>CM043021.1:100307467-100383348 GCA_023690525.1 Holotrichia oblita | reverse complement strand
GGAACTGACGATTTGGGAGGGCGATTACGGTTTACCATCCATCTGTCCGGATTGTATCTACATGATGTTGTACACGAGGATAGCCAAGGTACCCATCGATTATAAACATCATAACAACCCGTACTGGGATATGGGGGAGAGTTTTCCGATCTTCAAACACGGCGGAATCTACACCAGCAACATCCAATTGATAATCGGATATTTACGGATCAAACGATACGGGACCGAATTCGGATTGAGCAGCAAACAGTGTAGTCAATCGTACGCTTTCTCCAGTTTAGCCGAGAATTCTCTACGACCGATTTTGGAATATGTTTGGTGGGTTGATCATAGAATTATAGAAGAATTTACGCGACGTGGTTTATAAAAGCGATGCCGATGCCTGTTAATTATCTTTATCCTAGATGTCGTAGGCAGAAAGCTAACGCTTTATTAGCGTCGCTATTTTTCGGAATATGAAAATCAAGATTTGCTTTCCTCGTTCATGTTTAATATGGCGGAAAAATGTTTTACAACGTTAAAAGTGAGGTTAGGTTCCGCTGATTATTTTTACGGAGCTGCACCAACATCGTTGGACGCTATGATTTACGCTTATTTAGCTCCGTTGATGAAATTACCGTTTCCATCGAATGAGATACCTAGATTGTTGAATACCTATAAGGAATTGGTTGATTTTATCAAGAGGATTGATGCTGAGTATTATCCGGATCTGAAGAGGGGAAGCGAAATATGCTATCGGTGAGAAGAAAGACGACAATAATAATGCCGATGCGTCTCCGTTATCTATTAGAGAGCTAAATTGGTCGCTTTGCTTTTGCTGTGAGCGCAATGTTGTTGTATGCTTCTACACATGCTCTGCCCAAATTGTTCATTTTCTACTAAAAAAAATAAATATAATAGTAATAATAAGATTTTTTTAATTGCTGTAATGTCTGTATAGTATTTTTTTTTCTAATTTGTTGTTTTGGTAATTAAAGTGATTTTGATTTTAAACTGTTTTTATTGTTGTTTTTGTATACCAAAAAATTTGGCAGTTTCTCTTTCATGCATGGTTCAAATAAGCTCATCTTAGATAGCACAAATAGAAAATAAATTTCACTGACCAGACAAAATTATTTTAGCTGATTCTTCTTCAGAGTCAAAAAAATTGTGAAGGGAATCCAAAGTTCATTCATCTTAAAAAACAAGCATAACTCTTTTAGCTTTTGACTAGGAAGATCCCAACAGCATTTGAAGCTTTATTGTGCAGAATATGGACCAGATGGCAGATTTTCCAAAATCTCTTCTATTTTGTCGAAAAATATTGGGTTGACAACGTCGATTTTATGCTCTCCGAAATTGGTATTGGTTTCCATGAAAAGTTGAACAGAAAAAGGAAAGCATCTTTCCAGCTTTGTGGTTAGAATCATCCGTTAAAGCCTGCCCAACTCAATTGAGTCTGAGGCGGACGAACACTCCGTCACTTCGTGCCCCGGCACGCAGTGAATAAATCAAGGGGCAGGCAAAACTGCCAAAACAATCCAATCGCGTCAAATCTAAAAACCGAAGGTCGAGAGAGAGAGAGAGAGGGTAAGAAAGTTGTCGGCAGTGAGGAGCAAGTGCGAGGCTGGGGACAGTGTTCGTCCGACCATGGTATAGGCACTAGATAAATCGCAGGTGGCCGTGCGACAATACTGTTTTGTTCATAAATCATCGTAAAGTTGGAGTGGAAAATAAATTGTCCAGGTATGACAGTTTATTTTTATCGTGACTTTATTTGCAGAATGTCGGATGGTAAAAAGAAATTATCTGGTTACCAATTCATGAAACGAAGGCTACAGACGGAAGTATCTTCAAAAAAGCAAGCTAAGTTTTTAAAGGCAAATCTAGATGAAATACAAGTGAAAAAAATCAAGATGATTTGGACAGCATTGAAGGTGAGGTCGCTGATGAGAACATCGTTCTAACAGAGCAATCTTCATCAGTTTCTGAGTCGTCTTCTGGTATACAAGTAACCTGATCGTGTTGAGCAACAAGAAGACAAACAGGAAAAAGAAGAAGAAGAGGTAGTCGCAGACAGAGACAGATGAAGATGGTTCTTGTCCTGTCGATTTGATTTTAAGTTCTGATCCAGCACTATGGCCTGAATGTATTTCTGACGCGGATTTGTCTTTCGAAAGCAGGCCCAGCATCCCCAATTTACAACTTTGATTTCCCTACTGACGTAGATTCACCTCAAACAATTACATCACAAGGTATCTCAGCAATGGAGAGAAAATCCATAGCAGCCAAGGACTCAGTTTTCTGCTTGTACTGCAAACTTTTTGCAACGGCTACATCCTCATTTTCTTTAGCAAGAGATTGGCGGCATATAGTGCAAGCCCTCAAAAATCATGAAACTACAAAAAACATTTTGAAGCTTACCATCAGTCCTGGCTGGAATTTAAAAACTTTGCAAACAATAGATGCTACTTCTCAAAGATTTTGGAATGCCGTGTAGTTTCAATCGTCCAACTTTTAGGAGAAAGCTGCTTAGCATTTAGAGGTAGGAACGAAAATTTGTATCAACATGGGAAAACAATGGAAACTTCTTAAAGCTAGTCCAACTATTAGCTGAATTTGATCCTGTTATGGAGGAGCATGTCAAAATGAAGTTCATTCATCTAATTCACATATTAGATAAAGTGAAAAAATCAAAATATTACTCAATTATATTAGATTGCACACCTAACTTGAGTAAAACAGAACAAATGACTTTCGTTATAAGCTATGTTACGGTTGAAGAAGAGGACGTCATTTTTTTGGGGTTTGTACCGATTGAAAGATCGACAAGCAAACAACTCTTCGATGTCTCACTTTAAGAGCTAGAAAACTTGGGATTGCCCTTGGCAAACATGAGAGGCCAAGAGTACGATAATGGGGCGAATATGAAAGGAGAGCACGAGGGGGGAGGGGAGCGGGGTCCAAGCAAAGATTAGAAACATCAATCGTGGTACTTTTCTATACCACGTGGTAGCCACTCCCTTAATCTGGTGATAAATAATATAGCCCAATCATCATTAGAAGGAGCTAACTTCTTTAATATTATGCAAAAACTGTATTTATTTTTTCTTCGTCGACTTTCAGATGGGCTATTTTATTGAAACATGTTAAAGAACCAATAATGGATACACAGGAAATACACAAAATTGAATTCTTTTACCACGTAGTTGATACTGCAATCAATGCTTCGGAACTAAGATTTTCGGCAGTGGGACATATTTCAGTATCGTTGAAGCTATGGTTAAATATTTCGGTCATCATTCTGCCAAACAATTTATCAGTGGCAAACCATTTGGTTTCAAGTACCTACTGGATGTGGTGCAGCTCGACGCTTTCGAAACATACTGTGGAAAAACCAATCAAAAAAGAGAAAACTCGCTTGGTCTCGGTGGCAATGAAGTGATTTCATCTGTGGAACATTTGGACAGCCCAAGAGACCACATAATTTACTTTGACAATTTTTTTTATCACGCTTGATCTTATGTATCATTTAAAGTCATTCGTGAAAATAGACAAAAGGATTGTCCTCTTCTGCTTTCAAAGATGTTAGAGAAGAACGAAAGAGGTGCATATGATTTTAGATTTGGCACCACTAATAAAATATTGGTTGTCAAATGGAGAGACAATAGTGTTTGTTCAATGGCAACGAATCACGATTTTATCAAACCTATGTCCACAGTCAAAAGATGGTCGAGAACTGCAAAAGAGAGCTATTTTTTTTTTAATTTTAAAAAATAAATAATTAAAAGCTGACGGCAAAATAACGTCATTCTGAACACGTCTATAAGACGTCTAATTTTCATATGACTGGTCTGTGACATAATCACGTGATGCTACCGTCATTTAAACGTCATATTTAAAATGATAAGGACGTAACCGAAAGAGGTGCATATGATTTTAGATTTGGCTCCACTAATAAAATATTGGTTGTCAAATGGAAAGACAATAGTGTTTGTTCAATGGCAACGAATCACGATTTTATCAAATCTATGTTCACAGTCAAAAGATGGTCGAGAACTGCAAAAGAGAGCTATTTTTTTTTTAATTTAAAAAAATAAATAATTAAAAGCTGACGGCAAAATAACGTCATTCTGAACACGTCTATAAGACGTCTAATTTTCATATGACTGATCTGTGACATAATCACGTGATGCTACCGTCATTTAAAGTGATAAGGACGTAACCGATGACCAAATTATGACGTAAAAGTGTCGTTACTGTGCTACCTGGAAGGGGATGAGTTTGGAATAATGGGCAGCAGCCAAAAAGTTAAAAAATAAAACATACTTTTGCTATTTTTTAATGTCTGATGATGAGCTTTCGTAATCAATTTATTACTTCATCGGAGATAAAAAGAGAGTACCAGAATAAAAACAATAAAAAAGAAATTAGCATCAGAACAAAGTTGTTTATTTGTCTCTGATGAAGTAATAAATTGATTACGTAAGCTCAGATATTAAAAAAAGAGTAAAAGTCTGTTTTTTTTACTTTTTGGCTGCTGCCTATTATTCCAAACTCATAACCTCCAAAATCTAATAATCGGTTCAAGGCATCTCAATTTAATTAAGAAGAGATTATTTCGTCTTAAAAATCATAATGAGCAAAACGAAACCCATTTCCACGTAAGTGGTTATGTTAACAAACAAAATTTGTGTTAATGTGGTGCAGAGGATCCACATGAAATGCAAGAAGAGCCATTGCGTCCCCTCAAAGTGACGACTGTTTGGTGCTGCATTTGCAGTGAAGAAATGATTGGTTCTTGACGCCAATGATGTGTTATTGTAGCCGTAAATTGTGAGGGTTACAGGCAGATGCTAAACTAGTTTTGCAAGTTGTTGGAATGGGTCTCCATCATTGTTGGTTTCAACAGGATGGAGCAACCGCTCAGACAGCTCGGGCAACTGTAGAGATTCTGATCGCTAGATCTGACAGTACCAGACTTCTTCGTTTTGGGGCTTTTTAAATTGTGACGTTTACCATAACAAACCACGAATCTTGCAATTAATGTCATCAATGTTCCACTTTCACATAAACTTTTTTTATGAAAACAGAGCTCTTTTTTTCATTCATAAGAAAATGGCGGTCAATTCAAATTATGACATCAGTTTTGCCCCACATTATATTTCTGTGGCTTGGTTCTAAAAGGGCCAAAGTCAAAAATATTGGTTTTGAGTAATCGCTGTTTTAAGTTTTAGCTGTTTCTTTAGCATTATGTCTTTCCTTTGTTGTACAAACTACACAAACAAACGCTAGGGTATCTTTAAATTAATAATGTACTAGTTACTTCTGAGCTGTTTTCAAACTTTTAGTCTAAGAAAAACGTAGTTTGATGTGACTTTGGCCTTTTTAGATATAGCGATATTATTAATCATAATTGACTTTGGCGTTTGTTTTACATTAAATAATGGCAATAAAATGGGTAATTAAATACCAAATTTGAACAGAAAAAGCATTTATTACAAAAAAAGTTATTATCAAAATAATAAAATACAGTAATATTAATTTATTAAGTATATAAAAATTAACATCAGTTTACTCGAAATCTTCATCATCATCATCACGATCTTCACGTTCTTCATCCGGGTAATATTCATCTGTTTCTTCAGACGGTGACAAAGTATCCAAAAAGTTTTATAGTACGGACGACTGTTTATATCTAGGTAGGGCAATAATTCTTTTAAATTCTGAATTTTTAGGGAAGGCAGTTTTAAAGGAGTTTGTGAAATGGGTACTAATTGTGGCATTGAAACATTACTTCTTAATCGCTTTCTCGCCAAATCAAGAACATTAAATTCTTCGTCGGGACACAAAGACTGTTTATAAAATACTTTACCTAGATCGTTAGTACGGTACTGCATCCATCGAATTTGTGACCAAGTGACTGCCATTCCCACAGTGTTGATTTTCCTGTGTTGAAATATTCCACTGAGCAGTTGTTTAAACTTTAAAAACTGACATTGTTGAACTTCCACAACTTTAATTGGTGGGTTCTTTGGTACTAGTCGAATTAAATTAGCCCAGTCTCTTGGTACATGGATGTTTGCAGTGGTACACTTTTTTGTTTTTTCTATGGCAGCGTGGATAGTATCGGCTTCCATATGTGTATGCCCAGGACTAAGAATTTGTGATTGATAGTTACCTGCCTCCCTTTGAGACTAAATTCATGCAAAATGGCCAGTAGCATTACTGCTATTATAACATTCTTATTTTGCCCAGGGCAACAGTCACTGTACATATTAATTTCAGTTATTTCTACAGGAAGACTCTTTAAGTGCAAATAAAGACAGGATCCAATTTCTTGACCTCCCCTGTTTGCAATAGTCTCATTCCACAGATAACAGGTTGATGAATTTTTCCCTATTATCGTCTCAAATACCGTCAAGTTAAGTGTCCATAACTTGCGTTTGTAAAAAGATATGCTGCTTTTCAGAAATGGAGTAGGGAGACACTTTTGCAAATCAAAACTAAGGGTTACAATGTTTGAATGATCAGGGTTACTTTTCATTTTATCGTTCATTTTTTCGTTGTAAAACCGAGTCAGCTAATTGAAGATGTTTATTTTTTTCCTCCAGGATTCGTACTCTTTGATATTCGTAGACGCATGTCTAATTTATCACAGGTTCCACAAGTATCATTTTGCGGTTTGTGAAAGGACAGATTGAAGTCTTCCACAAAAATTTCTCTATAAAGAGATTCGTTTCTTGGAACACAGTTTTTCTCATTGCAATATTCGATATACAGCTTATACATTTTTGAAATATTCAAATCAGGTGCTAAATACCTTTTTACTGTGTGACTTCTCGAGTAGTGGCTCTGATAGGCAGGGAACATGTTAATATGTTGTCTAATGATGTCCTTGTCTGTTTCGGGAATTTTAGGCTGATTCCCATGCCTTCCTCTACCGTCTCTAGGACAAATTCCTGATGTAGAACATCGCCTTTTTTCTGCAATCACCCTAACTTTTTTTAAAGTCAGATCTAAGGTGTTTAGAAACATTACTTGGCAGACTTCTATTCTTTTAGAGCCAGCAGGTAGGTAGTATTTTCTGGTATATTTTCGTCGGCTTTCATCGGTTTTATTATTTCGTAATCTTTGAACTTCCTTAACTACTTCTAGTACAGAACTCGCAATGTACTGATTTTGTCCTTCAGTAGGAAGGTTGTAAAAATTTTGAAACATCTGCTGTCTTTCTTCGTCACTGAATTTCTCAAAACACTTTTTTCTGCAGCTACAAGGAAGTTTTACTCCTTTAGCAGGTCTAATTTTTCCATTAATAGAAGTATACTCTTTTCCTTGGGATTTTTGTGTTTTTCTAATGTTTTTCTCCCATTTATTAGGATTACGTTTTCTTTTACGAGATACTGTTCCTTCTTCAACTTTTCGCCTTCCCCTTGTTCTCTTTGGTGTCGTTTTCTGTTCCACGGTCTCATAATTCCGTACATTTGTTTCAGCAGCCTTTACTTTTATGCGTTTTCCAACTTTTTGTTTACTTGGTACCTCTTCACTGCTAGAAGTATCGCTTCCATTGTTTTCTGTACTGGGTGTGTAGTCGTCAGAACTTCCACAGCTTTCTTCGTCATTTGCAAGCAGCGGAGAAACGTCGCCAGTGACCAAATCTGTTAGTATGTTTTGAAGGTCTTGGTCTAACGAAGGAGCAGGCCTTGAAATAGGAGTAGACACCACAGTAGTATTTAAATTTGTAGTATCCAATTCTACTTGACATTCACTACTTGATTCTGTAAATAAATTGCGGTTCTTAACATGTAACTGTTAATAATGCTATTATGCTGTTTTAATTTTGCTAAAAGTCTTGTTATATCTGAGAACAAATGTACACATATTTATAATTTGTTGAAACGAATTCGTTCACTATTTGTTGATCAAAATGTACATAATTTCTGAAGTAGGTAAAATAATTTAAAAAAGGCTGAAGTTAATTTTAACATCTCCAGTCATGCATTCAAGTTTGCAATATTTGTATAGCATTGTTTAAAACCAGTGTAATGAATTGAAATTACTTTTTACAATAAAACTGAAAAGGGAATTTCTAAAAACTAAACGTACCTTCTGTATTATCCTGTATCCGTGTAGATGCCCTACACAACTCTACTAGTGACTTCCCTCTGAGTACATCACAATAAAATATTAATTGCAGTCGTATATTTTGTTAAAAAGGGACACACTTAACATAACCTACACAAACTTCCTTTAATAGAATACTGCACAAGGGCCAATGTCAACCGAGATTCCATAACTTTCCGTATAGAAAGGCCAATGTCATAATTGGCCCTTATCGAAGTAAAGCATTAATACTACCTAAAAGACTTATGTCGACTATGGCCGTTTTAGAATGTATTTGTAGTATATTAACCATTTGGACATTGGCTAAACAAGTTTCTATATCTCCTTTCAGGATTGGTTTAGGACATTGGCCGTTTTAGTATAAAAAGCGTTGCCTTACAACAATTGTTTAGTGGACATATGCCGGTTTCGAGAAAATATGACATTGGCCCTTTTAGAACCAAGCCACAGATTTGGTTTCCTATCAAAATTGACAACTTTACAATTGATTTCCATCAGATAACATCAAGAAGCTTCTATTACTCATATTAAGACCTTTTTATAATTTGACATTTCATATAATAATGACATTGACACTAATGACGTTTCTAAATTAAGCCGTAAGGGGGCTCCTCTAATATTCTGCTGGCTCAAGAGTTTGAAACAGTATTTATACAATCCCCGCATTGCAACACTATTTTATTTCTATGATAAGAATAAGTTATAGCATGGGCGAATGCAAATGTATGCAGATAGTTCGTAGTACTATGTAAACCACCTCACGTATATTCATATTTTGTTGCCGCGTTTACAACAGATGCACTTTCATCTTGAAGGGATTTCACGTACGTACGTGAACCGTTTTGAACCTGTATCATCAACTAAATGAAAAACGTAGGTGGTGGTATTCATGTTTAGAGAACCGAAATAGGTATATTTCTATATTGGAAATATTAAATTATACTTTCAAATGCACGCTTATGTAATGTAATGTAATCTGATAAAGAAATCCGACGCACTCTAATAAATTGTTCGAGTTTATTCCAAAACTTCCTTTATAATTTTTTGTTGTTGTTGGTACAGATTGTCCTATTTTAGTAGGTATATACTATGAAAAAAAAAAAAAACAATTATCGCTGTGGTATTTATATCTTTGCGCTAATAAAATTTAATCACAACATAAAACATCACACGAATTACAAAACGCACACGGTCAGTAACTATGGATATTCCTCCTTTAACTGTCTGTCGTAATAGTAAAATTGTTTTATGTGTATGCGCGGTGAATGATATATATTTTGTCATAAAGAGGGGGTCTTTAAACTCAAAATTGTTTAATTTAATTTTACCCCAGACCAGGTTGTAAGTGAGCGCCGAGGAGGAGGAGGAGGAGGAGGAGTAGGGGATACATAATACTATAATGCTGTCGCTACTGTGTTAATATCTAATGTAAACGTTATAATTTGTGTTAAATTATCTATTGTGTTTGTCTTCGTCGTGTATGCTGAGTAGATCTACTATCTAAACTATATCTATACCTACATATTATAGATATATATATATGTATATTATATGTATAGGTGTATTAACCGACGATGTAATACAGATTTAGTTTGTGTGTTCTTTAAAGAGCTTAAACTTGTAAATCGCGGTGTGTGGTAGAAGTATCTCTCAGGCTCTCCTTCTCCTCTCCCTCTTACGTCGGTATTTCATATTAGATTAATTAAAGGTACTTTCCTACTACCTGTTATTTACTCGCGCTATTATATCGTTAGGTTTACTTTTAGCACTACTGTTATAAACGGTGAGCATATATACAGGTGTTACTAAATATGTATTATAGAGTTCGTCATGGTGATTGGATAAACATTCCTCTTAAATAATAAAACAATCTGGGCATCACACAAATATATCAGAACAAAATTTTCACGTTACAATTGTCGAATGCTCGAAAAATTATAATTTTTATAATTTGACAGGTTCAAACAGTATCTTAATTCCTTCGATTCATCAAAGTAGTACAATTGTAAACGTGTTTCGATAATTCGACAGCTGCTAGACATACTTTGGTCGTTCTAACACTATATACCTATTATAAAAAAAATATCGATTTTCATTTGACAGCTGTGAGGATGTTAAAATTTTGAAGTTTACAACTATCAAATTACTATATTTTTATAATTTGACAGCTGCAAGCAGTATTTTAACTCGTCCAATTCGTCAAAACGGTAGAGCAGTGAAATATATTTCCATAATTTGACAGCTGTCAAAGGTTTTTTTTCGTTATAACAATATATGTTATCGAAAAATGTCGATTTTCATTTGACATCTCTGAAGATGTTAAAATTTTGAAGTTTACAACTATCAAATTACTATATTTTTATCATTTGACAGCTGTAAGCAGTATTTAAGTCGTCCAATCCGTCAACACGGTAGAACCGTGAAATGTATTTCCATAATTTTGACAGCTGTCAAACATATTTTGGTCATTGTAACACTACATATTATAAAGACATCGATTTTCATAATTTGACAACTGCAAGCAGTATTTTAATTTCTCCTATTCGTCAAAACAGTAGAACCGTGAAATGTATTTTCCATAATTCGATAGCTGCCAAACATATTCTGGTCCTTATAACACTATACATATATTATTTAAAAAAAATATCGATTTTCATTTGACAGCTCTAAAGATGTTAAAGTTTTGAAGTTTACAACTGTCAAATTACTATTTTTATAATTTGACAGCTGCAAGCAGTATTTTAACTCAACCGATTCGCTAAAACAGCAAAACCGTGAAATGTATTTTCCATAATTTGACAGCTGTCAAACATATTGTGGTCGTTCTAACGCCAGATATTATAAAAATATCGATTTTCATTTGACAGCTCTAAAGTTGTTAAAATTTTGAAGTTTACAACTATCAAATTACTATTTTTATAATTTGACAGCTGCAAGCAGTATTTTAACTCATCCGATTCGCTAAAACAGCAAAACCGTGAAATGTATTTTCCATAATTTGACAGCTGTCCAACATATTGTGGTCGTTCTAACGCTAGATATTATAAAAATATCGATTTTCATTTGACAGCTCTAAAGACGTTAAAATTTTGAAGTTTACAACTATCAAATTACTATTTTTATAATTTGACAGCTGCAAGCAGTATTTTAACTCCTCGTATTCGGCTAAAACTGTAGAATCGTGAAATGTATTTCCATAATTTGACACCTATCAAACGTATTTTGGTCGTTATAACACTGTATATTCTAAAAAAAAATATCGATTTTCATTTGACAGCTCTAATGAGGTTAAAATTTTGAAGTTTACAACTGTCAAATTACTATTTTTATAATTTGACAGCTGCAAGCAGTATTTTAACTCGTCTAATTCGTCAAAACGGTAGAGCAGTGAAATGTATTTCCATAATTTGACAGCTGTCAAGCGTATTTTCATCGTTGTAGCACTAGATATTATAAAAACATCCATTTTCATAATTTGACAGCTGTCAAGAATTTTTTGAACGTTAGTACACTGCAAATTGCAATAAATAAGTGTCTTTAGAAAGTAACAACTCTAAAAACGTTAAAATTTAGAAAGTTCCAACTGCCAAAACCGAATATAAATGGCTGTTTTCATAATTTGACAGCTGCAAGATATATTTAAACTATAACGTCCGCCAAAACAGACAGAAGACGAAATGTTCTGATAGGTTGACAGCTTTCAGGAAAAAGAAAACGTATATATGACGAAAATGATGAAACGGTGAAGTGTCAAATTTAGGACAAAATGATTCTTTTTATAATTTGACAGCTGTCAGATATATTTTGACAGTTATTCCTGTTAAAAAACATGCACAAAATTGAAAATAAAGTGTTTTAATGGTTTGACAATATTTAAAGTAGAACACAACGCCTAAAAGTGTAGAAACTATCAAATATGCGTTACAATTTGACAGCTATCAAGAATAGAATTGTTATGTTGTAGTTGTACTATTGTTATGTAGTACACCGGTAATTACAGTAAATAACTATTTTTGCAATTTGACAACTCCAAAGACAAAAACAATTACTGTTTTTATAATTTAACAGCTGCAAGCAGTATTTTGAAACTCCTCCACTCGCTAAAGCTATAAAATCGTAACCTATGTTTCTTCATAATCTGACAGCTGTCACAAAAAAATTGATAACGCTTAGCACGTATTTTAACCGTTAGATTTGTGAAAGTTAATTGTTATGAACGATTTTGCAATTGCAATGCATATTTTGATAATTATAACCTCCAATTTGACAGCTGTCAGAATTAATTTGACAGTTACAACTATCGAAAGTGTAAAAAAAGACGAAGTAATTGATTTTACAATTTCGCTCGTCCAATATTACAAGGTTCTAAGCAATAATATATAATTTGAAAATTCTGATTTTTATTTGATTTCAAAAAAGCATTTTGAGAAGTCTAAACATGTTATCTTAGAAAAAGGGACTTCCCTGTAACTGCTTGTATAATGTGATAGCTATTAGAGATATTTTGACAATTACACTTGTTGAAGTCATAATAAATAAAACTACTGATTCCGGATGTTGGAAATATAAACATATCGAATTTTTGTTTTAAAAAATATGTACAGAATTTCTAGCTAGTTTGCGCGTTGAATTTAAAACTGTACTCGTAAAAATTTGTGCGGTTTAAAAACATTTCCCGGTAAGAAAATATATAAACGTAGGGTTTCCTGACAGGTAGTATAGAAGAAACAACTCGGAAAAAGTAAGTGAGCTTTTAAGATGTACCACTTGCTCTAAGATATAAAGCAGCTCTTAGAATGTATTACCTTATTTCGGATATATAAAACACTGAAACGGTACAGAGGAGCTAAAGCATGCGGGTGAAGTGATATATAGATACGGAGCGTGTTATATAGATGTAATCAATAGAAGATATCACCGCACTATAATCGATTTTTAATAAGCAATTTATTGAGACTCTGTGACAATCCGAGCGCGTTCTGATCTTGTTAACATTTCTTTCAACTCTATGATTTTTATCCAGGGCTCAGAGTTAGTGACGCTCAATTTGCCACATCGTCGAATTAGAGATAATCATAGAGGTGGAAACGATTTTTATTTGATACCACCACGATAATCAATTGAACTTAGACTTAGAACTTAGTATCTTAGTACGTCTTAAAAATTCCGAAATAAGATTTCTTCTTTTTTTACCTGACACGTACATAGTCGTAGTTCGAAAACTGTGTTAACCCAACAGACTTATTTTCCCCCCTTTTATCTTTTCCCTTTTTTTTTATTTCGTTGGTGGACCCGAGTTAAGGCGTAAGGGATTGTCAGATTAACGCGTTCACTCCAATAGTTTTCGGGATATTGTATCCATCCCGACTAAAGCCCACGGACTTTTACTTGTCAATACCCGCAGGATTTCCTGCACGCAACCGATATATCTCTCACGTTGGTTCGGGAAAAAGGAGGAAAAGTCTCGAGAGTGAGTTAGTTCTCGCGTATGACAACGATTGCGAAGTGTTTTTATTTTAGGTACCCCTATTCCGAGTGGATGGATATCAACAAGTGATTGTAATCGGAACAATATTCACTATCAAGATGTTCGAATGATTTTATTTACAATTAAAATCATATTAATAGAAGGGTCCGGACGTTTTTAGCGACGAACCGTGATATAATGAAGATATTAAGGTCTAATTTCCAAGCTGCGACTAGCGCAACTAATGACTTTATTATTAAAGTCGGCACCTTGCTACATCCGCTCTTAAAAAAAATACTATTCAAAATAAAAACGTCAGCTGGTATAATATGTATAATTATCTTGTCTCTCTGGCCACTTCCAAAATCTCCACTTCTTTCTTCACAAGACTCCATTTATTAGAACCAGATTTGCCGTTTTCATGACAGTTTTTCTCTTCCAGATCACTGAAGTGTTCTTCATACTCACCAGATGATTCCTTATAAGGCACATCTTTTTTGTTTTTATTTTTTGCCTTCTGCTGACTTTATTTTTAAATGGGACGCCTGATAT
The DNA here is from genome assembly GCA_023690525.1 of Holotrichia oblita. Taxonomy (NCBI): domain Eukaryota; kingdom Metazoa; phylum Arthropoda; class Insecta; order Coleoptera; family Scarabaeidae; genus Holotrichia; species Holotrichia oblita. Next base: position 100,369,226 of record CM043021.1, on the reverse strand, counting down.
TGAAAGGACGTCTGATGTTGTGGGAACCCCTGATGTCGAGGGCTCTTCAAATTCTCTTGTCTGGAGGCCACATTTACTTTTTTCCTTTCTTTTTCTTGATGCCATCTATTCCTTAAAACTTCCTTCAATAGAATTTCTTTCAGCTTCGCCAATATCTCTGTTCGAAAATGTTTTTAACAATTCATTAACATTAGGTGGCTGTTTACCACATTGCTTAAAACCTGCTTCTAAATTTGCACAATGATTCGATTTAAATCAAATCTGATAAATTCATGCGTTATGTAAAATTTCGGTAAACTAAGATTGAAACTTCGAAACCGCGAAATTTAAATAATCAAATTTCATTCTTTGTTATTACAAATACAGTTCGATAAAATATTACCTAGCTCGATAACCGTTCGATGAATCTGCTTCCCCCTCAGCAAGTAGGTTCATCTTGTTAATCTAAACGAGAGGACAAACCCCCACATTAACGCGTTTGAGCGCTGTGACCGTTCAAACTTTCATAAAATTTCTGGACAACTTTTTCATCATATAAATATTACCTAGCTTTGACGACTGATACATGGAAGGAGAGATTATCTCCTATGAATACAGTTTTACCTTCCAATTTCTTCAATTTAGGCAACATCAAAGAAAAAACCATTCCTCAAACGTTAGTCCATCAAACCAACCACTAGTTGTGGTGTTGTAATGCGTACCTTTAGGACCACCTTCTACCCATGTAGACCCCATTCAATTGGCACGGTAAACTACAAGCCATCATTAATGATATGCTTGTCTTAGAACTGTTAAAAAGTTTGGTTGGGTATTTTTTTGTGCCCAGGTCATCCGTCAAATTCGTTTCGTCATAGTTCCAGATATTTTCTGGGGGTACATTTTCAACAACAGCAGAGACGTTGATGATCTGACCCAATCCTTACCTGGGACATTATCTCTAAATATTTCTCTTCTTAAGTGATCACTGACATCCTGCTGGTCCAATGAAAACCCAAAATTGCTCATCGCAATGATGAAGGATACATTCGTTTGTAAAAATTGAAGGTTTGCCAGGCCGCATAGTGTGGCAATTTTTAAGTTTATAGTTAATAAGAGTCCTACGAAGAATGTTGTAGTTTTTTGTAGCTTCCCTTTGCCTTAACCTGCCAGATCTGATTGCCTCTAAGTTCGTTAGTGTGATCCAACAGCTCTCGAGTATTTATTAGGCATGTCTGAAATAAAAAGGGAGTCATTTCTAATGGATTAACGTGTTCATTAAGCAAAATCGGAAGATTCAGCTTGCAGATATTAACAGAGTCAAGCATAAAACCAGTTTTATTTTTTCTTATATTTGGCAACTCTAAACGTTAAAATACGTTTGACAGGTGTAAAAAATTGTAAATGTCAAAACATATCTGACAGCTGTCAAATTGTAAAAACAATTATATTTATTGTTTCAACACTTTCAATAACTGTGTAGGTAATTATGTAAATATTTCTAACAGCTATTAAATTTTAAAAATATAGTTGTTTGTTGCAATTTCGAGTGTTTTTACAACTAAAAACGTTCCGACAGCCGTCAAATTACAGAAGCATGGCTCCCAGTTTCAATACTTGAATGAAATAGTTAGTTGCAGCTGTCAAATTATAAAAACAGTCATTTTTTTGGATATGACAAGTGTAACTTTCAATATTTTGACGTCTTTAGAGCTGTCAAATTATAAAGAAAAAATTTCTGACAGCTGTCAAATTATGAAAATCGACATTTTTACAATTTTTATGTTATAATGACCAAAATATGTTTATTAACGCGGAAAGGTAAGGTAAGATTGAATCAAGGCCACCACAAGATATGGTCTCATTCCAAGACGTTGTGCCGCGCTGAGTCAAGTCAGGAAGAGCTATCAATGAGGTTAATTGATAGCATCATGAAGCCTATCGCGAATAATGGCCTCGGCTATCTTTGACAAGTTGAACAAGAGAATTTTCGATCTGTAGCTAGAAAGAAAGACTAGGCCTTGCATGGCATTGAACAGAACAGCCATGCTGTTTATTGCGCTCTCAGGTAAGTGCTTCAGCGCAGTGTCAGCGATACCTGGAGCCTTCTTATTGTGTCAAACGCTGATATATTGAAGGACTTACAATATAAGAGGAAACATCGAGCATTCAATCGAGCATTCAATTTAAATTAAACAATTTAATTAAATTAAAATGTTATATGTTTCATGATGTAACAAAATGAAATTTAACAATAAACTGTTTTCCTTCTTTTTTATTATCTTTTACTATTTGACAGCTGTCATTTTTGACAGCTATCAAAATGTTCTGTGTCCATACTTGAAATTGTCAAAATTCTAACCACTAATTTTATTCTACTATTTGACAGCTGACAGAAATATTGTAATCGATAGGTTAGATTTGTAAAAATGACGTTTATCCTTTGATAGTTGCACTTGAACCTTTAATTTAATGACTTGTGACAGCATTGTGTCATCCACACTTAACATTATGTTAAAAATTCTAAGCACTAATTATTTTATTATTTTATAGATGGCGTAAGAATGACAATTGTCCTTTGATAGTTGCCCTTGAAACGTGCATCTTTTCTAATTTCTAATTTAATAAATTGTGACAGCTGTCAAAATGTTCTATAGGCTATTATTTCCAAATCCATCAATAGATGGCTTTGACGCCCAATTTTGACAGCAACGTACTGATACCAAGTTTTGTGTACTTCGAACAATCTTTTTCAAGTTTATCACAATCAAAAACTCGTATTGGATGAAAAACTAAACCGAAAACGAAGAAAAGTGAAGATCTCAAAAGAGGAGATATAAATTAGCCGTCGTTGCTTTTCCGTTACTACCGCCATCTAGCGTTAAGATTTTACAACCGTAGTTAATCTTCGCCACGGCTTTAATTAAAACCAAAAGTGAAGTAATGCTCAACACACATAACAAATTATTACGGTTACTTAGTCCGGGGTTTATTTCATTTTAATTACGACTCTGGTTCTACGGCGGCTGAATCCTGTTTGCAGCGACCTCCTAAACACTAAGTACGATAATGAGTATGCGCGGACATGTCCGGAAGATATTATTCAAGTGAAATAATTGCCGAATGAGTTATTCCCGTTGTTAGGAAACTCGCTTGTGCTCTTTTTGCGTGCGCGAGATATATATTCGCGGGCAAAAGATGGTAATTATTTTTGTTTAAACTCGATTTAAGATTAGGTTCCTGAAAGGGACGCATGGATTGTTAGGGGTTGACAGCACACCACCGTGCACCGACGACATATTAATTGTTATGCTAATGTCGTTTCTCTCTCGACTTCGTTCTACAATTCAAACCGTATTATCGTTTGATTCGTGCTTCGCTAAGTAAATATCGGGTGCGCCCGCTAGAACTGTGTGCTAATTTCCAAGTTATTGCGAAGCTTGAAAGAGAGAACTGGAAAGAAAATCAAATTTTGTGGGCTTGGTTGGGTTTTTCGAACGGTAATTTACGTTTTAGACTAGGTACATATATAAAGTCAATAATCGATGCAAGAAGGCTTTGATCAGCGTGTGATTGACTATTAAAAAAGAACAAAAAGGTGTACATAGTAAAAATAAATAACCGGGTACGACAGGACCTTTTTAGTTCTTTTTTTGATGTAAATAATTTTTTTCTCTTTGTAAAAAAAAGGTTAAGCTGAGGGATGATATAAAAATATGCATTATATAAAAAAACCGGTATAAAAATAGTATCAAAACCGATGAGGTTGGAAAACGTGTTGCTTTTCCTTCCTTGTTTTTCACTGCACGATACGTTGTAGTCCCTTTTTCGTTTGACATAGAAAAAATTGAGGTTATGCGTCGTGACATTTTGTAATATTATTTCGAATATTATTAATTATTCTGCGCCCATTTGAAATGATCCACGCTTAAAACCACATTTTTCATCACATCATTTATTTAACAACTATAAACATTAAAATACGTTTGTTTGTGTGATAATAATTGCAAATGTTAAAACATATCTGACAGCTGTCAAATTGTAAAAACAATCATAGTTATTTTGTTTCAATACTCGTAAACAGTTTTTATTTATTATTGGTTCAACAAGTGTAACTGTCAGAATAGGATGTAGTGCGAACAAGTAGTAAACTCAATTGTCTTTTTTACAGTTCCGATAGTTGTAATTGTCAAATTATTCCTGACGGCTGTCAAATTGGTTGTTATAACTGTCAAAAAATATCTGCCAATTATTTTCGAGACTTTTCTGCACTCGTAAATATCGTAAGAGTTAATTTTCGAAATTCGAACTGTCAAAATCCACGTGGAAGGCTGTCAAATTTTAGGAACATGTTTGTTGTACTGTTCTGGCGAACGAAATAACTAAAATTACAACTTACTATAATTATAACCTTCAACATGTTAAAAAATTTACACTATTTTCAGTTTAGTAACGTTCAAAAAAACTTCTGACAGCTGTCACTTTGTGAAAGCAAACATTTTTTTATAATGTCTAGCGTTGTAACTACCAAAATATATCTGACAGCTGTTAAATTATCGAAACATATTTTAAACTTGTACGGTTTTAACGGATGAAATAGTTAAGATTATGCTTGCAGCTGTCAAATTATAAAAACAGTAATTTACTTCAATTTTCAGTGTATTAACATCCAAACAATTTCTAACAATTGTCAATTTATGAAAATAAAGATTTTTTTAAATAATGTTTAGCATTATAACGACCAAAATACATCTGACAGCTGTCAAATTATCGAAACATACCTCAAAGTTGTACTTTTTTAACGGACGAAATCGTTAAAACTCTGCTTGCAGCTGTCAAATTATAAAAACAGTAACTTCAACATTTTAACATCTTTAGAGCTGTCAAATTGTAAACACAGTTATTTACTTCAATCTCCAGTCTATTAACATCCAAAAAATTTCTAACAATTGTCAATTTATGAAAATAAAGATTTTTTTAAATAATGTTTAACATTATAACGATCACAATATATCTGACAGCTGTCAAATTATCGAAACAGTAATTTTATCATTTTAACATCTTTAGAGCTGTCTAATTGTAAAAATAGTTAAGTGTTTACTTCAATTTTCAGTATATTAACGTTCAAAAAATTCTGACAGCTGTCAATTCATAAAAACTAAGATTTGTTTATGACGTCCAGCGTTATAACGATCAAAATGTATCCGTCAACTGTCAAATTATCGAAACATGATTCTGTTTGCAGTTCTCAAATTATAAAAACAATAATTTTTCTTAGATTTGACAGTTGCAACTGTCAAAATATTAATAGCAGCTATCAAGTTATAAAAACGACAATAACATTTTACAATTTTTTTTACTTGTAAAATACTTTTTCTAAAGCTGTTCAACTACAAGGCGGCATTAATCATCATTTTTTCCAATTTTATTCAAGATAACAAAACATTTTTTGATAGCTGTCAAATTGTAACGCATATTTGACAGTTTCAATACTTCTAGGCGTTGTGTTGTTCTTTGAAAATTGTCAAACTTTGAAATCACTTTATTTTCAATTTTGTGTATGCTTGTAACAGGAATAAGTGTCAAAATATTAAAAAGAATCATTTTGTCCTAAATTTGACACTTCACAGTTTCAACATTTCCGTCATATATATGTTTGTTTTCTCGAAAGCCGTCAACCTATCAGAACACTCCGTCTTCTGACTGTTTTGGCGGACGTCATTGTTTAAACATTTTTTGCAGCTGTCAAATTATAAAAACAATCATTTTTCTTGAATTTGACAGTTGTAACTGTCAAAATATTAATAACAGCTATCAAATTGTGAAAACAACACCAATATTTTACAATTTTTTTTACTAGTAGACGATTCTTTTCTATTTTATTCAACACAACAAACAAAACATTTTTGAAAGCTATCAAATTGTAACATATTTGACAGTTCCAACACTTGTAGACGTTGTATTCTTCTTTAAAAGCTACCGAACTATGAAACCACTTTATTTTCAATGTTTTGTACGATTTTTACATAAGTAACTGTCAAAATATTTTCAACAGAGTCATTTTATCCCGAATTTGGCAGTCAATTGTTCATGTATCTCTGATAGTGTTCCAGATAATGATTTAAGATTTAAAACTTCCTATTATTCGTTAAATAATTCTGTAACTATCGGCATATGCAATTGACAGCTGTCAAATCGTAAAGTTTGAAAAAATTGTAATTTTTCTCATATCTAACAATTGTAACTGTAAGATCTGAGAACTGTCAAGTTGTAGAATCAGCTGTTTTATGTTTTTGGATAGATGTAACATTTAACAATTTTTGACAGCTGTCAAATTTTCTTTGTATTTTAATGCTTGTAATCGTGTCAAAGTACTTCTGACAGCCCTTAAATTTTTGGAATGTACTTGAGGACTTGTTATTGGAGAAAAGGAGTAGAGAACGTCTAGCACACACTTTAATTTTTTTTCCTTTAGAAATTCAACCATCGTAAGATTAACTTTTACTTTGATCGATGCCGAGGCATTGCGGAAACTTTAGATATTTAAAAGTTAACTACCGGAGCGTAGTTTCGTGAGATATCGATAACTGCTTTATTGACCGTGAGTGAGCTCGCCGAACTTCGAAGTAAAATAGTTGTTTAATTAAACTTCGTCGAAGTCTACCTTTAATCTGGTCTATAACCAATGCAACACCTTCACGTCTAATCGGTTTAGCGAAGAGTACAAGAAAAAAGAAGAAGAGGAAGTAGTAGTTGTAGTATTGGTAGTAGACGAGAAAGAGGGAAGCAAATTGGAAAATTTAAACTTTTCAACTTTGAACGACCACCAAATCAACTTCCGGATACACCGTTTGTTTGATGTCTCGTAATTGATTTATGAAACTGTTTTATTATTAATTCGGGTTGGATTAAACTCGACTAACAAACTTCAAATTTGACGTCAATATGAGAATTTTTATCATAAAAAAAAGAGGTACTTGAATCCAATTTATTTCCAGTTTATTGCATCGTATATTCCCCTTCTTCCATATCATCATCATCTTATAAGACTCATAATACACAGTCACTAACGTTACATAACCTCTAAAAATTGAAATTTTCAATTTCGCCGACTCCGTGCGACACCGGAGATATAAGGGATGGAAAGGGGAAGGTGACCTTGTGTGGTGAAAGAGGGTTTAACGGGAGTTTAGGCGTTAGCGGCGATGCTGCGCGTTTGGAGGACGGCCCAAAAACATATCTTAAAACGTAATATTTCGGTTACATCGGAAATATTTCCCCGCGAAAGATAAAAGGTACCGCCGTCGCCGCCTCGTCCCTTTCTCGTTGCTCCGATGTCCTTCTCTTCACGCAGCAGCAGAGCTAAGGCAACCAACCTTTGATGTTAAAATGTTCTGAGCATGAAAATTGAATTTCTTCTCGGGGCGTCTTTACATCTCTTAGCATATCTAATCCGATGCTGGAATGATGTCGGATGAAAGACGGAGAAGCCGATATATAAGGATATATACCGGGTGTCCCAACAGAGTTAGAAAATATTTTCAAATATACTTATGTACAGGGTGTCCCAATTATAGAAAAAGTGTAATCGTCACTTAATTAGCCAACCTCCTAACTCCCAAATAAAATTTAGAGGAAACAAATAAATTTATCTATCTTTACAGTTTTTTAAACAAGGACAGTCTCTATTTACCTATATGTATAATAGTAAGTAGCTAGTTTATCAGTGGCAACGTTTGATTTTGGGCACAAAAGAACTGCCTGCAAGTCCATCGTATACTCTTTGCTGCTCTCACTGCTTTTATCCTGGTCCTTCTCCTTTCTGGATTCTTTTTTCTTTTCTTGATACTTTGTGAATTCTTCTTCTAAAATATTATTAGCATTTTTTGCCACACATAAGTCACATTCGTCCTTCTTTCTCTAAAATAAACTCAAATTTAAATCGTTGAAATAGTAGTCAAAATAAGTAATAGAAAATGGGGCGACGTTCCTTTGATGACACCAATCTTTACTGTATAGTTGTTTGGACTGCCATTGTGGTTCCGGATATAATTTGTTAGATGTTGATCTGCAATGATGCGACTCCATCTTTGGCAGACTTGGGTCCTCATTTTTCATCAGCCATACTGTGTAAACCAAGTTTTGTTTCATCTTCTTTCTTTTTCACATTTCCAGGAATGTACTATCCATTCTCCTATTCCCAGTGAATTAAGATACATTCTTTTGCACACCTTGCACCTCTTCTTTTCGATCTCTGTGTCGTTGATTTTCACCTAATTTCATATTCAGTTGCACAAAAAGTTTCTTTTCTTTCTGAATTCACAAAAACTGTGGAATTATGATTAGAAAATCATAATTTAGAAAAAGATTCGGAGCCTAACTCATCAGAAGATATTTCTAGGGATGAAATTGCAAAAAACAGTGTTGATCAAAATAGTAGTAAAACATCAACAGCCGAAGATCCACATTATCGATCTACTGAAGACTTGAATGGCGAAGAAGAAAATGCAGAAAACGAAGAACCTTTGAGAAGAAAAGGAGACACGTTAATGAAGGCAACTGGAAAAGGGAGTAGAATAAAAACAGAAGAGAGCTAGGCGACTGGTATAAAGGGAAAAAAAAGATAGTTGATGGAAAATGGAAATACAGCATTCCAAAGCAACAGCGAGTTCTGAGAGAGAGGTCTTCAAAATATCTATCCAAAATCGAAATTCAGCGAAGAAGAGGATTTCTATCTTCCTCTGAAAACTAACATTTTAAAGTGGGCTGCTTCGCTGAATCTTGATTTTTGGTAGATATTTTGAACACCTCTCTCTCAGAACTCGCTGTTGCTTTGGAATGCTGTATTTCAATTTCCCATCAACTAACTGTTTTTCCTTTACACCAGTCGCCTAGATCTCTTCTTCTTTTTTCTGCTCCCTTTTCCAGTTGCCTTCTTTAACGTGTCTCCTTTCCTTCTCAAAGGTTCTTCGTTTTCTGCATTTTCTTCTTCGCCATTCAAGTCTTCAGTAGGTCGATAATGTGGATCTTCGGCTATTAATGTTTTACTACTATTTTGATCTACACTGCTTTTTGCAATTTCATCCCTAGAAATATCTTCCGATGAGTTAGGCTCCGAATCTTTTTCTTTGCAACTTTGAACTTCAGTAGGTTGCTAATTTGTGTCTTCAGTGTATGACGCCTCATTGGCATTTATCTTCTATGTTTTCGTTTTCCAAAGTATCTTTAGATAAGAAGTATACTTCACTAGCTTCTATATCCACATCTTGATCGGAATTCTCTCTCTCTTCTTGAACTACAGTGTGTTCTTGAACTAAAGTATATTCTACATTGTTAGGTAGTTGAGAATCCACGAAAATTGGGGACTTTTCAAGAGCCATATCTAGAACTTTTGGTGCATGGGACACCATCTACGAAAATAAGACAAAACCATTACAGTTGGCACTTTTCAAAATTAAATAAATTACAACAAACACAAACGTTTACTTCAAAAGTTACTCAAAACTTCAAGCAATATAAATGTACATTACCTTGTTAGAAGCGATGCAAATTAGGGCTCAATTACCTCAATTTTAGCTTTGGAGATATGAGGTTTTAGAGTTACGAGCGAGTTATGATATTTGATCACAACGTAGCTACCAAGACATACTAACAAATGGTGCAAATATCTAAAATTGTGATAAAATGGAGTTATGAAGTTTGCTAATTAGGGTGGTGTTGGTTTAAAAAAAAAATGGTCCAATTATGCGAGTACCTAATATACCTGCCCACACATTCAGGGACTATCTATGTTGGCTATCAGTTGTCTGGAATTGATGGGAATTGACAGCGTCATAATAATGATAATTGTGACGATTACCAGAATCGTTTTTATGAAAAGTTGCTTCATCCGAAAACATAATAAAACTAAAACGATGTTCATCGTTGTCAATTTTGTCAATGGCCCACTGGCCCCCCTCCCCACTATATAATTCCAACAGCGGAAGAAGTAGCTTCTAAATTGAATAACAACAAATATTTTCTGTAATTGACATGAGTTCGGGATTTTCTCAAATAAAATTAAGCAAGGCAAGTTCAGATTTGTGTACTTTTAATACACCATTTGGTAAATATAAATTTCAAAGACTTCCATTTGGTATTAGATCTTAGATCAGCACCGGAAATTTTTCAAAAGTTGACGACGAATATTTTTGGAAATATAGAAGGCGTTGAAGTGGTATTTGATGATTTAATCATTTCTGGATCAACGGAAGGAGAACATGATAAGATATTTAGAGCCAGCAAGAAATTACAATATTACATTTAATACAGGAAAACTACAATTTAAAGTCAGATCTGTCAAATTTCTGGGACACATTGTAAATGAAGAAGGTTTAAGACCAGATGAAGATAAAGTCAAAAGTATAATCGACATGAAACCGCCAATGAATAAAGATGAGAAAAATATTGGGAAGGGTGAATTACTTTTCTAAGTTTATACCAAATCTATCGGAAATGAATGCACCTTTAAGAAAATTGTTAAAAGAGGATGTACTGTTTACATGGACTTTAGAAAAAGAACATTCATATAAGACCATTAAAGATTGTTTGACTAGAGCGCCAGTACTAAAATATTTTAATCCAAACGAACCAATTATATTGCAAGCGGATGCATCTCGAAATGGATTAGGAGCATGTTTAATGCAAAATCAACATCCTATTGGATTTGTATCGAGAGCTTTAACAGAAAGTGAGAGAAGCTATGCACAAATAGAGAAAGATCTACTCGCAATCGTATTTGCTATGGAGAAATTTCATCATTTTGTGTATGGCCAAAAGGTTCAAATACATAGTGATCACAAACCGCTTGAAATTATATTGAAAAAAGAAATGCATAAAATTACAAGTAGATTACAGCGTATGATGTTAAGATTCCTGAAATATACAATTTTACCTGCAAGTTCCTGTTGAAGATGATGTTGAATTAGAACTGGGTTGTTCATAGTATTGCTAAACATTTGGCTGTCAGTCAGGAAAACCAAGATAAAATCAAAAAAGAGACGTTGAAAGATCAATGCTTAAAGGAAATTTTGAAGTACATTAAACAGGGTTGGAGGGTTGACCTAGACATAAACGAGAAGTTAGTGACTTGATTAAACCATATTGGAAACTTCAATCAGAAATTACAGAGAGTGATGGACTTATGTTTAAAGGAGATAGGTTGCTAATTCCAATGACGCTTAGAGAAGAAATCTCGAACCAAATTCATGCAGGACATCAAGGAATTGGAAATGTTGTATATTGGCGAGGAATAAATCAAGATATAGAGAAAATGGTAGAAAAATGTGCAACGTGTTTTGAAATTCGATCAAAAATAAAGTCATTTCATCATCACATTAGTGACACATGTCAAGGTATTAAAGCTCTCCAATCTAGCATTAAAACAATTAAAAATAAAATATTAGCTTTTCAACCACAACATCTAACAGATTCCTTCTTTAATCTTGTTGGTGACATATTTCAAAAAAAAACTTCGCTGAAAACACAAAAAAGACAAAAAAATAAAATAGAAAAATTGCAACAACGTTCTATTAATTCAAAAAGAAACCAACTTACCACAAGTACAACCTGAACTAAATCTAACGAACACATTTATTCCAGAAAATGTCAAATTTATCCTAAGCCTTGGTCCCAAGTACAGTCTATTCAAAAAAAACATGTTACTGTTAAACTTGTTACAATAATAAAATGCTTCAAACTCCTTGAAGACAAAAACACTTATTTCCAACTAAAATCTGACCCAACAACCAAAATTCAAAAACAAATACATAACTTAATAAAAAAATGAGAAAACAATAATATAATCAATAACTTATAATCAGAAAAATTAAAAATCAAGAACGCCCTACCTCCAAGAATCCACAAAGACAACATTAAATAATAATTTATTAAATAAAGTTACATTAATACGCTTTTTCGATAATTGGGACACCCTGTATATTTGAAAATATTTTCTAGCTATGCATCGTCTAAATAGGGACAACTTTTACCTGAAACTCTTTCCTCTACACTCTAAAATAAACAAATTATAAAAGAAATCCCCGTTAGCTGGGACATCCTGTGTACACAAAGACACATATCGGGTAAAAATAGAAAGAACGAAATAATATATTCAATTGCTAAATGAAGAAATTTAAAATTAACACATTAACTCGAACAATACGCGTAAAAAAAATCGACAACGTATAAAAAGAGGAACATTTCTCTCCTCTTCTCTCCATTTCGCAACATCATCGCATCACGTCCGAAGCAATAAAAGGAACCTGCCAATTCTACTTGCTCCGACGCGATCGTGTTTTCCCTGAAAAGGGTACAAAACGATAACGCGTGTAACTATAAACGAAACGTACGAGAGAAAGAGAGAGAGAGAGAGAGCCCTTTCGCAAGGCCTAAACAAAGAGAGAGAGACTAGCAAACGAACATTACACGTTGACAACTAAATTTATCGTTTCTCTGCCCACAGGTTTCCTACTTTTGATGATGATTCTGGCGACGTACTAATTCTATCGTTCCACAGTATATAGGAAATGACTTTTTAGTGCAATCGTTCGTAGTCGACCGTGAAATATAGATATCGATGTTCGTCCTCCGAAAGTTAGCCGGCGAGAAAGGCAGGACGAAATAGAGAGAAAAAAAAAGGAATCACTTTGTTTCGTTGTCTGACATCGCTGTGATGTATTCGAAATTGAGCGCCAGCGAACTAAAATAGAAAAAACAAAAAAAAGTAGAAGTCGTTTTCAAGTGTCATATTAAACGTGTGTGGAGTAGATCCAGTGGAAATTTATCGATATAGGAGCATTTCGGAGATAATAGAGTTAACTGTCAAATATGGTTTGTTTCAAATCCTCGCCATCAGTAGATGAGGTAAATCGAAACTGAAGTTGTATTCGTGTGATTGTTTCCGCAATTTAATTTCGGCGATAATGCCGCTAGATAATACGTTAATACATATTTTCTCGGTAGATGGCGTATATCGTAAACGTCACTCAATTCTCACCTGTCAAATTAGATTGTTTAGATGTCCATCATTATTATGACAGATTTTAGAGCTTGGCATGATGACCTATTGTTCTAATTTTACTTATTAGACCTGCAAAATTTGACCTTGAAAAGTCCAAAGTCCGTCTTTGAAACTTCGAACTATCATCTGGGTTCTGACCATCATCATGATCTTAGTGTAGTCGCCCTTGGCCAATTCCCATGCAAAGTCAATGAGGAGGTTGGGCACCTGAACGTACGAACCTAACGGATTCCGAACCTCCTTCTTAACCTTGTCCGATGCTACCTCATTATCCTTGATTGATGACAACCGATTTCGAACGATTTTTATTCAAGAGAAATATTCTCTGCCTTAATAATGGTACATCAGAATTCAGTTGAATCCCCCATGTCTTCAACTGCTTCAGTTTCATTATCTCCATTACCATTTATGACAGATTTTAGACGTTGACGTGATGACGTGTTGTTCCAAATGCTTCGCAGATCTGCAAAATTTGATCTTGAAAAGTACGACTCGTTTTAAGACTTCGAATCTTCATCTAGGTTATAATCATCACCACAATCATGTTCTGAAATGATCTTAGGATGGCCCATTCGATTTTAGAATTTCATCGTCACCCTTAACCAATACACCTTGTCCTCATTGACAATTGATTCCCCAATTTCCTCATTGACCTTAATCCTTCTCATTGTTCTTGATCGATGATATTCCGATTCTCCAACCTCCTTATTGACCTTGATTTGTGCGTCCGGCAAGACGCAGGACAATAAGGAGGTTGGAGAAACTGCTGCTAATCACTGCTATTACTATAGAGTCAAAGAATAGCCTCCAAAAAAATCATCTGTTACTGGAAAGGACCTTTTTGAGCAACAGAAAAGTTGATACCTATGTTTACTGTTTTAATAGCAAAAAAAAGGCCCTTGCACACGAGTTGTGTTTTCCAGCGCCTGTTTCCTTGTTGGTTCGGTTCGTTAACCTACTCGTCGCTCTTGACCAATGCACATGCAAAATCAAAGAGGAGGTTGAACCTACCGGTTTCCGAACCCCCTCTTTAACCTCGTCCCATATCTCCGCATTGTCCTTGACCGATGACAACCGATTTCCCAACCTCCTCATTGACCTTAATCCTTCACATTGTTCTTGATCGATGATATTCCGATTCTCCAACCTCCTTATTGATCTTGATTTGTGCATCCGGCAAGACCAAGGCCAAGAAGGAGGTTGGAGAAACTGCTGCCAATCTCTACTACTACTATAGAGTCAAAGAATAGCCTCCAAAGAAATAATCATCTGTTTTAATGGCAAAATAAAGGCCCTTGCACACGAGATTTGTTTTCCAACGCCTGTTTCCTTGTTGGTTCGGTCCGCTAGCAGCTGTGCTGGCAGCCTTGCGTGCTAAGCAGCAGGCTCGGAATCAGACGATGTTCACTCTCCTACGTGGTGAAGTTTTGCTTTTGAATCAATGAGGGCTACAATTTAGTATTTAGACCACTTTTGAGACGTATCTTGTGACTGTGATTGTTGCGACTTTGACATGATGGTATACCATCATGAACAGCAGTTACTGCTTTTGCTTTTGAATCAATGAGGGCTACAATTTAGTCTTTAGACCACTTTTGAGACGTATCTTGTGACTGTGATTGAGCATCATGAGCAGCAGTTACTGCTTTTGTTTTTGAATCAATGAGGGCTACAATTTGGTCTTTAGACTGTGATTGTTACGATTTTGACATGATGCTATACCTTTACTGCACACAAACAGCTGTGCACACTCGTAAATTGTTGCTGACATTGGGCATGTGCGCTGAAATGCTGCGTCCTGATTGGCTTTTGTCGTGCAAGGTTTCTTGAAAAATAGCACCGAATAGCAACCTAAAACCAGCAGCGAAGCCTGCTCTGACCCCTGCTGCGACGTCATTTCCGAACACAGCAGCCGGCACGGTAGCCTAGATAGCACCAAGCAAGCCATCCAGCAGGAAAACAGGTCTCGTGTGCAACGGGCTTAACATTGAATTCTAAAGTTTTGTTTTAGTTTTTTTAATATTTGCTACAAGTCGACCAGAATTCCGTGGCAGTTGCGCTTAAGTCAGAGAGGTTGGGTAAAATTATGACTCATTATCAGCTGTGATTGGCGCGCTAATATAAGAGGCTAATCTAATAGCTCATACGTTATTATATTGTTACATTAATCACTGCCACGGCTTTCTGGTCGACCTGTAGTACTGTTTTTGATTCTATTGTTTATCTAGGAAATGCGCTTATGTAGAGATATATATTTATATACATATATATAAAGCTGCACTACTTAAAATTCTCTTAGACTTTCGAATTTATTGCCATATTTCTCCGATAACTTTAATCCGTTCCGCAAGGTGGATCACGTCCATCAACTCACGAAAGCAAAAAAAAGAAAAAGATATATTTTTTTTAAACTCCTGCATACACTAACCCCGGATAAAAAAAGAGCATGCGAAATGCATTCAGACGTTTCTAAAACGAAACGTACACCGCATATCAAAAATAATGCCCCTCACCCTCGGATATTTCTATAGCGTAGAGGAAGGACACCGTTTCCGAAAGTTAGTACACGCATCTATATCATCTAGGCATCCGAGGCAGTCGGAATTCACCCTAACGCTAACCTCGAACCAATAACAATTTGAAGACGTGCTCGGAATGGCGAGTTCGAGGTTAGAATCGTATATTTTTTTTCTTGTGTGGGGGAGGGAGAGAGAGAGAGAGAAACCTCAGAACGGTGACTTTTCGGTAACTGCACTAAATCATTTCTATATAACAATTAGTAAATTGAAAGGAACGAGGGGAAAAAAAGGAAAGTGGAGAAGTCGTGGGGGAATTACCGAAAGTTTGATTTTTATCGTACTTGTACGTCAAAATCTGAATTATCTTCTTTAATAAAGGATTTTTAGTATCGCGCTTTGGAAACTAAAACGAGAAAACATAATTCTCTTTTTTTTTCGCTGTGTGATATATATTTTCATTAGAAAACCATTCCCTTCTATTCTGTTCCACCTTTCCCGTTTTTTGGGACACCTTGTATTACAGATATCTAAGATCAAAAACATCGGAAAGAGCGCAGAAGAAATATACTTGAATTTGAGCAAAGTTTACGATTATATTTACGATCTAGAAAGCTATATTTCAGCATCGAATCCGTACGGTTAAAACGAAAGGAGAAAACGTTGAATCTGGAGAGGACGAAACGTTGGAAACCGTTTTTCGGAGATAAACAATAAAACGTTATCGAAGCAATTTTTGTGTCTACTTCGACGTTTTCTACACGTGACCGCCTTTCTCGCGTTATCATTTTATTGGAAGCAGTTGATGTAGATGAAGAGCCTGTTATGCGGTAATAATTTCAAATTTTTGCTGTCCTATTCCGGATTATTGTTTATTTTTATCTGGAATTTTATATCGGATTTATTAGGTCGTTGATATTGTTTTATTTTATTGCAATTTAACGATGATTACGTTCGTAGATCTTCAGATAAGGCATCGTCATCTAACGTCTCTAATATTCGAATTAATCCTCTTAAGTAATTCAAGATCAGAGAAGGCATAAAAGGAAGACATAACTCTATTTCCTTTTCTTCTATTTAGTGTTAATTATAATTTTGCCAATAAAGTTAGCAATCATAGTAGATTTGATTGCCTCTACATTGTAGTAAAACCATGGCTTGATAAGTTTCTTCCATAATCCTCAATTGCTCTCAACCTGTTTTTATTGAAGTCAATAAATGGTCGCCAATTCTGTGGATTGTCTTATATCAATCTGGATCGTTAGATCACTGACATCTTCATAGATACATATTGAATAAGTCGACATGTCAAAATATTGACCCAAGGAAGTATTTTTTAATCTAAAACAAAACATTTTCTTTCCTTTGAGCTACCCTAAGAATTTAACTTTTTGTTCCGAAATGCCATAAGACTGAGGACAATATCGTTCTATGTTTTGAGCTCCTTCTGATTCACTTCACGTTGAGTCTGATCCAATGGCTTCCAAATCACACACAGGAACAAACCAAAATTAAGTCTTATCAATCATTCATCATTTTTTAAGATGTTTTAAGATGGTTCAACACTAGGGCGGACAACGGTGTCCGCTATGGTTGGCACACTTTTAGGATCTTTAACATAGCAATGTGTAACAGCTATGACAAGCAATGATGGGGATCTCTTCAGGTTTGTTCTGGTTTCGAAAAATAAAGATCCTTATACGTCAGACGCAAGCGCAGTTGATAAAAAGCCTTATGTTTTTTTTTCAGTACTGTTTCGGATTTGTCAGTTATCTGTTGTGGTTCTGTACCAACACAATCCACAACTATTTCAAACCGTCACAGATCGTTTCATGCTCCAAAATGTGGACAAAGTTTGACTGGTTAATCAACGCATACGCTTTATTATGTAATTCATTTACAGGCGATTATTTCGGTGAGTTTATGCGTTAATAAACAACTATGACAGCGGCTATATTTGTGAAGTTTTTGATTAGGTATATCAAGTTAGCCTTTTTATGGGATGAACGAATTAGAAGCTCATATATCAAATTCGTCCTCTTCGAATGAAGATGACAAAATCATCGAAACAATCTGTGGCATCGAGATGCTTAGAGATGTTAAATGAATTTCAAATGCACTTTAAGTATGTACTTAATACTTGAATGGGTATAAAGTAAGGCAAAGTGTTGAGGATGCTGATACCCTTATTGTCAACACTGCCATTCATTTGACAGATAACTTTGCGACGGACATCATAATCGGGGAGGACACCGATTTATTGATTCTATTAACCGCCAAAGCACCAAATTCATCCACCACACCTTTTACTCTCCCAAGTACTTCAACTTCTCGTCCGTTGTCAAACAGAATATTCTGTTCCTACATGCAATCAGTGGATGTGATACAACCTCTGCATTCTATCGCCAAGGGAAGTTGAAGTTTGTCAAGTTTCTTCAAAAGAACACGACATTACAAAGGACTGTCAAGGTTTTCCATCATGAAGATGCCGATCCTGAGGTTCTCATTTCAGCAGGTCAACGGTTCTTGGCAGTCCTCTATTCACCCTAGGCAGATGAGACCTCCTTGGACCAAGCCAAAACTTTCGAGCTGGCTTCTCTACCTCCAATAAATGCAGCCGTCGCCCAACATATTCTGCGGTTGTACCTTCAAATCCAGGGCTGGTAAGATAGACCTTCTCCCCATCATAAACACCAAGGCTCCAATTCCAGTTGAAATTCTCAACGCTGTTTCCTGCAAATGTACATAGGAGTGTACAGAGAAGTGCAGCTGTCGAAAAGTAGGCATGAAATGTTTAAGAATATGCCTCAACTGCAACGGCCAGTCATGCTCGAATTCAGCATTGTTCGTATTCTTTCAAACAACCCTGGATTTTGTCTGATTGTGTGGCCTTTTTTTTATTCGCTGCTGTACTTCACCCACATTATTAATTGGCCTTGCCAATTATTGGTCAGCCATTTGGAAACCTTATAAGTCGGTGCGTCAATTGGCCGAAACAATTGGCCTTACCGACTTGCCAGGTTTGTGAATTTTAGGTTAAACAATATAATTTAGGGATAACAGGATTGGAAACATGTAGCTTTCGTTTTAATAGAAAAGAGAAACGTCTACAAATAAACAATTATTTTACAGCCTAAACTATGAAAACTAGACTATTGATGAAAGAATTGATTTGCGGAAACCCTGTATATCAAAGTCAATTTTTGTTTTTCCTAATTTTTTTACGTTGCAAACTTACGCTGGCCTAATACAGTGCATATTTTTGAACTAACCTATATGTTTAAATTTTGGAGAAAAAGGTACTTGTCAGAGAATATAAAAGCCACATTTTTTCCGTTGTAAACTGTCGTGTAAGGAGCCGATATGGTTGGTCTGCATGTCCTTTCCAGTAGGGGAGCCGACATAGTTGGCCCGTACGTATTATCGAATGAAGGAACCGATATAGTTGGCCTTCAATCGTTTTTTTATTAATTAATAATATCTCTATAAATTAAAAAAAAACGTTCTTTTACAATTAACTTCAAGCTTGTTTAACACGGTATATCCTGGCGTGTAGCCGCATATATGTATGTATGCAACAGCATTTTGAACCCGATATGTACATATATATATGTATAATACGTAATATGTGTATCCAGTTATTATAGGCAACGGTATTAGGGCATTTCGTAATAAATATCTCACACGAGATCGAAAACAAATAAAAGTAATTGCCGGTTCTGCTATAATACAGCTGCGTGACAGCTACTACACTGTGGCGTACAATGCGGCAGTAGTATTCCTACAAGGGTAAAAGCTACGTACTCGTGAACATTTCGCCCGAATAGCAGTAATTGTAGCCATGTCTGCCGGACTGTCTGCACGCATAGCCTAGCTACTGTTGATGAAGGAAACGAAAGAAACGAAACGAAATAGGGAGAAAAAGAAACGAAACTGAATATGTACAGTGCTCGCGATGTATAAATGTAATAGATTCCCTTTAATACTTTGAAATATTCATGCGTATTCGATATAAACATCATTTTAATAGAAATTGTATGAAATTAATAAATAATTAAATAATAAATAAAGTAAAAAGTTTTTCATAATGGTCTCTAATCTAGTTTGTACTTTTTCTCTCGTACGACATTGTAAATTGGATGTTATAGATGGAAATAGGTTGAAGTTCGACAGCACGCAGCTCAACACGGAAATGTTTCATATTATATCGTTTCGTGATAGTTTTAACTTGGTTGATGTTTGTGTATATGTGCATTTTCTATTATAGATCCTAATCGCGAATGGACGTTAACAAGTATTCTTCTTTTATAATTCCTTCTCTATACGTGACGTCTATCGAAGCGGGTTTAAAATAATTAGTTATTTATTTGTTTTCGGGGATGTATATCTAATTAATTATTTTAATTAAATACGAAGGGGGAGCGCTTCCATGCAACATTGCATTTCGATTGCGGTTATAATTGATTTAATAACAAAAAAAAAACTTTTTCAAACTAATGTTTATTCAATCTCAAACTCGTAATAAATTTAAAGTCTTTTTAAACAACAATACCGGAAAATTTAAGAAACAGAACAAAAGTATCCTAATCCAAAATACTGCTA
Organism: Holotrichia oblita; assembly: GCA_023690525.1. NCBI lineage: Eukaryota > Metazoa > Arthropoda > Insecta > Coleoptera > Scarabaeidae > Holotrichia > Holotrichia oblita. The sequence continues at coordinate 100,349,072 of CM043021.1, read as the reverse complement.
AAACACCTTCTCCACAAATCTAGCACAAAATTCAAAAGAACTGAATCCGGACAGACCTCCTCTTCAAGTTGTGACCAGACGCATCCTGGAATCGCTTGAGCCACACCATAAGCTCAGTACAACCTCACTCATACCCACATGGCTGGAATGGCCGTAGCCTTTAGAGGAAGAAAATCTTAGATAATAAAATAGAAACCCTCTTACATTTAAATGGGAATTTTCTAAAACTGAATCAGTAATATTACAGTTCCGAAATTGGGACAAAAATATCCCATATCAAAGTTTCCTTTCGTAAATCTGACACTCCAAAATTCCATTATTCGATTAATAACTGGTACATTATGGTTTATAAGAGACCAACAATTACGAGAAGATCTTGAGGTACCCTCGTTGAAGCACCAGCGAGCATGATCCTTGAAGGGATTGGTAGATCTACAATCTCGTCTATGAGTAGCCTCGCAAACATCGAGGTCGAGTTAGAAGAGCTCTAACGTCTTAGGGCACTCCTCCTGACATCAATCGACTAGTGACCGTCAATCCTAGGAACTCTGTGCCGTCGAGGGAAAAAGGGGTTCAACATTGAAAAAAGAAGATAAACCATCGTCGTCAAAATTAAAAAGTTTCGACTATAAAGGGGGGTGGCAACATTTTTATGGTTAAATTTACCTAAAACTTCCTCTTCTGCATAAATGGGAAAAGTAGATATACTAAGTTACTATAGGACCACCTATTCGACGTGGACACGCTGTATAATCCGGGCACAATAACGGCCATGCGATGACACAACAATCAGGTGAGCTGCTTCTGGTTTTCAGTTGATTTTGATAGCGGGTCACCTGGTTTTGGAAGCAATTCATCTGATTGATGAGCCATGGTTTTGTACCTACTCTATCTAAGAGTAGTAGTAGTAGTGAGTCTTAAGACAAAACCCAACGTTCCAAGCTTTCTAAGTAATGGAATAGTTGAAATCAATATAGTTAATTTTCTTTGTACATGAAACAACACAGCTTTTGTTGATATTCAGCTTTAGTTTAAAGTTCAACACACTATTGGGTAATTATATTTAACCCTGGACCGGTCGCGCGTGTTAATTTTAATTGTCTAACTTAAAAAGTTTTTGATAGATTTCTTTGTGCCGTCATCTTTCAATTTGTGGTCTCAGTTTTTGTCATCTATTTCAGTAGGTAAACTATGTGCTTATGAGTACAGTCACTCGACGTGGACACGCTGTATAAGCTGTAGTTTTGACAGCTAAAACCTGTGTAACACCAGCAAATTGTCATAATTATGACAGTTTGATAGGTCTTAGCTGTCAAAACTACAGCTTATACAGCGTGTCCACGTCGAGTGACTGTGCTCATAGGCACATAGTTCACCTACTTATTTCTGCATTGTTAACCAGAGATGTCATAGGATGTCAAGCACCCCACGCTGCCTGTAATACCGGTAATTTTCTCGAACAACTGTCAACTTCTCCGAGTGATAAAATAAATATAAATTGTGTGCAATATAAAAGTGACCAAGTAGCAATATGGCGGCGTATGACTATGAAAAAGAACAAAAGAGATTACAAGCTTTATATGAGGAAGTAGAAACTGACGAAGAACCCATTGAAGACGAGTCGAGCGAAGTTGAAGAAGATAGTGTTCATGAATGAAATGAATTTACAGAAGAAGAAAATGCGGGTGAAAATGGCCAATATTTCTTAGGAAAGGATAAGAAAACAAAATGGTATAAGACGTCCAAAAACCTTCAAGTCAGAACTCGTTCGGCAAGTATAGTCAAGCATCGTCCCGGACATCGTTACGAAGCCAAAGCTGTAATAACAGCTTACGAAAGTTGGATTTTAGATTTTTCGAAATCATTATTAGAAGAACTAATAGAATATGCAAACATTTATATCCAAAAAATTCAACCAAATTATGATTAAGAGCAAGATGCACTTCTTACCAACCTCATAGAAATTAAGGCTTTATTGGGTCTGCTATATTTAGCAGGTCCTCTCAAGTCCGCTCATCTAAACATGGAGGACCTTTAGGCATCTGACGGGCTAGAAAATGAAATATTTAGGATTGCACTTACTTGAGGAGCATATAAGTCAACGTAAATAGATACCAAGCTTTCCAAAAGAAATCAGAAAACGGTACAGGAAGTAGTGTAAAAAGAATATAATTGGATGGTTTATGAGTTTGAGAAAAATCAGTAGGTACTAATTATGTGAACTGAAGAAAATTTATTGCCAAATACATCTACTATATTTTGAGGGGAGTCAAGACAGATATCATTGTGAAATAGAGTATTTGGAATGCGAATTGCGTCTTGTTTCATGTTAATCTACTGAAACACTTCTTTCGGATTTATTTGAATGGATGAAATGTCGATTTATGGGACAAAAATGTCTCAAACTGGAAAGAAGATTTCAACTGATTTGCTACACTAAATCGAAACCATTTGAAATCTATATATCTCCCTCGTTTTATTGCAGGAACTCCCTGTATATTAATGCACATACTAGTACATCATGTTAGATGGGACAAAAAATATTCCAAATTCAAAACTTCACAATTCGGAAATTGAGATTCCATTTCGGTCGCGAAAGCTCCCCCCAAAAACCGGCGCCTTCCACTGCCCGCAATTAATACTACCCCAAACCTTGTCCCTTTTTTATACATATATATACTATATATACATATATATATTAGCCCCAATAAATCGCTGTCGACGACAAACGTCACGTCGACTTTACGGGCTGCCAACGCCAAACGTCGTCGCACCCGACGCCGTTTTGTTCCGACCGAAGAAATTGCCGTTCTCCGGGAAAAACTAGTCTGCTATGTGCGTGTACGGTCGAGAGAGAGAGGGGGATCCCAACGAGTTTTTCGCCCGAACGGGTATCACGAAATCTAAGCTAAGATGACAGGACGAATTGGTGAATTTCGTAGTAAAAAAAAAATATATAATATTTATTAACATAATTGCTATCGTATAATTTTATTACGCACACAAAGCTTTACGTTTTATGGTTGCATAATATTACACAAAAGGTGAGGCTATAAAAACGTTTATTCAAATTCCGTTGAGAATGGCTAACAAGTAGAATCTATTGGCCTATAATATCACTGGAGTATCATACAACGTGAGGTCGTTACTTTTAATGGTTTTAATCCCGAGATTGTTTGAATTTGAATTTCCATGCATGCACGTTTATATTAATTCTTTTAATTTTTTTTCTAATTTCCTCGAAAAAAATCAAGTCGACTTTGATGTCCGGGAAATACAATTTCATCGACCCGTCTAATATTAGAATTACTGGCGATAGAACGTGATGTTTAACTTCTCTCTTCCTTTCGTTCCTACCTTTTATTTAGCTTAAATGTACACCATTTAATCCGCGTTTAATTTTGGCAAAAATGCGAGAATGTCCGCGAATATATCACTTTCGTTTTTTGCCCGACTTGAGCCCCCTCGACGTAATTGAAGAAATAATTGAAAAATTCCCCAATACAACCATAATTACGTGTAGTTGGCATCGCCAACCCCTTTAATCTTGTAAGTTAATTTTCCTGTTATGTAACGCTCAGCGCTCACGTATTCAAATTTATTACGTTTAGAGGAACACCTCCAGTTAGAAATGAAAAAATTTATAGAACTTGGTAGATTTTGTTTGAAATAAATTCAAGCTTGCTTTGTTGGGAGTCAATCTGTTTCTCATTTAGGGGAAAGTAGGGCAAAGTGGAATGGCTAACCAGAAAAAGTTGGTAACACTTATTGAGAGGGAAATGATAAGCTGTTGGAAACTGCAATTATTAATTGTTCATTATCTCATTGTGCCCCTTAGTAAAGTGAAAACTGCAATGGGCTAAAGTAAAATGCCATATCAGATATCTTTTATCAAAATTTTAAAAACATTTTTAAAAATATGAAATAAAATGAACTCAAGTACTAATTAACTAATTTTATTTTTCTTTAAAAGATAACAAATTTTAGATACATATGTAGTTAATTAATCTTTATTTAATTATTTATCTTCATTTCTGGGGAAGACAAAAGTATCTCAGTGTTCTCGATAATGTCGTAAAGAGTTGGCATCATATCAGACTTTCAAAATTTGAGCGACATATTGTAATAGTTTTTAAAGTTTATCATCCATTAAATTTCATCAAAACAAAGTCCTCAATTTTGGGTTCGTCATGTGATAAAGTGAACATCTTTTGGTTACTGTAATCAGTACCTGACCCAAAATCATCTTCAACAAAATTCTTGGCAAATTGACAAATTTCATTGTCAGAAATGTCTGTATCAGATGAAGTTTCTTCTTGATTTTTACTCTCCATGAAAGTTTGCCTTTGATGGGATAATGTTTTCATTATATTTTGCTTGTTTCAACTCTTACATGTATGGTGAAGATGTCTCCCCTTTTTGTCTTGCTTGATTTACATTTCGCTTCTTTGGACTAATTTTTGGCAACGGCAATATTATGTCGAAGCTTGATAATTCGAATCGTTGGTTCTGTTATTAAGAGACCACGATGAGCATCCTGGTAAGCTATCATTTGGATTTATTGATTCTTCATCATTTGTTTCAAGTGACAAAAGTACAAAAGCACTTGCTAAACAACTTGTATTTCTGACATGCATAAACGATAGTTCCAAATAATTACAGATCTCGTTATATACGCAGATGATACTGCCATTTTTGCTGCCTCTAAAGACGAGGAACAAATGATTAGACAATATAACAGTCGTGGATTTCAGACTGCCTTCGAGCCCTTCGGTCACCTACTCGAGCATAAAACTTGACGAACGAATTAACGATATGTTACTCATTTTTGAGACCGATTATCATGTGTCACTGTGACTTGGTGTCAAGTCAAACTTTTAACTGCTGCATTGTGGTTTGTAAGAAACCAACAACTACCAGAAGATCTTGGGGTACCCTCGGTGATGCACCAGGTGATCCAATTAGCGAGCAGGATCCTTGAAGGGATTGGAAGATATGTATGTTGTAGAGTTAGAAAACACTTCTCCTGTCATCAATTGACTAGTGATTACCATCAATCCTCAACCTCTGGAGACGGTGAGGCTGTTACTTGAATGAAAAGCCTTCGACCTTGAAAAAAGAGAATAGACCATCGTCGTCAAAATTAACAAAACACTTAAAAATTGTATTTTTCTACACCCGTCAATGTAAGCAAATATTTTATTTTAAAAATATTACCGTCTCGTCAAGGATTCGAACCATGAATCTTCCGCTCACCACTGGATGAGCAGCAGATTTGCGCCAACGGAAATTGATGGTTCAAACACCTATAATACCATCACAAATATAATATATGATTGCCTAAACGAGGCCTTTACTAACTCCTTGTCACATATATTTGTGATGGTATTAAAGGTGTTCTCCTAAGTCTCCGTTGAACGCATTTCTGGACAAGCTGTCATCTAATTGGTCGACAAAATCTGGTGGAGTCTTATCTTGCCATATTATTTTATTTCGTTCACCGCATGTTATTTGTAAAGGGACAAACGAACTTTCCATTTTATAATCGAATCACTATCATTGTCGTTAAGAAATTTCTGAAGAAATTGGTTTCTTCCTCCGAATCAATTGCGACAGAAACTTAACATCATCAGCGAACATCTTCGTGGACTGTTAATAGAAACGGGCAAATTTTAAACTAAAACCTAAAGTGAAACCACCAAATTGTCATAATTATGACAGTTTGACAGGTTTTAGCTGTCAAAATACGAAACCATACAGCGTTCCATAAGAGACGGCGACTGCATAAGTTTACTCCAACAGTTTTTTCAGAAATTTCTCTCATTTTCGTTCAAATGAAGTTCCTCGAGAAATATAGAAAATCTAGTAATAATGTGATCAACCAGTCCTTTTACATTGATTTCTGCAGATGTACTTGTTATTGTATATGAATCTTTTGCTGGGTAGCATTCTTCTTTAGCTTGTTGTAATAGGCTATAGCATGCAAAAAAACCTTTTTAATTGTGTTTCGAATTATTTCATATTGTCGTCTTCAGCAATAAGGTGCGATATGAAGAGGATATGAACTTTGGCATATTAGACAGTATTGAAACAGGTCTGTAATTAGATATTTCATGGTTTGCTGTTTTAAAGACAGGGCATATTTCCAGCACTTTAGCACAGTTGTAGAATATTTAATTCTGCGATTTACTGTTCAATAATAAAGCAGGGTGTTCCATTTGATTAACGAAATTTTTCATATTTTTTATCGTTAAATTCTGAAAACTTGTATTTTTATCAGGGGTGATATCGTAGTTAATTTGAAAGGTTTTGTGTCTCCCTTTCTTGCTGCGACGTAGATTTCATTTTCATAGCTGGCTTGCTAAAATCTGCTTTAGAAAATTTAGAATGTGGGATGGCTTGACTTTGGAGATCTCCCAAAACTATTTCATAAGATCCAGGTGCCTGGCTCTTGAATTACGTAGTGCTACGCATTGTTCGTCCTCGCAGAAACGGCATTTTGCTGTGTCTGCTAGCCCAATTGTTTCCAAATCTTCGGAGCCGACAGTGACCTGATAGGATTCCTGAAAAGTGAGTTTGTCCTTGTTGTCTGTTCTAGTTATAGGTTCCAAGAGTCGTTTTCGCTTGGACATCCTCTAATCATTCTCCAAGAAATTTCGATCAACTTCTCTTTAGTTTCTACTAGTTATAGGCAAGAGTCGTTTTCGCTTGTCTCATTCCACGTTGATCAAACCAGTGCTTGGTTTTCCTTTGATCAACTTCTCTTTTAGTTTCAATATTGGGCTCTGACTGATACCGGCAAAAATTTGGGCCCAATTATACACTCGCTCCACATTTTTGAAAGTTTGTCAGCTTCCTCGTTTCTTTCTAATCCGGTGTGTCCCGGCACCCACATGATGACTTTATTTTCCCTGCCTACCTCACGACTTAAACCAGGCAGTCCCAAGCCATTTATGAGCTGATTGATGAACTCAGCGTTTTGATGGCTGCTTTTGAACTATTGGTCAAGATGATAATCTCCTGGAACTTTCTTTCTAGGTTCCAATCGGAATGAATCTATCTATAGCGTGTATTTCCGCCTAAAGGATGCTAGGGAACTTTCCTAAACTTTCAGAGTAACTTGGTTCTGGGCCCATATTTCCGATTCCAGTCCCTCCGGATATCCTAGGTGGCATCTGTATGCCATAATATGGCATTCTTGTTCAGTTTCTTTAGTTTTTCGCACAGTGCGACGAGTTCTGGAAACCCCACTGGTGAATTTTGGTTTTCTAAAACAGCCATTTTCTTCTGAAACTCAAATCGCCTATGCACATCAATGGATCATCTCCTAATAGGATATTTTGATTTCTGCCTGATGGGGCCTTCTCCCAAGTCTGTATCTGGTTTGTCTAACCATAATCTCCACTAAAATATGAAGAGTGTGAGATTTAACCACTTTTAAAGCGGCCGTTGGGCATGTGCTCATTGCATCAGTAATCTAAACGCATGCCAACAACAATGTATCTTTGCAGTTTGCATCCTCGTTGTGGTCAGACTGACACATTATTCCACTTGTTATAGGTGATGATTGGTCTCACTATTGCAATGTACATCCAGATGGATTTGTACTGGAACCCCAAATTTTCCCTGCGAAGTTTCTACAAAAACATTAGAAATCTTTTCAACTTTGTTGGTTACTTCTAATTCGTGCTGCCCATCTAGCTTGATGGTTTTTTCTTATTTTAGTTTTCCTTTGTGAAGGCCACTATGCAATGTAGTTTTTTAGTCACCCCGTATTTCAAAACAAGAAAATGTTTATCCGATAACGCACAATGTCAAATTGATAACAAAAAGCCTCTTGAATTGTGACTATATCATCGAAATATCCCTAGTCAAGCCGCAGAGGAGCTAATTGTAGAGTTAGGCTCCACATAAAAACTGATAGCAGTGAGACCATTAGAAAGATCTGAAAAATACTGAAAGATATTTTAAATCTACTTCAGTTTCCGCTAATTTCTTGTGAAATAGCTGCAATATGCCATCTGGATGTCGACGAAATCAACTCAACTTTTTATAGACCTATTGACTGCCTCGTGTGGAGTGTTGTCAAAAACCTTCTATGTCCAGAAAGGCACAGTTGTTTGGCTTTATTTTCCAGAGCTGGAGAATCGCTGTTGTCAGCTGTACCAGTGCAGTCTCTGTGGATTTACCTGTCTGATACCACTGCTGACTAGAATGCAATGGCATCGATTCAGGATCTCTGTTCTAATATAATTAAACCATTGCCTTTATAGATCCAGCAAAGTTTCTAGTTGGTCATCCGCTCCTACTGCAATGAAAAATTTTTACGGTTGAGGAGGTCCTTATCTACTTTTGGTATAAAGATTGGTTTCTTGGTTTTTGAAGAACCATTATTGTCTAAAATTTAATCAAAAATAGTTTTTCTATTTATGCAGGATAAACACAAAATTTGAGATACAAATTATGATTGACGGAAGTCCCTTCTATTTTTCATGTAGATTTCCCCTAAATGATAAAAAATATAGGTTTGTATTAAAAAAAAAAACGATTGCTTTTTGAACTACAGAGTGAAATGGAACCTTTGTATAATCGGCACGAATTTAGGTTTGTTGATCTTGAAGAAAAAGACATATGGAATTTTTTAAATTTCAATCTGTTTGTTATGATTTTATCTAAACTTTCATCATCGGAATTATTATTGTAATTTAATTATCGATTTATTTATGATTTTATTGCATTTGTTCAATATCCTTCTACGAGTGATCCAATTTTATCGAGCCATGTAGGCTTTTCTCCTTTTTATTTAATTTTGATCTTGACGACAACGGACTCATTTGGACCAAAATAATCTTTTAATCTACGTCCTTCCGGTTTAAAATCAAGAGCATATCTATCTAGTACGATTGCAGTATTGACTCCATCTACAAAGAGATTCTAAACTGAAATGGATCTAACCCTAAGTATTAACTGTTACACGATGGCTAGCCAACCCCCCCTATCTACAGCATGTAATATTCACGAAATATATTAGCTGGTATCATGTCTCATAATATAAAACAATTTCCTAACCCTTGCGTTCAACGTCTCCGGGGTATCGTCGCGGATAACTAGATAATATCTGCTGGTTTCTGACTGCTATTAATAAATGATGGGGAACTCCCGAAAGATAGCAGAAAGAGAACACCGATATTTATCTGCATATACTATATATTTAGTTTAAATTTAATTCGACAATCGATAAACCTATCGAATTATAATTTTAATAATGCAATCAAGCAAACAAAATCCTAAACGCGATATTGAATTAATTCCAACGTACTAAATCCTTTTGATTAATGTGCCGGCAGTACATCACAACGTTATCATTATTATTTGCTCCAATTTAAACGCACGTTTGTAACATTGTTAAAATTCCTAACCCCCGGACTAACAAGCCGTGTAAAAGCGGTAACTTTAATTTAATTGGATGTGACACCGGGATTGTTATTATATCATAATGAATAGGGTAATTTTTGATGATGCTACTCGAACATTTTAAATGGAAATAATTTTATAAATAAAACATGAACACATCGGAATGAAACGTTTCATTTAATCGAGATCATAATATACGAGTTAATACGAGCTGGTATAGTTTTCTGGGAGATCCCCGAAAAAGAAAATTAATCAGAGCGCATTAGAGGGTCGCGACAATAAGGGTAAAAGGACAAATAGTGCACGTCAGTCAAACTGAGGAGCTAGTAGCGCCATCTAGACGGTCGACGGACCGGAAGTGTCCCACAGTTTCTCGTTCCCTCTATTCCCTCCTTATAACTTCTGAACTGTCCGCTTTATATGTGCGTGTGTGTGAACTCGTATGTGTCTGTGTGTGGTAGAAATTTGAGCGAAGTTCGCGTACGAGATTCCGTTTCGTTAATGCACTTCTTCTTCTTCCACTTTCCTCCCCGAACCGACGCGCCGCGACGTCTTCTAATTCTATGTGCGTCCCTTTAAGATCGTTGTATTGAATGTTGATGACGAATCGTCGGGTCCGAAATGGAAGGGATTTAATCAGTGTGGTAGTTTAGATTCTCGCAAAAAGGATCCGTCGACGATCTCTAGGATGAAGCAATCCGCTTTAATTCTAGGTTTCTTTAGTTCCCGTTCCGTCCACCTTCAAAATTACGTCGTCTATCTTTAGAGTGCTTAGATGAATTTTGTTCTATATTTTTTTACGACACTGTTTACCGCCAGATAGCGCCACTATCGCAAGAGCATTTTTTTTTAATCGCGTTGTACATTCTCGTTGACAGGTACTGTCAAAATTTTAGCCGAATCGCAGCTGTCACTTTCAAAAACTAAACTTTACTCTTACTTGCAGGTGGTTTAGTAGTCTTTGATTTTGGCGGGCCTTCTCTTTTCTTAGACTTTTCTATCCTTATAGCTTCTTTTTCAGGTGCATCTGTTACTATCTTGCTTCTTCCAAGTTTTCTACCTCGTCTGTTAGTTTTCCTAGGGGTATGACTGAAATTCTTCAGGAGATCTGAGGTCATTAGATCAATTTTCATTCTGATTTAGCGTTGCAGCTGAAGTAGACGGCTCATCTTCGCTTCGATGAGCATTAGTCATAATAGGCGTAATAGGTGGCGTTGGACACTGAATAACAGCTAGATTTAAACTTGTAATGACTGAATTCTTAACCGGGAAAGTATTGTTAGGGTTGCTCTTACTAATCTAATTTTCGTAAAACGATTTAAAATATTAAGGTACTAAATGCTTTAGGGTAAATTTGGCCAACTATTTCTGTAATATTATAAATGCTGAAAGTTTTGCCCAAGTTGTTCAATAGCCAAGAGTTAACAGCTTAGTTGTAAAAGTTCTTCAGAGGTGAGTACATCGATGCGTCAAGTGGTTGCAGCCTATGGGATGTATGGGGCGAAAATGTGAGCATAATAACATCTGCAGCTGATGCTTTTTCAATAACTTGCAGAATAAATGTGTTTCATGGTTATCTACTATTAATAAATCACCTTCTTCCTTTCATGGTTTTACATGAACTATGAAGTGATCCATAAACTTCACATATATTAATTCGTTAGACCATCCTGAGCGTTTCGCCCCACCAATTGTTCCACGAGGGAAGTTCACCTGCGGAAACACTAACAATGGAGGGATGTGGTTACCGATGGCATTTACGCAAGCAGACAATGTGACCTGTTTTATACCCTTTGGGGCAAAAATTTTGTGAGGATTCTGTACTGTTGTTAGACCAGTTTCGTTTTGATTCCAGATGCGATGAGGAGGAAAAGATCCTAATCTCAACTGTGCATCTTCGAGATTTTTGAAGAATGTTTCAACATTAAAAGCAGTTGCCCGTGAAAACTTGTTTTTTCTGGCTTTCTAATGGTTAACTTCGCATAAATAGTCTCAGCCATTCTTCTCCAGCTGTTTTTTCTTCATCCCACTTGACAGGTCGATTCTGATTATTGGCCATTGCGAATTTATAAGCTAGACTCCGAACTCCTTTTTTTATCAATCCGTAGTTCATCTTAGCGACTTCGTTGATATACTCTACCAAACACAGCTCTTCTGCTTCTGAAAATACTTTTCTAGTGTCGTATCGAACATCATATTTGAAGAGCATCCGTGCAAAACCGGCTATATCCATTTTGGTAAAATGTAGGGAAAATGCCAAAAACTCCCCATTTTTCGGCCTTAACAGATATAGGAAATATAAAAAATAGGTTTTGTGGGCTTTGATGAGGTCGATTGATAGGACCTATTGTCAATTTTGAAAAGTTCACAATAAGGCCAAAATTTGAGAAAAACCATAGGATATAGCCAGGTTTGCTCGAAAATCCGGTGATAAAATGTTAAAAAGCACTTTATTTTAAATAAAATATGCACAAATAAAACATAAAACTCTAAAAAACTTTAAAAAATGAATAACAAAAAAAAAACAGAAACAGGAAAATTCTTAAATTAACTTCATAGAAACTTATATTAAAACTGCAGCCTCCTCATGAAGGCAGTCACATGGCTCAATATTATCATCCTCTTCCCTCACCTCATCTACAGGCAATAGAAGGTTCTTGTACCATTCTAAGTCAGGACGGTTGCTCCACTTTGTTCCAAATGCTTCATTCATGAGGTGAGAGAGACTTTTCTTTTTCTTTTCCGGTATAGTGTTTCTAAGCTTGACCTCTTTTAACACTACATGAATATCTTGCTCCTTCCCCTTTTTCAATAAAGTCTGATGAGCATTGGTTGTGCTTTGAATTCTATAATATTCATGAGTGGTGACCCTTATTTCAGCATTCTGCGTACAACGATTGTTGCCTCTCTGAATCTGAATTCTTTTAGCATCTGCAATGCCCTTCACTTTTTTGTATCGTGTTTCAAGTTCCTTGATGTCGTATATCTTCCAGTCATAGCCCAATTTTTTAACGCCGCCTACTTCCGAATATAGATCAATATATTCTTCTGTTGTAGTTATAACAGGATGTTTTCTTAGTATTCGTTCCACCCTTCCAAAGCATCTATCGGCTGCCATGAAACTATGACCCCGTACTGGGAATGTTATTATGATTTCACGAACATTCTCGGGAGCTTTATTTGCAAGCCAAAACATCAAAGTATGTACTACATGAGAATTTTTGTTTTGGCCTGCGCATCCATCACAGAATAGTCGAATCTGGTGTATATCAGCATAGTCCAAGGTATCTAGGTGACACAGCAATGCAGAGCCCACTTCGGTTGAGCCTCGACCGGCAGCGTCTTCCGTCCAAACATAGAAAGTAGGATTTCGTGAGGACATACCAACACAACAAAATGCGTAGAAACTGATTTGATGGGCATAAAATGCATCACCCACTGGTGTGCGAGGTAGAGGCTGCACCTGTTGCAGGTCAAAACAAAAACTCAAACTTCCCTCAGGAGTTTCTTTTGCAAGCTCATAAAAAGTACTCGCCCTTTTTCTGTGAACACGATACTCAGTAATTAGCTGTCTTTTCTTTTCTATATTAGTTTCCGTTTTGTATTGCTCTTTAATCCTGGCACATTTTCCACAAACATCTGAAGCAGGGGATGAGAACCCGATGTTGAATTCATTAACGAATATGTTTCTAAACATATTATAGGAAAGCCAATTAGCTGCTTCATTTTGGTGATTAAACATCTTTCGTAATCTGGCAATGGAAAGATTGGCGCTCAAATACATTCTCCTTGATTTTTTGCGATTATAGTGTGATTCACGACCTTTCAGCTTTTTAATAAAATATCGAACCAAATTTTTCTTATCTTCAGTTTTATTAGACACCCGATCACCGCCTCTTTTTTCTCTTGGAGTTCCTCCCTCAAGAATCACTTTGGCAACAGTGTTTGTTCTATGCTTGGTAATTCCCAAAACAGCCGTGAAAAATTTTTGACATACTCTTATACTCTCGCCATTTCGTTTTTTCAAAAAGTAGAAACAGTCATCTTTTTCTGTTCTATCAGACCCTGACTCCTTCTACGACGAACAGGTTCTGCAGATAGCATATGGCATAATCGGACGTCTTGATTTACTTTACTGGCATCTGAATAAAAACGTTCTCGTATAGAATGCATTTCACGCTGTTGCAAACTCAAGCATTTAAAACTACGTCCATTATGTTGGCAAGGACGAATGAAATTTCGAAAAGCCGGATCTGCGTCGCCGTACCTGCAAAATAACGTTGCGATTGAAGGCAACTACGGCTTAACGCTTAATATAATATGCGAAAAAACATACCTTTTAGCTTTATTCATCTGCCGCTTAGATACTTTTGTCTTACGCTTTCGGCTGCCGTCATTTCCCGCTTCAATAGTGATCTCATTAAGGTCCATAATATTGATTATTATTATTACTAAAAACAAAACTAATACCTCTACTAACACCGACTAACACAAACTACCAACTAACAACAACAATACTTTCAAAATTTTAATATAACCACGAGACGTCTATCAAAAGTAACATCAGTATAGCACTAACCTCTTCCTCTCACTGCTGAATACATACTAAACCGTCGGCGTCAATTGCCACCGGCACTAATCGAATGATGAAACAGCTGACTTGTCGGTAAAACTTGTTAAAAGTAGTTAAAACTCGTTTATTTTGGAAATAGCCGCTTTTGCTATGAAAACGTGGATTTATCCGGTTTTGCACCAAAAGCTACTTTTCAAATGCGATTTTAACACAGTTTTAGCCGGTTTGGGTCCGAAATACTTTACTAGTCGATAGATATAAAGCTAAAGATATGAAATACACAAAAAAACGAAAAACTGAAGAAAATGGATTTAGCCGGTTTTGCACGGATGCTCCTCATTTGAACTCCTCTTTCCCAGAATTTCTGAAAGCCTTCAAATACCGAACTAATGTAAATTTAATGTTAAACACTTTACATGATTCTCTAATAGACATTTTATTGACTTCTTTAACGCACACAGCTTCAATTGCTTTTACCTTGGATCAGTGAAACATTATTGTTCAGAAACTTTACTTTTTAAACTGCAAAAACAATTTTGCGGCTGTACTCATAACACAACACGCACGTTATGCAATAACTTTACGTCCACTAATGAATATTGCATTGAAAACAGTACAAAAAGAGAAATATGTTAGAAAACAGAAAGAATGTGAGTTTTCAAAAGCTATCGAAAAGGTCGAAAGAAGGATTCCAGTTAGAATAGTCTGCCAAAAATATCCTAATATCTCAAAATCCACACTTCAATTTAGATCTTCCAGTACGTTTGTTAAGATATCCTTTGGATCACCTCCTATTCTAAACACCACCGAAGAAAAAGGCAGAATGGATAATATAATAGATTGCAAGAAAAAGGGATTTCCTCGTCCTAAAGAAGACGTCCAAATCTCAGTTAAGCAATTCCTTGATGATAATCCCTGTGAAAATCCGTTTACAAATAATTTTTCTGATGATGGTTGATATAAAAAGCATTGTTTAAGAGACATCCTGAATTAACTAAGAGGAAACCTAAAGCTATCAGCATCATCCAAGATAGGTGAATCAAACATCAGAAAATGGTTTCAAGATATTAATTGTTACGTAAAATTCAATTTCAATGGAGATGAGACAAGTTTTCAGCTGTGCTCTCAAAACTTCAAATTCTGACAGTTGTCAAACTTAAATTCAAATAATTGACGTTTATATTTTTTTAATTATTTTATTATAATGTTAGAATTAGAACATAAAATATTTATAATTCAATGTTACTATAGAACTGGGCAAAAATTAGAAAATGGAGAATGGGTTTATTCCATTAATCGGTGCATAGAAGAATTCCGACAACAAATTCCTAATTTGCCAGTTACTTATACGCACAACTGCTAAAACACATTAAAGCTTGCGTTATTAAATTTGGCGAAATAGGTGCAGTAATACGTAAAGCTGGCGGTGGAGCACCTAAAAAACGAACAGCAAATTTAATCGAAGATGTTCAACAGCGAATGGAACACTTATCAAAAAAATCTGTCGCAACGAGTTGGTTTGTCAGTGGGAACATGTCATACGATTTTAAAAAAGGATTTAAAATTGTTTCCTTATAAAATTCAAGCAGTTTCAGAACTTAAAGAGATAGATTTGGGTACGAGACCACAGGATTGTCAATGGTTTTTGAATGACGTAAATAATAACGTTAAATGTTATTTTTCTGATGAGGCGTGGTTCCATCTCTCTGGCTATTTAAACAAGCAAAACATGAGAATTTGGTTTGCAGATAATCCACATGAATTCACTGAAACTTCGTCGCATCCGCAAAAAATAGGTGTCTGGCTAGCAGTTTCAAGAAGACGAATTATTGGGCCAATATTTTTTAACCAAACCATAACTGCTGAAAGATATCGAACTTCATGATGATGAACTTACGCTAGGATATTTCCAGCAAGACAATGCACCAGATCACAAATCTCGAGAAACAATGGCTTTTTTACAGCAATTTTTCGATACAAGAATTTTTAATTTTCCTGCAAGATCTCCAGACTTGACAATATTAGATTATTTTATTTTTCCATATTTTAAAGAATACGATTTTCAAGATCAGACATCAAACAATCGAAGAGCTTCGTAATGCTAATATTGTTAAATCTTGTACTGACATCACCGAAGAAATCTTAATAAACGGCTTTGAAAGCATGAAGCGTAGAGTTCAACTTTGTCTACAAAACAACGGTCAACATTTTCAACATCTGCTTTAGTACTATTTTCTCTCAATTTTGGTTTTTCCAATAAATATTTTTTCAAAAACTTAATTACTCTATAATTATTACAGATACACATTTATATGACATAACCAAACCGTAAAAATGATGCATTTCTGACAGATTGACATGCACTCTGGCCAACCATTAAAAAAAAGCATGGCCGACTCTAATGAGGAAAGATTTTGAAGGCGCTGTAGTTCTTGCACACAAACTTGATGAAACTGAAAAGAATGGTAAGGAAATAAGGATAGAGATAGTAGAGACAGATAGTGACAGAGCAGGAAATTGCCGACAAAAAAATAATAGAACAAAAAAATCAACAAGAAATAAGATTGTCATCATCGTCTTCAAGAATGAGTCTTTGAAGCTCTAATACGTCTGCTTCATTATTGAAGCTATACACTCTTTTGGAGGCCAGAATTCACTGCAAAAACAATAAAAATCTTAAATAGCAATGAGTAGAAATTAACGGCTGTATAATCGAGGGGATGAGTTTGGAATAATAGCCAGCAGCCAAAAAGTAAAAAACAGTCTTTTACTCTTTTTTAATGTCTCAGCTTTCGTAATCAATACTTCTACTACTACTAGTACTTCATCAAAGACAGAAAAAGAATACTAGATATATTGTCGGGCTCGTGGCCTAGTGGCTTGCACACTTGCCTCGTAGTCCGGCGGTACCGGGTTCGAACCCCGGTGTTTCCTTTCTGAGTTTGGTTTTCTGTAGTTTTCCAAATTCCACGGCAAAAGCGGAAAGGTAACATCTTAAGTCGGTCTACAGCCGCAGGCGTAATAATAACTCATGGCCAGCCGATGCCCCCTGTAATTGGCGCAAGCTGTTGGGGGATGCTAAGGCATGAATTATTATTATTATTATTATTATTATTATTATTATTATTATTATTATTATTATTATTATTATTATTATTATTATTATTGTTATGTGAATAACTGACCCAGCGCACTCTCTGACCTTGAAGAGGTCAGGAACCTTCACCTGCCCGGGGCAAATTGCCAACGGGCTAGGCTCGTTTTGGGTTTAACTTATCTTTTATTTATTGGTTACTTTGTTTTACATTTTACATATTGCTCAAGACTTTTCTTATTATACTGCATGTATTTAGTGTTGTTAGGTGGCACGCCAAGTTGTTGTAGTGACAGGTGCAGTGCGTTCGGGATTTCTCCTGTTGATCCAATAATCACAGGGATTATCGATACTCTTTCTTGTTTCCACATAGCTTTCAATTCGATGGCAAGAGGCAGGTAATTGTTCATTTTCTCCTGGTGTTTCTTGGACAGATTGATGGCATTAGGCACCGCTATGTCTATGATCTGCGTCTTCTTTTGTATTTTATTGGTGAGCACTAGGTCTGGAACGTTGTGCATAATCGTTGTATCCGTTGTAATGGGTCGCGCCCAGTATAAACGATATTCCTGGTTTTCCACAACATTCTCAGGCTGATATTTACTGTAATGTATATTTTGCTCGTCTTTCATCACCAATTTCATCAGCTCAAGATGTAGGATTTTGGCTACTGCATCATGTCTTTCGGTGTACTCGCGTGGCGCTAAGATTTGGCATGCGCCAGTGAGGTGATCTATTGTCTCTTTCTGTTTTCGGCATAGTCGCCAGTTATCGTCGATGTTCTCCGCCATAATGTGTTTGCGGTAATATTTTGTTGGCAAGACTTGATCTTGGATGGCAAACATCATGCCTTCAGTCTCCGCAAATATGGTTCCCATCCTGATCCATTCCATTGAAGCTGTTTCGTCTATCCCCTCTTCTGATAACTTTGTGGGATATCTGCCATGCAATGCCTTTCCTTTCCACCTACCTATGACATTCTGCATGTTCTCTAATTTGCTTGCGACGTTTTCTACCTCTAGCGGGGTACCTTTGAAGTTCTCTGTTACTATTGTTATTATTATTATTATTATTATTATTATTATTATTATTATTATTATATAATAACAACAAGCATTAGAACAAAGAAACAAGAAATTACAAGGACAGTTGGAGTTGTTGAGAAATAAATCACCACTTTTCCAAAATTTTTATTTTTCGTTTGTAGGCTAAATATTTATCGGACAACCCTCGTAAATAAGACTCCATTAGTACCGCTATTATTATTTCCTGTTTCTTTTTTTTTTCTATTATTATTCCACGATTGAAACTCGGTGCATCAGGGTATCGATTTCGTATTAACGTTTTCTAAAAGGGGGG
Organism: Holotrichia oblita; assembly: GCA_023690525.1. Lineage (NCBI taxonomy): Eukaryota > Metazoa > Arthropoda > Insecta > Coleoptera > Scarabaeidae > Holotrichia > Holotrichia oblita. The sequence goes on along the minus strand of CM043021.1, from coordinate 100,330,632 downwards.
TTTTCCAGCATGTGGTAGCACATACCTCCTCAATTATTTTCACATCTATTTTATTCCATCTCCTAACCCCACTCCACCCCGTTTAACAGCATACGGGATATGCAAGCTGCATGTTTAGACGTGTATTGCGATTAAAAGTGCATTAGCGGATATATCTTCGGAGTAGGTTCGGTCTATGTATACCAGCGAGGTAGTTGCTGTGTATTATTAACGATTACCTATAAAAATCTATTTATATAGACGCGTTATCTCTGATAAAACATGCAACGACAATCATCTCTCTACAAATTTAAAGTTTGTTCGGGGGCGAACTATTCCATTTCTTTTATAGGAAAAATTTTCTTAATCAAATCTAACCTGCTACATCAGAAGAATCCTCAAGTGTAACATAAAATCCGAAGAATATGACAAAAGATCTAAAAGAAAAGTTATAAACTTCCTCGAGAAATATATTTTATTTTAAGGTGCATGTCTGTATAAGAGTACTATAAAAATCCTTTTATTTTGTGACGGACGTGGGAGGTGGAGAAATCCGATCAAATCTTTTTAATGATTTATCAGCTTTTTAATATTCAATCTCGCTTCAATCAAGTGAATGAAATGCTGACGTACACTAAAGAGTTCATTAATTAATTCTGTGGAAATGGATATTTTTAGTAGATACAAATGGAATCAATATTTTATATCTTTTTTTTCTATCATGCTTCTTGGAGTGGGCGTCTTTATAATCCGATTAATTTGTTATTCTATTTTTATTGGCTACCGAAATTTAAAATATTTTTTTGCTATAAATCAATCTGTATCTATTTTGTCTTGAAACTGAATTGAATTTGTTTGAAATAATGGTAACTCTCCTTCACCTACCTGATAACACTCTAAAGGTAGTCACCTCAGTAAAGAAAAGGGTGGAAATGGTAGAAAAATGATGGTAAAATGCAGAAGCATTAAAGTGATGATGATTTAAAGAATGAAAAACATTTTTGAACATCTCTTTCTCTGAAACTTTTTTCTCCTAATGGGTGGTGACTATAAAATGCTTGAAAAAGAAAAAAAAATGTGGATTCATTCTTGTTAATGAAAGTTTAGGTTTATTACCACCCCCCTCTCCGCTCGGTAAACTTCTTAAAGAAAAAAAATTTAATCGAATGGAATTCGAGTAATATTTTTGGGCATCTCCTTCCCTGGATTTGATGGAGTTTTTTCTCGTAAGGGGTGGCAAGGATAAAATGCTTTAAAAAGCAAAAATGTGTATTCATTCTTGTTAATGAAAGTTTAGGATTATTACCACCCCCTTCACCGCTTGGTAAACTTCTTAAAGAAAAAAATTGAATCGAATGGAATTCGGGCAATATTTTTGGGCATCTCTTTCCCTGGATTTGATGGAGTTTTTTCTCGTAGGGGGTGGCAAGGATAAAATGCTTTAAAAATCAAAAATGTGTATTCATTCTTGTTAAGGAAAGTTTAGGATTATTACCACCCCCTTCTCCGCTCGGTAAACTTCTTAAAGAAAAAAAATTTAATCGAATGGAATTCGAGCACCATTTTTGGGCATCTCTTTGCCTGGATTTGATGGAGTTTTTTCTCGTAAGGTGTGGCAAGGATAAAATGCTTTAAAAAGCAAAAATGTGTATTCATTCTTGTTAATGAAAGTTTAGGATTATTACCACCCCCTTCTCCGCTTGGTAAACTTCTTAAAGAAAAAAAATTGAATCGAATGGAATTCGAGCACCATTTTTGGGCATCTCTTTGCCTGGATTTGATGGAGTTTGTTCTCGTAGAGGGTGGCAAAGATAAAATGCTTTAAAAATCAAAAATGTGTATTCATTCTTGTTAAGGAAAGTTTAGGATTATTACCACCCCCTTCTCCGCTCGGTAAACTTCTTAAAGAAAAAAAATTTAATCGAATGGAATTCGAGCACCATTTTTGGGCATCTCTTTGCCTGGATTTGATGGAGTTTTTTCTCGTAAGGGGTGGCAAGGATAAAATGCTTTAAAAATCAAAAATGTGTATTCATTCTTGTTAAGGAAAGTTTAGGATTATTACCACCCCCTTCTCCGCTCGGTAAACTTCTTAAAGAAAAAAAATTTAATCGAATGGAATTCGAGCACCATTTTTGGGCATCTCTTTGCCTGGATTTGATGGAGTTTTTTCTCGTAAGGTGTGGCAAGGATAAAATGCTTTAAAAAGCAAAAATGTGTATTCATTCTTGTTAATGAAAGTTTAGGATTATTACCACCCCCTTCTCCGCTTGGTAAACTTCTTAAAGAAAAAAAATTGAATCGAATGGAATTCGAGCACCATTTTTGGGCATCTCTTTGCCTGGGTTTGATGGAGTTTTTTCTCGTAAGGGGTGGCAAGGATAAAATGCTTTAAAAAGCAAAAATGTGTATTCATTCTTGTTAATGAAAGTTTAGGATTATTACCACCCCTTCTCTCCGCTTGGTAAACTTCTTAAAGAAAAAAATTGAATCGAATGGAATTCGAGCACCATTTTTGGCATCTCTTTGCCTGGGTTTGATGGAGTTTTTTCTCGTAAGGGGTGGCAAGGATAAAATGCTTTAAAAAGCAAAAATGTGTATTCATTCTTGTTAATGAAAGTTTAGGATTATTACCACCCCCTTCTCCGCTTGGTAAACTTCTTAAAGAAAAAAAATTTAATCGAATGGAATTCGAGCACCATTTTTGGGCATCTCTTTGCCTGGGTTTGATGGAGTTTTTTCTCGTAAGGGGTGGCAAGGATAAAATGCTTTAAAAATCAAAAATGTGTATTCATTCTTGTTAAGGAAAGTTTAGGATTATTACCACCCCCTTCTCCGCTCGGTAAACTTCTTAAAGAAAAAAATTTAATCGAATGGAATTCGAGCACCATTTTTGGGCATCTCTTTGCCTGGATTTGATGGAGTTTTTTCTCGTAAGGTGTGGCAAGGATAAAATGCTTTAAAAAGCAAAAATGTGTATTCATTCTTGTTAATGAAAGTTTAGGATTATTACCACCCCCTTCTCCGCTTGGTAAACTTCTTAAAGAAAAAAAAATTGAATCGAATGGAATTCGAGCACCATTTTTGGGCATCTCTTTGCCTGGGTTTGATGGAGTTTTTTCTCGTAAGGGGTGGCAAGGATAAAATGCTTTAAAAAGCAAAAATGTGTATTCATTCTTGTTAATGAAAGTTTAGGATTATTACCACCCCTTCTCCGCTTGGTAAACTTCTTAAAGAAAAAAAAATTGAATCGAATGGAATTCGAGCACCATTTTTGGGCATCTCTTTGCCTGGGTTTGATGGAGTTTTTTCTCGTAGGGGGTGGCAAGGATAAAATGCTTTAAAAAGCAAAAATGTGTATTCATTCTTGTTAATGAAAGTTTAGGATTATTACCACCCCCTTCTCCACTCGGTAAACTTCTTAAAGAAAAAAATTTGAATCGAATGGAATTCGAGCACCATTTTTGGGCATCTCTTTGCCTGGATTTGATGGAGTTTTTTCTCGTAAGGGGTGGCAAGGATAAAATGCTTTAAAAAGCAAAAATGTGTATTCATTCTTGTTAAAGAACGTTTAGGATTATTACCACCCCCTCTCCGCTCGGTAAACCTCTCAAAGAAAAAAAATTGAATCGATTGGAATTTGTGTAACATTTTTGGGCATCTCTTTCCCTGGATTTGATGGAGTTTGTTCTCGTAGAGGGTGGCAAGGATAAAATGCTTTAAAAAGCAAAAATGTGTATTCATTCTTGTTAAAGAACGTTTAGGATTATTACCACCCCCCTCTCCGCTCGGAATCAAACATTTTTGGGCATCTCTTTGCCTGGATTTGAAGAGAAAAATTTTAGAATCGAATGGAGTTTGTCGGCAAACCTAACGATTTTTGTAACATTTTTGGGCATCTCTTTGCCTGGATTTGATGGAGTATTTTGTCGTAGAGGGTGGCAAGGGTAAAATGCTTTAAAAAGCAAAAAATGTGTATTCATTCTTGTTACAGAAAGTTTAGGATTATTACCACCCCCTTCTCCGCTTGGTAAACTTCTTAAAGGAAAGAATTAGAATCCAATGGAATTTGTATAACATTTTTGGGCATCTTTTTGCTTGGATTTGCTGGAGTTTTTTCTGGAAGGGGGTGGCAATTGTAAAATTGTATTTATTTGTTTTAGTAAACGTTTAGGAGCGGCCCCTCTCGGCTCACCATCCCCTCGCTCCGCCCTTTCTTGGAGCTTTTAGGTTTGAATAAATGTTGATGTAAATTTAGGTGTTTAAGTCTTTTTTGCTTTTTTACATAGAAAATAATGGTCTCCATTCAGGAAAGTTTTTTTAGAAACAAACCAACCCTCCCCCATTTCAAAGAAGAAAAAAAAATTGAACCAAATTGAATTCCTCACATTTTTGAACAGTTCTTTCCCTAAATTCCTTTTTATCTTAGGGAATGGGCGACAGTGATTCTAACAAACTTTTTTGAGTCATCTTATCACATCTAATCCCACAGTTTTTGTTTTTAATCTAATATCGATACATCGATTTTAATTTTGTTTTTTTTTTGTGCTTCTTTCAGAGGTACCTACTTAATGGAAATATTAACCTTTCTCTATCTGGGCCCTCACGCCGGACGCCAAAATGTTTCATACTACATGGGCGTTCCTCAGGAATCCGTCCCGAGCCCATTGTTGTTTGATATTTACATAAATAATCTACCGAACAATGACTGAATTAACGAGAAAATGTGGCAATATATTGTAATGATGATTATTGCCCTGAAATCGGTACAAAGGCTTTCGCGGCTAGAGTTAACAGACAATTACTTTCGAGAATGAAGAAGCTAGAATGAAAATTAGGTTCCTAATTTTTTCTCCTTTTTTTAAACTGGCATGGCTCATTCTTAGTAATGGTTTACTCACCGGATCAGCATTTAACTTAATGGTTCACAAATATTTTTGACAATTTTCCTTCAATAAATGAACAAAATGACAAGGCGGACAAAAAATGACATAACCTTGATTCAATGTCGTTTAAATCGCTACTTAGTAGCTCCTACATGCCTGTTAGTAAATTAGCTTTATTACTAGAACACATTGACGTTTAATAATGCAAAATATGCTTTTATTGTTGCATATTTCTAATAAGTTTTTTTGTTTTACATTTATATTCCAAATTAGAACATCAGATTAATAAAATATGCCGAGTATTATCCAATATTATCTCAATACATGATATCGTGGGGGAGCTTCGGCTAAAATTAGACCTGCACGTCACTAGATAACTACTTGCTAACATAAATTATGCATCGCGATTACAATTATTATTCAAATATATACAATATCGATACACCTGATGTTCAGGTTAAAATTAATATGAAAATTATACTTTTATAAGAACGCGTGGGCTCTAGTTATTTTACGTGTGCCGCCTTCGAGGGCATCCAGCTTATTTAAAATTAATTATAAAGGATCGATTAAAACGGTCGAGGTCGGTCAGCGCATCAGCGTCTACGCAAAATACCTCTCGATTGGGTACTATAGAAAATACAAATCCCTACTAATTAGGTGAATCTAAAAATAAGCGAACCTTTAATAATGTACGATTTGCGTAACTAACTTAATTGATGCCCCCAACTGTATCTATGAATGAGATGAGCATGAATAAATGATTAAATCCCGAATCGAAATCGTACGCAATATCGTATCGATCTTCCGACAAAAATAGATTTACAATTTAGGGTAATTGATATTAGATTAATATTATAAACGATATCGATTATCGAATCTGACCATCGACAATTTGTCCTAAACCAGCTGTAGTGTTACCTAATGTCATTTCTTTTTTTCGTTCTTATTTATCAACATCCTACGCAAATTACACGTATATCGTGGGTTATTTCTTATTAGCCGGTCATTATTCTAATTACGCATTTATTTCTAACGTAAAATTATTCTACGATATACAGGGTGTTCAGTTTGCATTTTTTAAATGGAACACCCTATATACGATCACATTTTTGAATTGCCTGAGGAATTTTAAGGCAACTTTATACAGGATCATATTCAATTATTTTCATTAGTTTACAAGATATTGACGTTTGTTTAAAAATTTTGACATTTCGCTCTCTTCAGAAAAAAAGCCATTATTTCGGTAGAACGGAAAAAATATAACATTAAGAAACTTAACATAACGTTAGAAGCATCTCCTATGATGACAATAAACAGATGTAGACTTAAATACGTTATACAGAGTGTTCTAGAAATGAGTGACTTTTTGAAACAATTGAAACAATCAAATTGAAACACTATATTTTTATGGGTTAGTTGAAAGCGAAATTTAATTATCTATTAGTTTGAATAAAGCATGTATTTAGTTAAAATTAATGGTTTTAGAGATATTTCAAATTATTATTATATAGTATTGATGTGGGCACAATTTCTAAACAAAATTTATTGTTGAAAGGGACCAAGTGATGTTAGTTTGTACATGGTTGGTACCTCTCAACAGCAAACGATGTATTGCTTCCTGTATTATCGGCTTTATAGGTATAGCCGACACAGTAACATGCTATTGTGAGGACGTGCAGTGAGTTAGTGCTGTTAGTTCTTATTTTAATAATACTTTTAATCATGGAACGTGAATCGGAGTCTTCGGAGGCAGGTGCAGAAACTGAAGTGTCGTTGCATAACAAAAGAGACTTTCTCATGAATAAAAACAAAATTTAATAATAATATTCGTCTATAGCGAGGAACAAATCCAAAAACGCATGCAACAAGGGAAGAAACTAATATTTTAATACGCCAGCATATTCAAGCATTTCCCATGAAGGTGGCTCATTACAAGGATCAAACTTATGAATATCTCAATCCAAGGCTAGGTTTAAAAATGATGCACAAGATGTATTCTTGTCAAAAATTTGCTACTCTCTTGCTGCCAATCTACCAAAGAGTGTAAAAACTGACCTTTAATATCTTTGGAATTCATAATTTGAAAACAGCATCCCTGAATCAATAACAGAACTTCGGCTGTATTCGAACAATTGTCCAGAGCAAACCAAGAACCGTACTATAGTACGTATGAAACAGGTAGATTCGATAAAGTGGAATAATTTTTTCCCTGCCAGAGAGCACTCCTTTTCACCCTGTGATAGCGATTTTAGCTTGACTAAAAAAGAATGAAAACAACTCGATAGAATCGTCTCCGTTTACCAATAGACTGAACTGGTTTTAACGTGCAAAACAAATTTTTACAGTAAAAGAAATTGCTCAAAATTGGTGGACAAAATATTACAGAAAACAATCTCTTGCACTCCAACCAATAAGAGGGGCGTTCCGAAAGAACCAGAAACAGTCATTTTCTATATCACAGTTCCAGTACTTTCTTCACCAGTCACAGCAAAGCATATCCTGAGCGAAATGTTCCTGTATAATGGAAACCAAGACAGAGCATTTGCAAAAACCGCTAACCTACGTAGAAGAGGAATATAAAGAAGTTTACTTCAACATTGTTGTCGTTGCTGGCCAATGAAGAAGCCATCCAAACACTCCAAAGAGTAATAAATATGAAATGTCAAGTTTCTTTTAACAATATATTTGTTTGTTGTTTTATTTTGTCTTAGATGCAGAAAGGGCTTAACTATCTCCGTTTCTTGTGGACAAACAATATAAAACCACTCCCACAATAATATCGAACGATAAATCTGACACAAATATTCAATTTTTTTAGAAAATGTAAAGATAATGATGGTTACGGATCGTAGAATATCGCACTAATGTTACACCCTGTATATATATATATGTTAGTATTTATATTAAATAAATCATTTATTTTTTTGCGGTATCGAAGAGTTTTCGAAAGCTCGAGGAAAAAGCGGGTAACATATCGGAGTCACCGATAGACGCTCTAACTTTATAAATCGGACGAGTTCGCTCGTTTCCGTCGCCGACCCGAACCAACTTCCAAATAATCCGAAAGCGTCCTGAAATGATTCAGTTCGATGTCCGACGCTGTGTTGGGTAGAGTGTTTAATATCCGACGCCGGTCGAATTTACGTATTTTTCCAAACATAAACAATGTCCAGTTCTTGCGATTCCCAAACGAACTCGATTTAAAAGAATCACCTAAAATAGTACGGATCTTAATTTGACGTGTGACATTAGTCCGCCATATTTATTAATTTTTCCCCTTGCGTTTTTTTTTAAAGGAAGCCGATCGAGAAATTTATATTTTTAGTTTTTGTGTTTACGTTTTTAGTGCGTGCCGATTCTACATAAGTGCGTTTATTACACGATTACTAGCTTGAATATTATATAGAAACGATTCGATTGAATTTTAATCGAAATCAGCGGTGGAAAGTTTGTATTCGGTGGTCTAGCTTGTTTTGTAGAAGACCACGTGTTCCCTTCGAATATAAACAAAAATGGCTGGCATGTTTATAAAATCGTTCTATTGTATTCAATTGACGATTTCTGTGTTGCTATTTGTGGAAATGAACCTGTTTGTGGGGGTTAGTGGAGATTTCGAGAATAGTTGGACTATGTACAATGAGCAGCCCTGTTGTTCGAGCCCTGCTAATCATCATGTCAGGCATCATAGAGGTTAGTTTTCCCTTTTAATTTATAAATATATAACTAATTAAAAATATATTAGTCATAATGTTGTTCAAACGACTATAATTATTGTTTGGTGAAGGTTAAATTCATTTTTGTGTTAAATATTCTAAACAGGAAATTCGATTTTAACCTTCACAATTCTTAAGTATCTATCATAAGTATAAAAATTGTTACTTATAATGTTAGCCTATGTACTTATAGGGCCATTTCCCTTGATCAAATCAAAATGTCGTTACCATGGCAAAACATAAAATGACGTAGAAATTAAAAATGCTAACGTCAAATTCTACATCTGTCAAATAAGATTGAAGCCATTGCTTTGCAGCAAATTTTATTACTACCCCTACGTATTTGATCCGAGGAGCTCTCGTATTCCATAGTTGTGGAGTTAATTATTAATTAAACTAATCGATTTCGATCAATAGTTTCAAATGCTGTTTTGAGATCAAGAAAAACTGCTACTACTTTGTTATTATTTTCTATTTCTTCCTTCCAATTTGCAAGTACTAAATTGAATGATGTTTCACATCAATGACCTTTCCTAAGTTGCTAAGTTCCTAACGTTGAGAGAGAAAAATAAAGATACAAACGAAATTTAATAGAAGCTTTAAAAGATTGGTTTGTGAACCGTAATAATAATAATATAATAATAATTTATTCATCCAGTTGACCGGGTGGTATAAAAAACATTGGAAAGCAAAAACTTTTTCATTTCTTTTGATTTCCCTTGATCAAGGAATTATAAAACATTTCAAAACCTTTTATCGGAAGGAAGTTGTTTCCCAACTTTTGAGCTGCATCGAAGATCAAAGCGAGCTCAAAATAACAGTTCTTACAGCGATGAACATTGCTGACAAAGCGTGGAGGAATATCACTCAATCCACAATCCGAAATTGCTTCCGAGCTTGTGGTTTCATCACTCCAAATAATCAATATGATAAGATGATGTGAATGATTTCTCAGTTCATGTAAATCCAATTCAATGGAATCGCCTCCTTCAAAACGAAGAAAATGATGTGACATTTGATGATTTTGTCCACTGCGACGACGATGTAGTAGTTGCAGAAATACTAACGGATAACGATATTGTGTGTACAGCGACAGACGAAGCGGATGAAGTTGAGGATGATGATGAGGAAGAATTGCCCACTATCACGTTTAAAGAGGCCAGGACGACAAAATTTGTGAAAAATGCGAAAAACTTTGAAACTGTTAAACGTAACTTTAAGATCGGATAAAATTTAACCGGAGGGTGGTCAAACGATAATTTTCAGTTTTGTGTGGTCTAGAGACACGAGGCAATAAGTTCTATTATTTTCAGCGTTTGACCACCTCTCAAAATTTGTGAAAAATGCGAAAAACTTTGAAACTGTTAAACGTAACTTTAAGATCGGATAAAATTTAACCGGAGGGTGGTCAAACGATAATTTTCAGCTTTGTGTGGTCTAGAGACACGAGACAATAAGTTCTATTATTTTCAGCGTTTGACCACCTCTCAAAATTTGTGAAAAACGCGAAAAACTTTGAAACTGTTAAACGTAACTTTAAGATCGGATAAAATTTAACCGGAGGGTGGTCAAACGATAATTTTCAGTTTTGTGTAGTCTAGAGACACGAAACAATAAGTTCTATTATTTTCAGCGTTTGACCACCTCTCGAAATTTGTGAAAAACTTTGAAACTGTTAAACGTAACTTTAAGATCGCAAGGAGGTTATCAAACGATTTTTCAGTTTTGTGTGGTCTCTGGGTTTGATGTCATTTCATTGGAGATATGAATTTGTTTGTTTCTAGAGACACGAGACAATTTTTTATTTTTCAGCGTTTGAATATTTTTAAAAATGCGAAAAACTTTGAAAAAAATTATTTGGATGGATCAATCATGGTCAAACGATAATTTTCAATCTTTGTACTGCAACAAAATTTTAGAGTTTGCAGTAAAAAAAATTTTTTTAAACGTAACTTTAAGAAAATTTAAAATGTGAAACGATAATTTTCAGCTTTGGTGGTCAAACGATGGTCAATAAGTTCTATTATTTTCAGTTTGATCCGATGAACAAAATGTTGGAGATATGAATTTGTTAATATTTTTAAGTTTTCAAAAAAATTATTTGGTGGTCAATCATTGGTCAATCCTCTGCTGCAACAAAATTTTAGATTTTCGCCAAAAAAAATTAAACCCCAAAGGTCGTCAATCGAAATCGCTGATGGTCAATAATGGTCAATAAATGGTCAATCCTTTCTAGCATTTTTGTCGATTTTTGACCACTTTGTGGTGCCAACTTCACGGACCGTAACTTGTGTCATCCGCATACATAACAATATTATTTTGCGTAGAAAGTTTAGGCAGATCGTTTACAAATACAATGAATAAAAGAGGTCCTATAACTGAACCTTGAGGGATACCTCATTTAAGATTCAGGGGGTCGACATTTTCCTTTTACCTCAACGACTTGAAGGCGATTGTCCAAATAGGATTTGATCCACTGCAACATAGGTCCCCGTATTCCATAAAAAGATAGCTTTTCGAATAAAATGTTGTGATCCACCAGATCGCAAGCTTTACTCAAATCCATAAAGATTCCAAGGCATTTTTGATCGTCATTTAGTTTATCGTAAAGCAGATTTCTAAATTGCAAAATCGCAGTCTGCGTGGATCTACCAGCAAGAAACCCATGTTGTGATGAGCTTAGAATATTGTGGTGCTATCCTTTCACATGCAATTTTTTCCATAATCTTGGAGAATGGTGAAATAAGTGATATTGGTCTATAGTTGTGTAACGCTTTCTTGTCGTCTTTTTTTATGTACATAGCGGTAATATCCTAGATATTTTTAGACATTTTGGAAAGATTCCATCCCCAAATGATCTATTTATCAGTGCTGTTAGGGGAACAACAAATAAAGCTATGCATCTTTTTAAAATATTAAATACTAATGTTATCCATACCTTGTGTATTAGTTGATTTTAATTGCATAATGGCAGAGATCAATGAGAAATGTAATCGCTAGTAGCATTGACAAAGTAGTCATTAAAAGCGTTCGCGATATCTACGGGGTCCGTGATTGAGCCATCCTTATAACATATTTCTTCAATTGTTTGATAAGATTTATTTGTTCTAATGTTGCTGTTTATAATATTCCAAACTGTCTTGCTTTTATTGTTAGATTTTGCGTATAGGTTGTCATTATAAAGTCGTTTGGCAGCTGTCATAACAGACTGGTATATTCTTACCGTAATTGAAATATCTCAATTTATTACTGTCTAATAAATCTTCTGCCACCCTCTCCCCTCCCTATGCCTCTACCCTCGCCCCTCCCACCCCCTCCCATCGACAATTATCTTCTGACCAAATCAACTTATCCTCATCCTCCTTGATAGCAAATTTGACAAACTTTAGCATACGTTAAGAGTTTGTTTTCGTAGTGACATCTACCCAAAATCATTTAAACTTATTTCAGTCTCATTTATGTCTTTTTTACGTTGGTCATATTGTTATGTATACAATTCCAGTCTTTTATGGCATAAATTAGAATTAAGATCAAATATATAACGTTCAAAAATCTTTGTTTTAAATCGATTAACTCAAATCAAAATCTCGTTATCATGGCAACATAAAATGACGTAGAGATTAAAAATGTTAATGTCAAGTTCTACATCTGTCAAATAAGATTGAAGCCATTGCTTTGCAGTAAATTTTGACATTTTATTATTATCTATTACTACCCCTACGTATTTGATCCGAGGAGCTCTCGTATTCCAGAGAAATCTGTTTTAGGTATGGATCAATTCCCATCACTATTTTTGCTGCACCATTTCACAGATTTCTTTCCATAATTTCCTATTAAGTACTACTTTTTTCCTTCAAATTTTTAATTCCTGCCCTGTTCAAGTCTTCCAGAACTTCATTTAGCCATTTTGACCGTGGTCTTCTCCTTCTTCTTTTACTTGGGTCCCAAACCAGCATTTCTTTAATTCTGCAATCATCAGCTCTCCATACATGTTCAAGCCATCTTGTCCTTTGTCGCTTGATTCTTTTGACTATATCTTTTCCTATAGTGATTTTCTCCTATTTTGACAGGTCCCAATATTGTTCATAATATCTTTCTTTCTACTTTTCTTAGGTTTTCCTCGCATTTTTTAGTTAAGCTCTTGTTAGCGAAAAATGCTCTATTTGCGGTCAATAGTTTTCCTTTATTTCAACCTCCCTGTTTCCATCACTAGACTCTGAGACATGAGACTCTTCCGAGTCTCATTATTTCGGTTTTGCCTTCGTTTATCTCCAGTCCCATTTTTTTCTCCTTCCCTTATTATTTCTTCCATCACATTCGTCAATATTTCTTGCCTATTAGCTATTACCACCATATCATCTGCGAACCGAAAGAAGAGGAGATTGATGCAACGTTCTATGGGTGCTGTAATATCTAAATTAGTGTTTAATAAATCTTCTGCCACCCCCTCTCCCCTCTTTTCCCCTGCCACTACCATCACCACCCCCCCCAATAGATAATTGTCTTCTCACCAAATCAACTTATCCTCCTTGATAGCAAATTTGGCAAACTATAGCATACTCTAAGAGCTTTTTTTACCCTGTTGTCGTAGTGACATCTACCCAAAATTATTTAAACTAAATTTACCTTTTTTTTTATTACGTTGACCATATTGTTATGGATACAATTCCAGTCTTTTATGGCTTAAATTAGAATTAAGATCGAAGGTGTTTTCTAGCGATCAAACCGCTTGAAACGGTTTCATTTTTATTTAAACTATATTATTGTAGCGATCTACCGGTGACGTCATACGCGGAATCGGTTAGAAGCGTGCATTTAAAACAATGACGTCATCTTCAACCGCTAGAAAACACCTCAAATATATAAAGTTCAGAACTCTTTTTTAAATCAATTTTAAATCGATTAACGACCAGCATTACCAACTGCCCTTTTTCTCTATCTCTCTCTTCCCCTCCGCGTTGTCTTTATTTGCCAGAAAATACAGAGTTAGAATCGTCTTTATCGTTTATCTTATTCTTAAAACGACAAATAATACGTCTAATTCCGCATATAACGAACACGATTTTAGGTATAAACGCAATTAAATTCAGATATATAGCTGTTATTACCCAAATTTAGGTAAAATTCGCGTAAGAAACCCAAATTCGTTATAACCGGAATTCGTTTCGGTTATAACGACCAGTATTATTAACTGCCTGTACTCTCTAACCCCTTCCCCTCAACGTTATCTTTGCTTGCTAGAAAATACAGTTAGTTAGAGTCGTTTTTTCGTTTATGTTATTCTTAAAACGACAAATACGTCTAATTCCGCTTATAACGAACACGATTTTAGGTATAAACGAAATTAAATTTACATATATAGGCGTTATTTCGAATTATCTACCCGAATTTATGTAAAATTCGCGTAAAACACTCAAATTCGTTATATCCGGGAAACGTCAAATTCAAGTCCTATTAATAATCTCTCAACAATTTAAGCGAAATTATGATAGAAATTTGTGAAATAACACGCATAAAAAGTGAATTGATCGAAATTGTATTCGAACGAATTCGTTATAACCGAAAAATGTTAGTTTTCTTTTAATATTTCTGTGTTACTTACTTTTTAAGACGCACTATATATGCCGGATTATGTTATTAAGTGTAATCGACGCATTTAAACACCGGACCATCTGCACTACCTTTCCTTTTGTATCTGGAACCATCTGCTGTTTTCTTTTCACCCTATATTTTACTTGCATTAGATTCCTATCTTTAAAACTGTATTTAACTATCGTAAGATAAATTTATATCATATTAAATATTAATTCAAACCTACTTTTATAAAATCGATTCCTATGGGTATAAATAATTAATTTCCAGAATTAAAATGGCCGCCAAAATCCTGCCAGATTTCCATAAGTATTAACATTATAAACCTTAATCATTTTAATGGTCGTATTAGGTATCCTAATATAAACACATCTCTGATTCAAATCCATCCAATCATGATATTAAATGAGCCACATCATTTTAAAATCCATCACCCAATATATGGGTAGACCCTTTCTAGCCTACTTTTTTTATTCAAACGTAATTGCGATAAAATGACTCTAGATGGGCATTGTGCAGGTCCCAAAGGAGTCGTTAAAAACAAATAAGCGAAGTGACATGAGGCCTCAGCTCTAATAACTTATGTATGTATGTACAGGTGTGAACACGTGCGTACATCCATACAAAATTTATAGGACAAACTAGTTTTGCTTTAAATTATAATAATTTTTGTATCCTACTGACTGCGCCATATTTATTCGTTTGCGCATTTCGTATATATCTAAGTTAAAAAATTGTGTTATTACGACCTTGAATTTATCCGTACAAAAACTGATAAATAAATAGAATAAATATTGATAAAGTTACATCAAGTAATACGCATAAGTAGGTGGAATAACTTGAACAAATAATTGCGATATCGTTGCGATATTTTAAAATTAAACATAACATAACTCTTATATCATATAAAATAAATATTGTCACGTGAGTTACGCAATTAACCAAACACAGAATGTATTTTTATAAAAATTTTTGTCATCGTTGAATTCACGTATGTGAGCGTGGTAACTGACCTACATACCCAATGTTCTGTAGAAACGAACCAAATAAAAAAAAAAACAATGGAGCTCGTAAAATAGATCCGTTTTAAAATGTAGAAATTACACCGTGTTCAATACTACCCATAACATACATTCTTTGGCAAACTTCGCACCATTAAACGTTTTAAATGTCCGTGTATTTTTATCGCTACAAAAAAGATCGATTTCGTTATATCCGGAAAACACTAAATTCGGGTCCATATTTGTCTTATTGTTCAATTCTATAACGCTTTTAAATTTGGTTAATTGATGAATTCGTTATATCAGAAAAACGTTTAAATTCGGTTAATTTTTCAATTTTTTTTCAACTTTTTTTGCAACGATCGATTTCGTTATATCCGGAAAACACTAAATTCGGCCCCATATTTGTCTTATTGCTCAATTCTATAACGCTTTTAATTAGTAATGAATTCGTTATGTCAGAAAAACGTTTAAATTCGGTTAATTTTCAATTTTTTTTCGACTTTTAAACGATCGATTTTTTATCCGAAAACTTTTGTTCAATTCTATAACGCTAATTAATGGATTTGTTGTATCATTGTTCAATTCTAACGATCGATTTCGTTATATCCGGGAAACACTAAATTCAGCCCTATTTGTCTTATTATTCAATTCTACAACGCTTTTAATTAGTGATGAATTCGTTATGTCAGAAAAACGTTTAAATTCGGTTAATTTTCTTTTTGTTTACTTTTTATGCAACGATCGATTTCGTTATATCTAAATTCGGCCCCATTTTGTCTTATTGTTCAATTCTATAACGCTTTTAATTGATGAATGATGTCAGAAAAACGGTTAAATTCGATTAATTTTCAATTTTTTTCGAAAAACGTTTCGTTATATCCGGAAAACACTAAATCCCATATTTGTCTTATTGTTAGCTTTTAATTAGTGGTGAATTTTTTGGCAGAAAAACGTTTAAATTCTTAATTTTCAATTTGTCGACTTTTTATGCAACGATCGATTTCGTTATATCCGGAAAACACTAAATTCGGCCCCATTTTGTCTTATTATTCAATTCTATAACGCTTTTAATTAGTAATGAATTCGTTATGGCAGAAAAATGTTTAAATTCGGTTAATTCTCAATTTTTTCGACTTTTTATGCAACGATCGATTTCGTTATATCCGGGAAACACTAAATTCGGCGTCTATATTTGTTTTATTGTTCAATTCTTTAACGTTTTTAATTAATGGATTTGTTATATCCCGAAAAAACGTCTAAATTTGGTAAATTTTCAATTTTTTCGACTTTTTATGCAACAATCGATTTCGTTATATCCGGAAAACACTAAATTCTGCCCCATATTTGTCTTATTATTCAATTCTACAACGGTTTTAGTTAGTACGAATTCGTTATGGCAGAAAAACGTTTAAATTCGGTTAATTTTCAATTTTTTTCGACTTTTTATACAACGATCGATTTCGTTATATCCGGAAAACACTAAATTGGCCCCATATTTGTCTTATTATTCAATTCTATAACGCTTTTAATTAGTAATGAATTCGTTATATCCGAAAAACGTTTAAATTCGGTTAATTTTTAATATTTTTTCGACTTTTTATGCAACAATCGATTTCGTTATATCCGGAAAACACTAAATTCGGCCCCATTTGTCTTATTTTCAATTCTATAACGTTTTTAATTAACGTAATTCGTTCGTTATATCCGAAAAACGTCTAAATTCGGTTAATTTTCAATTTTTTCGACTTTTTATGCAACGATCGATTTCGTTATATCCGGAAAAACGTCTAAATTTGGTTAATTTTCAATTTTTTCTACTTTTTATGCAATTTTATCCAAACCGCATAAAATTGCATGCTTATAGCTTGAATTCAAAATCATCGAAAAATGCAAAATTGTATAAAATCGCATGCTTATAACGTCGAATTCGTTATATCCGGAAAAACGCTAATTTTAGCCGTTTTAGGCGTGCAACCCCTCTAATATGGTTAAAAAATGCAAAATTGCATAAATTTGGACCTTCTAACATGATAAAAAATGCAAAATTGCATAAAATTTCATGTTTATAACGTAAATTCGTTATATCCGGAAAAACGTCTAATTTTAGCCGTTTTCAGCGTGTAATCCCTCTAAAATCATCAAAAAATGCAAAATTGTTTAAAATCGCATGTTTAACCGAAAAAATCGTTATATTGTATAAAATCGCATGTTTATAACGTGCAATTCGTTAATATCGGTTAAAAAATGCAAATTTTAGCCGTTTTAAATTTGCAACCCAAAATTCATAAATTTAACATGATAAAAAATGCAAGATTGCATAAAATTTCATGTTTATAACGTAAATTCGTTATATCCGGAAAAAACGTAAATTTTAGCCGTTTTCGGCGTGCAACCCCTCTAATATGGTTAAAAAATGCAAAATTGCATAAATTTGGACCCTCTAACATGATAAAAAAAATGCAAAATTGTATAAAATCGCATGCTTATAACGCGAATTCGTTATATCCGGAAAAATGTAAATTTTAGCCGTTTTCAGCTTGTAACCCCTCAAAAATCATCAAAAAGTGCGAAATTGTATAAAATCGCATACTTATAACGTAAATTCGTTATACCCGGTAAAACGTTAATTTTAGCCGTTTTCGGCGTGCAACCCCTCTAATATGGTTAAAACATGCAGAATTGCATTAATTTGGACCCTCTAACATGATAAAAAAATGCAAGATTGAATAAAATTGCATTTTTATAACGCGAATTCGTTATATCCGGAAAAACGTTAATTTTAACCGTTTTCCACGCGGAAACCGCCTACTTTGATTAAAAATTGTTGAAATAACACGAATTTTAATCGACGCTAACAATTTCGTTATATCCGGATGACGTTAAATCGATTTACTCATCATAAATTATACAAACGCTGTCTGGTGAATTGATCAGATTTAATTTAAGAAAATATTTACTCCCTTTAATGTTGCGTACGACACACGACTCTTTGTACTGTCGAAAATCGTATAAATCTCGTCTCGCGTAGCAAATGGATTTCACCTAACCACAAGACAGATCTCTTGTGCTCCAACAATGGTAAGAAAAATTCTAGTTTTATTAACAAGTCCGTCGGGGCCGATCACGTCGTTATTGTACCGAGAAAATGCTGTCAGTCATCTAATATATCATATCTTCCGATTTCCATTGTCATTGGAGGAGCTTTTGCCAAGTTGAATTATGATTTATTAGGTTGCCCTTGTATGTATATTGTATAACCTTCGATATGGAAACAAAGAGAGTTAGATATACCTTGCGTGGAATTTATATCTCCTTTCGTACAAATTTATTTAAGATAGTATTGTAAAGATTAGATATTTCTTAGAAAATCGTGAATTGAGTGATTAAGAGACTACATCAACTTCCTGTTTGGAATAATTCCACAATAGAGATAATAATTATCTATCGAATCTGTCATAGAGATAGACAACAAAATTGATACTCCTATGTTATTTTAAAATTTACGTCTTTTCTTCTTTTGTTTCAGGTATGTTATTGTAATACTCGTTTGGATTTCGAACAAACCCCTTAGGCGGCGAAAGAAACGACGAAAGAAAAAAAAAGAACAAAGGAAAAGAAACTGGAATCCACACCGCAATTTACATCTGCAGTCATCATGTCGGATATATCCCTTTAACCGTGTCTGTGTGTGTCTATTCAGAAAGATAATCAAGTAGGTATATATTTGGGATTTCTTGTTCGCCTCTACGCAGGTTACTAGATTCGTTGTTGTACGTTAGGGAGGTATATACGGCGTATAAGGATATGAACCCTTTCTAAGGGGTCCGAACCCTTGGGGATTTCGAGATAAACTCATTGTCGAAGACTGCGGGCGCATTCGGTAAACAAAACTTAACCGTAGCCTCTCTATATTATAGATGATTGATAGATTTTGGGTCGTCTTTATCGTTAAAACGACGATTTTAGGCACAAACACAATTAAATTCACATATACAAGGCGATTTTTCGAATTATCTACCCGAATTTATGTAAAATCCGCGTAAAACAACGAAATTCGTTATAACCGGAATTCGTCGAATTTGCCTGAAATTCAATTTTCTCATTGTGGAAAACGATCTCACGCCAAAATTTAGTGGATTTAACGTAAATTTAACGAATTCGTTATATCCGGGAAAAGTCCAATTCGTGTCCTATCCGTTTTTTCTCGACTATTTAAGTAAAATTAGATGAAAATTTGCGGGATAACGCCTAAAATTGATTTCGTTATATCCGGGAAACGTCGTTTTTTACCGTTTCTCGAGCGGAATCGCCCTGATATATTCGAAAATTGTCGAATTATCTTGTTAAGTGAAATAATTCACCCCTTATTCGGTGCGTTAACGAACACAGTTTCCAATATTTCTTGTCTGTGTTAGTCGGGTTAACTTTGTAAGTTAAATTACGCAAATGTAATGCGATAAATGCTCGCTCGAATTAACAAACTATGCATAAAAGGCGGCGGCGATGCACTCCCTTACTAACGTGTATTATTCATCCTGTTATTGTGCGATATACGGCTATAAACTCATCTTTCAAAGTGAAGATGCGCTTTTATCCCGAATATAACGTTACTACTACTACCACTACTACTACCCACTACAAGTAATTCACAGGCTGTTCACGGTTGAATAAATACCGGTACACACTTACGGCTTGGTAAGCTTCAGAAGTAATTGCGGTGAAACGCGTCGCGCCCGACAATGTGAAAGGGTGGGAAATATATACTTGGCATCATCAAAAAAAAAAAAAAAAGATGATTTAATTGAATGCTCTCTCGTGCACGTTCTCAGGAATTCATCTTGTTGTGTTATTAATTTTATATTATTGTTCTTCTAACAAAGATAAAGCGAAAAGAGAGAACGCAGTCATCAATGTAACATTGGAAACGGATAAAAGGGAGAATACAGCTCAGCACTCTTTAAAAAGAGGAGCGAAAATAAAAAAAGAGGAATGATATTGAATCTGTCAAGGTTAAGAGAAGCGTTCATAATGAAGCTATTGTAAATATTGATATATTGAGTGAAGCGGCCCTCAAAGACTTTCAGGTTCTGTTATTAGTTATTATTTATTATTCGCCGATTCATCTTTTAAATTTTAAATTAATCGCATTCCAACGCAGCCTTTGTTTTTTACATCCTTTTATATGTTTGTAGATAAAATCCGTTTATACCGTGGTTCGTCGTTATAGAGAGTGGAAATAATCCTCCATTTTATCAGAATATTCAAAATTAGTATTGTATAGAGCGATTACTGTCTGATTTAGACGAATTCCGGATATAACGAACATGTTTTTTGCGTTAATCGTACGCGAAAATTTGTATAACGAATTGAATTTAATTCAATCCGCTTTTTTACACAATAATATAGCGATAATTTATAAATTTGATACTCTTTTTAATATAATTTTGGCTAATTTCGCTTATAACGAACATGTTTTTTGGGTTTATCTTATCTGAAACTTTATATAACGAATTTAATTTAATTCAATTCGCTTTTTTTCACAATAATATTGCGATAATTTATAAATTTGATACTCTTTTTAATATAATTTTGGCTAATTTCGCTTATAACGAACATGTTTTTTGGGTTTATCGTACGCGAAAATTTATATAACGAATTTAATTTAATTCAATCCGCTTTTTTACACAATAATATAGCGATAATTTATAAATTTGATACTCTTTTTAATATAATTTTGGCTAATTTCGCTTATAACGAACATGTTTTTTGGGTTTATCTTATCTGAAACTTTATATAACGAATTTAATTTAATTCAATTCGCTTTTTTTCACAATAATATTGCGATAATTTATAAATTTGATACTCTGTTTAATATAATTTTGGCTAATTTCGCTTATAACGAACATGTTTTTTGGGTTTATCGTATCTGGAAAATTTATATAACGAATTTAATTTAATTCAATTCGCTTTTTTATACAATAATATTGCGATAATTTATAAATTTGATACTCTTTTTAATATAATTTTGGCTAATTTCGCTTATAACGAACATGTTTTTTGGGTTTATCTTATCTGAAACTTTATATAACGAATTTAATTTAATTCAATCCGCTTTTTTACACAATAATATTGCGATAATTTATAAATTTGATACTCTTTTTAATATAATTTTGGCTAATTTCGCTTATAACGAACATGTTTTTTGGGTTTATCGTACGCGAAAATTTATATAACGAATTTGATTTAATTCAATCCGCTTTTTTACACAATAATATTGCGATAATTTATAAATTTGATACTCTTTTTAATATAATTTTGGCTAATTTCGCTTATAACGAACATGTTTTTTGGGTTTATCGTACGCGAAAATTTATATAACGAATTTGATTTAATTCAATTCGCTTTTTTACACAATAATATTGCGATAATTTATAAATTTGATACTCTTTTTAATATAATTTTGGCTAATTTCGCTTATAACGAACATGGTTTTTTGGTTTATCGTACGCGAAAATTTATATAACGAATTTAATTTAATTCAATCCGCTTTTTTATACAATAATATTGCGATAATTTATAAATTTGATACTCTTTTTAATATAATTTTGGCTAATTTCGCTTATAACGAACATGGTTTTCTGGTTTATCGTATCTGAAACTTTATATAACGAATTTAATTTAATTCTATCCGCTTTTTTATACAATAATATTGCGATAATTTATAAATTTGATACTCTTTTTAATATAATTTTGGCTAATTTCGCTTATAACGAACATGTTTTTTGGGTTTATCTTATCTGAAACTTTATATAACGAATTTAATTTAATTCAATCCGCTTTTTTATACAATAATATTGCGATAATTTATAAATTTGATACTCTTTTTAATATAATTTTGGCTAATTTCGCTTATAACGAACATGTTTTTTGGGTTTATCTTATCTGAAACTTTATATAACGAATTTAATTTAATTCAATTCGCTTTTTTACACAATAATATTGCGATAATTTATAAATTTGATACTCTTTTTAATATAATTTTGGCTAATTTCGCTTATAACGAACATGTTTTTTGGGTTTCTCTTATCTGAAACTTTATATAACGAATTTAATTTAATTCAATTCGCTTTTTTACACAATAATATTGCGATAATTTATAAATTTGATACTCTTTTTAATATAATTTTGGCTAATTTCGCTTATAACGAACATGTTTTTTGGGTTTCTCTTATCTGAAACTTTATATAACGAATTTAATTTAATTCAATCCGCTTTTTTACACAATAATATTGCGATAATTTATAAATTTGATACTCTTTTTAATATAATTTTGGCTAATTTCGCTTATAACGAACATGTTTTTTGGGTTTCTCTTATCTGAAACTTTATATAACGAATTTAATTTAATTCAATCCGCTTTTTTACACAATAATATTGCGATAATTTATAAATTTGATACTCTTTTTAATATAATTTTGGCTAATTTCGCTTATAACGAACATGTTTTTTGGGTTTATCTTATCTGAAACTTTATATAACGAATTTAATTTAATTCAATTCGCTTTTTTATACAATAATATTGCGATAATTTATAAATTTGATACTCTTTTTAATATAATTTTGGCTAATTTCGCTTATAACGAACATGTTTTTTGGGTTTATCTTATCTGAAACTTTATATAACGAATTTAATTTAATTCAATCCGCTTTTTTACACAATAATATCGCGATAATTTATAAATTTGATACTCTTTTTAATATAATTTTGGCTAATTTCGCTTATAACGAACATGTTTTTTGGGTTTATCTTATCTGAAACTTTATATAACGAATTTAATTTAATTCAATTCGCTTTTTTACACAATAATATTGCGATAATTTATAAATTTCATACTCATTTTAATATAATTTTGGCTAATTTCGCTTATAACGAACATGTTTTTTGGGTTTATCTTATCTGAAACTTTATATAACGAATTTAATTTAAT
>CM043021.1:100179083-100306967 GCA_023690525.1 Holotrichia oblita | reverse complement strand
CCTCTACTGCTTCCGTCGCTATGTCTACGTGTTCCGTTTCCATCGTGATGAAAATCTAAAAACTAAACCATAACCCCTAATAACTAAACCATAACCAGATAATAAAAAAATTATATATATATATATTCAATCCATACGCCATAACTGGGATGAACTGTTCAGCGAGGCTATTGAATTGTGTGTTCTTATTTTACGCAATTTTGGTGCTTCTTCCCATTCTCCATCGGCAACGCGAAGTATGGCATAATCGTAATATCGTGCATCCATTGCTTCAAGACACCAGGAACAATGGACATGTTGAAACGCGTGAATGTGTACCGACCAGATACGATATTCGTAACACGTCTTCGCAACATTCTCGATTTTTAGGATGCACCGCGAGCAACCAAATGCACTTTTCTTGCCGTGGTCAGTTTCAATTACAAAAAAATTATTGCAGTGTAGTTCAGGCGAACCATGACCATGTGCCTCTAATAATTTTTTAAAATTTTCTGGATCCGGATGCCCAAAATTTTCGTTCGGATAAAATACAGCGGCACCGCGGTTGCTCAATAAAGAAATATTTGGATTTTTCTTCAAAATTAAATGTTTTACCTCGTCAAGATTTGTCTGGTTGAGGTGGCAATAGGATGAACAAGCTGAAGATGCGTCGCCTTCTTGTGGAGTATAACCGTCAGCGTCTAAAGGAAACAGTTCAGGAACTACACTTTCGTTTAGATTTGTCTGCTCCATACTACTTATTTCTTTTGACGATGCAAACTTAAATATGGTAAAAAGGCGAGTCATGATTCATGAGTCGACCGACACCCCTGCCTCCCCACGCCATTGCCTGAGGCATACCCCCACCCGCCAGCCACCGATGCCGCTGAGGGAATAAAACCGAAGGTGTTTCGTCATGAGTCATGAGTCGACCGACGCCCTGCCCCCTCCCCACGCCATTGCCTGAGGCATACCTCCACCCGCCAGCCGCCGATGCCGATGAGGGAATAAAACCGAATTATCGGAATTATCGGATTGGAAAAGTGTAACTGTGTTGTGTGTTTTCCAGACTAAATTATGGAGTGATTTTTTGAGGCAATTCGGTCGATGCAGGAGAACGAAAGAGATGTTTGAGATCAATATACGATCTCAATCAAAGAGACTCTTGTGTGGACATATTTAAAACTTATAAAATATTAATTTCGCCATCACTATATATACTAGAATGTGCTCTCTTTGTTAAAACACACTATAAACAATTGTTTGAGTTGTCAAAAATTCAAAAAAGTTTTTCATCAGTGTATTAATAATATATTATTCAACGAGCGTATAATGATGGCTACTATTCTCGAGGTGAAGTTTACGGCTACGAGCCGCAGGCAAGTGGCCTAAATCACCGAGAGAATAATATCCACCCCAGAATAATATTTTGAAGAAGAGGTCCAATGATGTTTTTTACTTGTACTTTAGAAGTGATTTTATTTCCTAATGTCTGATGCTTTGATGATGTGTACTCCAAGGTCATCCTGGCCGGCTAGGAGGCGCTCTAGTTCTGCTAAGTCCCCAATCTTCTTAAATAAGTTTTAACGATCGTTGACCAAATTAATGCTCCATAGGTCAGAATCGGATATAGGCTAGTGAAATTGATCGTGTGATTTTTTAACCTAATGGAGAAGAAGTTTTTAGCACAAAAGGCAACAGCACGAGGAGGAACGTCATAGGATTTGCCATGTTGTTTTGTCGACGTGTCAAAAAAAAGCAACGAAGTTGTTGAGTGTACTCTAGCTAATTATCTCGGTAAAGACGTCATGGATCACAGCTATTCATCATTCGTTCTAGCTAAAGTTTCACAATTTCCTAATGTCTGATGCTTTGATGATGTGTACTCCAAGGTCATCCTGGCCGGCTAGGAGGCGCTCTAGTTCTGCTGAGTCCCCAATCTTCTTAAATAAGTTTTAACGATCGTTGACCAAATTAATGCTCCATAGGTCAGAATCGACAAGTGAAATAGATCGTGAAATTTTTAACCTAATGGAGAAGAGGTTTTTAACACAAAAGGCAACAGCAGATGCAAGAACGTCATAGGATTTGCCTGCCCCAAAGCGCGTTCTTGTTTTGTCGATGTGTCAAAAAAAACAACGAAGTTATTGAGTGTGCTCTAGCTAATTATCTCGGTAAAGACGTCATGAATCACAGCTATTCAATTTTTAAATCTTCTGAATCTGTAAGATGACTAGATAGTTAAAAAAAAAGAAACGAGAAAATGCATGTGGTTTCGACCTCTTCAGTCTCGTCAGCATTCCTCCAAATGCAAGAGCTAATCTACAGCAGATAAACGACATGGTCCATTTTTAATGCTGGATTTTGTTCATCATTGCAACGTTGGTGAGATATGTCATGACCACCTATGTATTACAGGTACCTTCTGTGGAACCATCACAGTTATTGCAGTTTATTAAAGCTCTTAGACTGGATGGGGAGGTCGTACCACTGAAAGGTCGTGTAAAACTATCGAAAATAGCGTGGGGCCAAGAAAGGAGTTCTGAGGCACACCCGCAGAAACAGTGAGGAGACTGACATGTCTCTGGATTTTTCTTGAAATTATTAAACATAACCTTGAATAATCAAATAATAAGATGATCCAAAGTTTCCCTATCGTGTGTGTGCACTTTGTATACAATACAGAGAGATTAAATGACCGAAAGTAAAGCGTTTTCTTTCGTCTAACTTCTCGCCTCCTTCCTTCTTACGAGGAACTTTCTTCGAAAGATACTTTTTCCTCCATTCCCAGACATATTGTGGAAGTTTTCTACCGGTTCGATGGTACGTTATTGCCCCGCGTTTGCCGTTCGGAAACAATGCACACACGCTCGGCCAATTCTGTGTGTGTTCGCCTTCAAGTTTTAGTTTGTCTATCCTTTACCGTATTTTTATTAGGGTAATAAATGGCGAATGCATCGCTCTGTTTGACTTTCGTAAAGTGCTCTTCGCAGCGATAAACAAAAATCGTTTTGCTTGTTCGGGAGGTTGTATTTATAGATGCAAACTGTTTACTTTTTTACTTTCCTTCTTCTTCTTCTTGTTATTGTTGTTGGAAAAGTTGATTGCGCAATTATTGCGGGGAGGTTTTTTTTTGATCTTATATATAAAAAAAATATGCGATTTAATTCATTGGAAAAGTTGACGAGTCACCGTGGGCCGTTATTGTTCTGCCGTGAAAATTATTTAATTTAAAATTGGATTATGCATATTGAATTGAGGGTTATTGTAGTCTGTAGTGGAATAATGGCTGAACACCATTGGCGCAGTTCTATCATTTATTCCACTTCGTAAATAATGGACAACTAATTAGATATTGATTTTTGTGTGGTTGCTATGTAATAATGTGGAATAAAAGATACATCAATGCTCATGTTCGCATAGAAAGGAGTGCAGTCTATCTACGGCTTTAATAATTCCTCGTATTAATTCATTCTTTTTCTTATCATGTACTTAGATAATCCAAGCACACTTTTCTGCATTTTAATAGTTGTGTACATGCCAAGCGTGGGAAGCATGATCACGAATTTTAACCTCTTTGAGGTTGGTTGTGGTGAGGTTTCGAGCAGGCCTTTTCCTCTAAAACACTTCATAGTCGGTAGCCCAACGGATTAAGATCCAGACTTTGCAAGGGCTAATCTTCAGCGGTGATGAATTCAGGCGAATTTATTTATCAATTTGGTAGTGGTACCGTCATACGCCACTCCCCACCAAACCATCATCAAAGCATAGACTCTTATCATTTTGCTTTCTTAATATGATGTGTGCGCGTTGTGATGACCCATTTCTACTTTTGTATTTCCTTAGATTGTGATTTCATCTCAGTAGGCTTTGGATAATCCCATAGGTCCTCTGCAAAAACTACAAACTGACTGAAGCTGTCAAATTCAAAAAAAAAAACATATTTTTTTCCTATTTTCACAGTTGTAACTATCTAGTTTCGATCTACTCCATCTCGGGAGTGTTGATCCAGTGCGAGGTTCTTTTTGTTTATTCTTCCACTGTTGAAAATGAGCTTTAAAGTGGCTTCAACAATGGAAGAATTACCAAACAAAAAACTCGGACTAGAGCTGAAGTATTGATTCAGTGCAAGATTTTTCTTTGTTGATTCTTCCACTGTTGAAGATGAAAAAAAGAAACCTCGCACTGGATCTGGAGTGTTGATCCAGTGCGAGGTTCTTTTTGTTTATTCTTCCACTGTTCAAGATGAACTCTAACGTGGCTTCAACAATGGACGAATTACCAAAAAAAACGCTCGAGCTGGATCTGGAGTGTTGATTCAGCGCTACTTCTAATCTAGCCCACTAGAGGACGTGGATTAGAACATACATTGTCGCAGTTGCGGTCTTGTATACGGAGGATCGCTGACGAGATCGTATAGATCGAAACCGCGTCGTCCGATTCTAATGCTTGATCTATTTTCATTGTACTCGTTCGTAGGGTGATTTCCAACAATATATCATGAGCGCCTACTACAGGCATCTTTTTTTTAATCAAAATATTAAGTAAAAACAGTCGTTGTTCAATTTGAACTCCTACCACCGTTATAATGAAGTCAAAACGGTTATTTTTCTATCGTTTTGGCAGATGTAACTGTCAAAATTTGTAGATATATTCGAAAAAAATTTCCCAACCCTTGCAAGAATTATCTTCATTCTGAAAGCTTTCAAACTACGCTAGCTTTGAAAAGTTGTAAAAATAAAGGGGAACAACGAAACTAAAGTTATCTCGCTTATTTTTGCAACCCAATCTGCAAGAAAAGTTCTCTCCTTACGATCTTAATAGGTATAGCTGTCAAAATATGCAGCTGTCACAGCTGTCAAATTATAAAAACAGTACTCGAAGTTGTTTTTTTTTAATTTTGACACTTGTATCTATGAAAATAATTGCTAGAACTATTTTCCACAGTTGGCAATACCAGCATGCATTATAATCGTTAAGGAAACTGTCAAGCTATAAGAGCATTTACTTTGGCAGCACTGTTCTGGCTGGTACAACAGTGAAAATATTTCTGACAGATACTAAACTGTTAATACGATCGTTTCTGTTAGATTTGACAGCTGTAGCTGTCAAAATACAATCAACTTTTTTTTGACAATTTTGTGTGTTATAACCGTAACAAAATCACTTTCACATACAATTTATTCATACCTAACCTAAAATATACAACACAACAAGCATAAATATCCGGAAATTGATTGAAATATCAAGCTAAGTACACCCCTAGATATAAATCCATCTAAAAAGGACCTTGTTCAGCACACGACAAGCAATATTAGACGGTGGGAGGGATATTATTATAAACCGAATTTCGTTTGTCACTACAAACGATCCGCCCGAAGGCAACAACATAGAGGTCCCAATTCGAATATAGGAGACAGACATCTATACAAACGTAGGTCGTCCCCTACATGTCCATCCTTGCACGTTCGCTAGAGATATGCGTAAGACCAGTGAGGAAATGAGAAATAAGGGAACCTTGCAAATCCGTCAGGCTCTATACGAGATCCCTTCGTTGACAGCGACCGGGATCTTAACAAGCTCTCTCTTCACTCGTAGACCACTATACCGGAGGCTCGGACTAAAATGTCGTGTCGTATCGTCTCGTCGTCGGTGTTCGTGTAAACAACTCAGAATCGAAAGGAAAACCTTTAACATAAAGGAAATATCCTCCAGTACAAAGGGATGATGTCCAGTATGTTTATTGGGTGCTTTTCCCCGCCGTTTTCTTCTTACACTTATCCGGCTTCTTCCACAAAGAGAAAACTGAATAATGCCTTATTTGTACATCTGAGCACAACAACAAAAAAAGAAGCGGTAATAGAATTCATATTCCCTTTTGAGTTGAGGATGGGATCATTTGCATCCCTAATATAGCGATACTATCATAAAAAGCACCCCCTACCGAATTTAATAAAGCTCAGCTCGATATACATACCTTGATTGCAGGCTGCATCAGAAACAGACACGAGGAGAGGAAAAAAAATAAAACCTTAAATTGTGCGTAAAAACAATGCAGCATGTGCAATTTAGTCGTCGAGGAAATGCACGCGAAATTGGCGAATTACATCAGACCGCGCAAGTGGCTGCTTCATAAAATCTTGGTGGGTCCCCTGGATGGATCAATTGAAAAATTATGCAAATCGTTGTGTGTACACCGCTTCAGAGCGGATTTAACTGCTGTAATTTGTGTGCATCGTAACTTACCAATATGTCGAATCATTTGCATTTTTATATTTGGTGGTTTTCGTTTTGTAAATCTGGGGATAAATAATATTACACTAAAATTGGATATCATTACACATAGAGTGTAGATTTTTAATCATTTGAATTGTCAAACTAGCGACGGTTGTTCCTGTCATCTCTGGATTTAGGTACTTGACTACAATCAGATTCAAGATTACGTCAAAATCTGAAGAGCAACAAGAACCTGTCCAATCGCAACGATGGATGCCCTATTACAGCGCTTACAGGAGATTGGAACTAAACGCAGTCTTCAAATCAGGAGATTTGTAGACCATCTAAAAATCTACAAGCGTTAGTGAAACTGGTTCAATGAAAAGACCAAACGACACCAAAGATCTAGAGCTAAATACTCTACAAGACCAACTACCTTTTAGAGAAAACAATTGAATTGTATCATCTCAGACTGCCAGGAAGAACTATCATAACTCGACTGTCTGCTCACTCTCGGCTCGCTGAGGAATCAGATAATGAGACTACAGGAATTCTCTCTGTGGTCTAATTAAAAGTCACGTTGAGGCTCATCTTCAACAGTGGGAGAATGACAAAGAAATCTCACACTGGAACTGGAAGTGTTGAAGTGCAGTTCTTTTGTTTATTCTTCCATGTTGAAAATGTGCTTTAAAGTGGCTTCAACAATGGAAGAATTACCAAACAAAAAACTCGGACTAGAGCTGAGGATATCAGGATTCTTCCAATTAGACTACTGGATCTGGAGTGTTGATCAGTCTCAATTCTTCCATTGATGATCTAACGTGGCTTCAACAATGGAAGAATTACCAAAAAACTCAGACTAGAGCTGAAGTCAGTAAGGTTTTCTTTGTTGATTCTTCCACTGTTCAAGAAAAAGAAACCTCACTGGAGTTAGTGCTTCATCTTCAACTGTTGAAAATGTTAAACTGGAACAATGAATTACCCAAAAACTCCAGACTATTGCAAATTGAGTGCAATTTTTCTTTGTTGATTCATTGGATTAAGAAAAACTCGGGAGTGTTGATCCAGTGCGAGGTTCTTTGTTTTATTCTTCCACTGTTGAAAATGAGCTTTAAAGTGGCTTCAACAATGGAACAATTACCAAAAAAAAACTCAGACTCTGAAGTGTTGATTCAGTGCAAGGTTTTTCTTTGTTGATTCTACTGTTGAAGATTAAGAAAAAAAGTCGTTGATTCCAGTGCAATTTTTCCACTGTTGAAGATTTTCTTCAACAATGGAACAATTGCATTCTGAAGTGTTGATTCAGTGCACTGTTGAAGATGAAGATGAAAAAAGAAACCTCGCACTGGATCTGGAGTGTTGATCCAGTGCGAGGTTCTTTTTGTTTATTCTTCCACTGTTGAAAATGAGCTTTAAACTGGCTTCAACAATGGAAGAATTCCCAAAAAAAAACTCAGACTAGAGCTGAAGTGTTGATTCAGTGCAAGGTTTTTCTTTGTTGATTCTTCCACTGTTGAAGATTCTTCTGGAAGTGTTGATCAATGCTTCTTTTTGTTTATTCTTCCACTGAAGATGAGCTCTAAAAATGGACTCGCTCGAACTGGATGGATCAAAGGTTTTGGATCACTCCAACACTAAGACAATCTTGGGTACTAAAACAAAATTCCTGTTGGACCTCAATAAAAGAGATGTTAGCACCATCACAGCTTTATTTATGAACCACAGTCATCCGAGGGTATCATCTCAAGAAAATAGGCAAAGTGAAGATATTACCATTTTCATCTTCAATAGGAGCCCGTAGAACTGGCTGATGTCCTAACCTCATTTCATGAATCAATTGTTGAGAATGACCACAGAGCTTTTGGAACAAAAAAAAATTGTCATTCTCTGTCTTCTAGATTCTAGATGGTGGTTTATCTTACATCTCCGTCGAACATTCTCCGTCAAGTATGAAACTTCGATCTCCACTCCGAAAGATAGTCTCGGCAAGCATCCCTCAGGAGTGTTTCCTAGATCCTACACTGTTCCTAATTTATATGTATGATCTCCCCAAGGACATGGCAGTGTACAGCATCGTCTTCAAGAAGAGGTAGACCCCTCCACGATAATATTTTCGTGGAGGTTTCAATTATCCTGAAATGATTCTGCCCTCACCTTGGAGTCCTACTAGCTCGTCATCTGATTTTGACATTAAATCGCATTAATCGACAGGAGTATCCGGAACTTTCATAGTTCAAGAATAGTTCTCTCTCCTTGAAATTCAAAGTTTTATTGTATCCTTGTGCTTTTTCGACTGATCGCTATGTAGGGTGTGCTGACGTGGTCTAGCTTAGCCAAAAAGCATCTCAATAAGCTGGAAGTCCTATAAAACCTAATCCTCAGATTGATAACTGGTACCCCATGGTACAGTTGGAGAAAAAGTATCCTGCCAATGCGTGAAAGAAGCAGGCTTTTCACTTAAACCCTATCTACACCAAGACAAGAAAAGTACTCATGCCTTTTGATTAAGAGGGCATCCTTTTTACAAACACTGTCGGGAAACTTTTTCTCCTACTGTACCTCAGGAATGTACAGCTTCGTGCAGATTTGGGGAACACCTCATTAGTTTGGTTTAATAAAATTTTGATGAGGGCTATTTCATCTTTAAATCTTTTGGTCTCTTACCTCACACAGCTTGATCCTAATGGATAGCCGCCTAAAGTGAAGACCAGAAGAGTACTGGATTAGAACTAAGAGTAGCCAGACTTCAAACCTACCCATCCTGAGCTAGTAGGGCTCAAGGACACCACATCCAGCCCTGGAGATGAAAAGCACGACTATTGGCATTAACTCAACGCTGTTCGGCCGACTATTGAGCAATCAAGGAACTCGAAATAATTTTTTAACATATCTATTAAGCATTTTGCTTGTCTATGTGCCATATTTCCTAGCTCTAAGGCATAGTTTAGCTCCGTCCTGTATGCAGGAACCTATCAGTATAGAAAAGAGCCGCCACTGATTTTCGATTAACTCGATTCTTTATTTCCATCCCGCATTTCCCTTCCTCGTCTTACATATTAATATAATATTACGTAAACGTTGTGTGTAAGCTGTTCGTTTTTAATTAATCACGTAGTGATACAGACAAACTACGTTATGGATGGAGTAGTCCCTTCGAGTTTCTCGTGTTGTTACACTATCTCGGAACTCGTATTTTAACTTTAATGCCGCGTTTTAATAGGCTTGTTAATCGTAATGGTGTTGTCGTCGTCCCCTCACTCCCTTCCGTTCCCTCCCTATTCCACCCATCGCGCTTTGATAAAAATAACAGCGTTACAGACTTAGAATTTATTATGTAAATCTGGGTATGATGTACTGCGGAGCAGCTCCGCTGCCTGATGTTTGTGATTATAATATCATTAGCGATGATTAATTGCGGATCTGAAATGCTGGAAACGCCTCGGCGACAATTAAAGTGGACATTATTCCGAGTTATGCTTGTTTTAAATTCGGATTAAGTTATGAAAAAAAAAGAGGTTATGTCGTTTTTATCGTATGCGATGTATATATATGTACAGTGACCTTCAAAGGTATCCGGACACGACTAGATAGAGAAATACCTCGCGCTCAATACTTTATTACAATACCATTGCATTCTATGCGTAAACGTAGCATAAATTAAAATATTAGAATTAAGGAATTCAATCCTACGATGAGAGACCTCATGTTCGTTTTAACCGTAATCTTTACGAAAAAATACTACGAAAATTTTGAAATAATTTTTATTTAAATGCACCCGGACAGAATCCGAGTGTCAACACAAAAAGAGAGAATCTGACGAATACAAGAGGTGTAGAGGTACAACTCGCACTAAAGTATACCTCCAAAATTTGAGTTTGAACTAGCGTTCATACCAGGTAGATCCTATTGTTAAATTGAAAAAAAGAACTATGTAGTAGAATCTATCGATTTGTCTGGAGAACCATGTTATTGAAAATGAAACTTAGCGTTAGCTAATTTGAATGCAATAAAGTTAAAACCGATAGATTCTAGATTTTAAAATTAAGATGCATTCGCGTAGGATGCTGACAATTTGTCGCAAGCTCGAATCTTCTGTCGAAGCATCAACAGCAACAAATCACAGTATGTCACCAAAATATTTGGTCGTTTGCAAGACCATAGTAGAAATAAAAAAAACGATGAATATCAAATTAATCCAAACCACCTCTATGTAGATTAGAGCAAACATACCATTCCGACCAGTAGTCAACACGAAACGACTTACCAAACCATCAACAGTAAGACAAAGATCTCCTTAAGTAGCTTAAGACTTATCTCAAGACTTGGACCAACATTCAACGCAATACCCAAACCTTCGATATGAACCGACCTACCAAACCATCAACAATAAGAACAGTTCTAATATGAACGCTTTTTTTGGCATTCTTGAGCTATTAATTAGCCCAAACGAGATATAAATTAGATTGAGACTGTCCCTTTTGAGACTCTCGCGGACGTCAAACCTCTCTAATCGTTTGCTAGACGCTCACTAGGGTATGTGGTGTCAGCGGAACTATGCCATTAGAGCACCCACCCGGACAGAATCCGAGTGTCAAAGCAAAAAGAGAGAATCTGACGAACGCAAGAGCTGTAGAGGGACAACTCGCACTAACGTACACCTCATTGCATCAAAGCAAAGTTCGAGTTCGAACTAGCGTTTATATTAGGTAGTTCCTTCATTTAACGCGATACCCAAACCTTCTATAGCAACCGACCTACCAAACCATCAACAATAAGACAAAGATCTCTTTAAATAGCTTAACAGTCATATCAAAACGTGGACCAACATTAAGCACAATACCCAAACGATCAACAGTAAGACAAAGATCCCCTTAAGTAGCTTAAGACTTATCTCAAGATTTGGACCAACATTCAACGCAATACCCAAATCTTCGATATGATTCGACCTACCAAACCATCAACAATAAGAACAGTTCTAATATGAACGCTTTTTTTGGCATTCTGGAGCCATTAATTAGCTCAAACGGGATATAAATTAGATTGAGACTGTCCCATTTGAGACTCTCACGGACGTCAAACCTCTCTAATCGTTTGCTAGACCCTCACGAGGGTATGTGGTGTCAGCGGAACTATGCCATTAGAGCACCCACCCGGACAGAATCCGACTGTCAAAGCAAAAAGTGTCAAGAGCAAACAACTCGCACTAACGTACACCTCATCAAAGCAAAATTTGACGTCGAATTTGCGTTCATATTAGGTAGTTCCTACTGTTACACCGCAGCCAACATCTCCAGTAATACCACCTTCTTCCTTATAACCGTGAAAGGACAACACAACCTATCTTTCGATAACTTCCAATTCGTAATTTCACGAGAAACGATTCAATTCGTCCGATGTAAAATAACACAACCGTCACTATAGATGTTACCTCTACCGTTGTCGACGGTCAACTGAACTGAGTTTGTCGACCTTAGGTCGTTAAAATTTGTGACGTCAATGTGACGTCAACCGGATGTTATAAAAACGTCATTAAGTCAATATTGTTCTTATTCGGTAATTATGTTATTTTATAATGTATCGGGTAATTAAAAGTAAATTTAAAGAATGAATAATGTCTTGTTTTAGAGGGACATATACAGCACTTTCAATTTCTTTCGTTTATACAGGGTGTTTCGTTTATACAGCCTTTAAAATGCATTTGACAGGAATGCCAGTGGTTCTTTAGTTGCAATTAGTATACAATGCAATTTCGGTTTTCCCATAATATAAACTGTCTTTAGCACATTCTACACGTTTATATTCAAAAACATATTTGTAAGTAGCTAAATAAGTAACCAGCAACGTTTTAATAACACTCTACGAGGAATATTAGATTAAAAATGGTGTGAGTTGGCTGTGAGTTAGTACGCTTTTGATACAAGACTAGCAGAAAGACTTGTCGGTTGAGTTGAAGCTTCCAAACTCCCACTTTAACATTTCCATCCCTTTCTTACACACATATTAATGTAGAAAACGTAGTAAGTGAGTAGATCGTGGGATGGGGTGCTTTTAGGTAGTGTTTCGCATGTGTCACACATTCTGACGGACTTTCGTGTGGGGTGTTTTGGGAACTGACGACCTGGAAGGTTACGATAAGGAATCGGGCGGCACAACCGTTCTCAGTCCTAAAAACGGGCAGCTTTGCACGCTCCACTGTATGTATATGTGTCGCCTCTCGTGGAAGGTACAGACAACTATTTCAATATCCATTCGGATTTACATTTTACGAAAATTATCATCGTTCGTGCGTACATAATTCTATATTTATGGTTTGTCGAGATTTAGCTATTTCGTAATTCTAGAAGGAGGGGGTGTCGAATGAGAATCAATTAACTCGACGAAACAAAACCTAGGGCTTTAAAACGATCCCGTTCGGCGTCACATTTATCACAATTTCCCCGGAATAAGAAAGACTATGCGCTAGAGATAAATCGGAGACATCGCTAAAGGAGGAAAGGGTGTTTCCTACAATTCCCTTTCGAAAATCTAAAGACTAAAGGAAACTGCCGCCTTGTATCCGAAATAAAAGTTGCTTTAATTCGCCTTCATCTTGCCTCCAAGTCCCCCTTACGGAGACGCCGTCAACTCAGTCCCAACGAAAAGATTCAATTCATGAATAGAAATAAAAGCCAATGGTTCGAACTCTTAACTTATTCTCTTTCCCTGTTGGCTGTTTCCACGATTCCTGTGCTGCGTCGCGCGTTATTCTATTGTTTTTTTTTTTTCGTTTGTTCGTTCGTTCGTCTTGCCCGTTCCCGTTCTTGTGTGTGTGTATCGGGGCTCTCTCACTAAGAAAAGGAAAAAGAGAGGAGGGGAACCGTTAGCGGAAAAGAGTCGACCGTAGAGTAAAGAAACACGGGGCACACGCTCTTAACTTTGCGGGGATCACTTGAATGGATCCAATCTATTTCGCTACTACCATAAAATAAAATTATGGACCTCCTTAATATATTAGATGAGATTACTTAAGAGATTTTATAGTTTATATCTGGGGCTCTTCCGGAAATTGTTACGTTCTTTATGCGGACAGTGGCGTCGTGAAAAATTTTGCGCCAAAGACTTAAAAATCTATTATATAGCTAACACTTCTTTGTCCTTGAGCGCTTGAATCGACCAGCTAACACATTTAGTCTAGAATAACTAGCTCAATAGATATCAGAAGGAGATAGACAAAATGGCCTGTAAATAAATGTTTGTCAATTCGAGCGCTTCTACAACGCACTGATGAGGACAAATAAGTCCGAAACACGTGTTTGTGTGAAAGGATTGCATTGGGTCGCAAGTTTTTTTGTCGTTCAACCAACGCCTGAACAAAATTATAACCGTTAAAGGAAAAAAAATTGCCAAGATGGATGCAACAAGAAGGTAGAGAACATTGGTATACAATTATATTAATTTTGCCACCCCACCCTACAGATCGCATGCAACCACTAGATCTAACAGGTTTTGGTCCCCTTTAAGAGCTATTTAAAGCAGGAATTGAGCATGCGGAATGGTTTATAATAGAAGGGCATCAATCATGATCACCATAACCTATGATTTTTGATAAAGCTGGCATGCACACCAGTTTAATTCAAATATTTTTTATGATAGTGACTTTGGTCGTGGAGAAGAAGAAGAAACGAGAGCCCGGATAGCAAAATTTTGAGATTTCAGTTTCTGAGATCTTTCCGTCTCCAAAAAAAAAGCCAATTTTAGTCGAAAAAGCGATCAAGAAGTTGGTCAAAAGAAAATTTTCTACTTCGGGGCTATAATCGAGGCAGAGCAATAAGTCTATCTAAAACATTTTTTTTTATGAAGATTGCAAGAAAGCAGGCCTTTGGCTACACAGATATTACATGATCCACCCTCCTGGTCATCGAAAACATTTTTGACAGGGCCTCCTTTCTACTAGATGTTACAAAAACCAGTCCAGTCAATGCTGAAGAAGTGGATCGACAGTATGATGGGACAGAATCGTTCACGTGTCGCAAAACCTCTTACACTGTAGAAGCAATCGCGGAAGCTAACTGCTGACATGGCAGGCGAAGTGTTGTCAACCTTGCGATCATGTCAGGTGGTGGCCAACCTACTTCTTAATCTTTTGATTGCAGGAAGTAGCGGGAAGCTCTCAGGACTACTCCAGTGTCAACTACTGTACAAGTCGTATTTTTACGTCATGTAAGGAATAAAATCGTGAAGGTCTTTTGGGACTATAGAGGAATTTTTGATAAAACGTGGAACTTGAAACCTCTAATGATGCGCTGATTGTACATGCAGCTGTCTTTGAATTTTTGAGGACCAACAGCAGCTATGCTGTAATTGATGTTACGTTCAGAAGCAGGAGCTGGTTACTGCGCATTTTTTTAATTACCGCACCAGAGGATCCAAGACTAAACAACTAAACACTAAATCTAACACGTTTTGATCCCTGCGAGAGTTGTTTAAAACAAGAATTGAGAATCTATAATAGTTAATGAGAAAAGGGCATCAATCGCGGTCACCATAACTTATGGTTTTTGAGAAAGCTGGCATGGACGCAAGTTTAATTCAAATATTTTTGGTGATAGTGACTTTGCTCGTGTAGAAGAAGAAGAAAAGTACCTAAGCCTGAATAGCAAAATTTTTAGATTTTAGTTTCTGAGATCTTTCCATCTCCAAAAAACAAAAGCCAATTCTAGTCGAAAAGGTGATCAAGAAGTTGAAGGTCAAAAGAAAACCTTCTACTTCGGGGCTATAATCGAGGCAGAGCAATAAGTCTATCTAAAACATTTTTTATAAAGATTGCAAAGAAGCATTCAGTTTTTTTTTCTCGAGGAGCAGAAAATGCCTCTGTCTACACAGAAATTACACGAGCCACCCTCCTGGACATCAGAAAGCATTTTTGACAGGGCCTCCTTTCTACTAGACGAAGTCTAGTCAACGCTGAAGAAATGGGATCGACACCATGATGGAACAGGATCGTTCAGGTGTCGCAAAACCTCTACACTGTAAAAGCAATTGCGGCAGCTAGCTGCTGACGTGGCAAGCCTGTTGTCAACCTTGCGATGATTCCAGGTGGTGGCCAACCTGCTTTCTAATCTTTTAATTGCAGGAAGTAGTGGGGAGCTCTCAAGGTTCCAGTGTCAAATATGAAGTTGCGATTTTACTATGACACTAAACTGAATACGTACAAATATGATTTGTACGTCATGTAAGAGTAGAATGTCACTTTCAGCACGCGAAGGAATTTACTTTAATGGGCAACGACGGCTTTGATCAGGTATTGAACGGCTTTAATCACGTATTAAACAGCCACGGTGCTGTTCAATATCTGATCAAAGCTGTTCAATACCTGATAAAAACCGTTCAATATCTGATGAAAGTCGTTCAATACTTGTTCAAAGCTGTTCAATACCTGATCAAAACCGTTCAATATCTGATCAAAGCTGTTCAATACCTGATCAAAACCGTTCAATATCTGATCAAAGCTGTTCAATACCTGATCAAAGATGTTTGAACAGCATGGTGCTGTTTAATACCTGTTCGAAGCTGTTCAATACCTGATCAAAGATGTTTGAACAGCATGGTGCTGTTTAATACCTAATCAAAGACGTTCAGTACCTGATCAAAGCTGTTTGAACAGCATGGTGCTGTTTAATACCTGTTCGAAGCTGTTCAATACCTGATCAAAGATGTTTGAACAGCATGGTGCTGTTTAATACCTAATCAAAGACGTTCAATACCTGATCAAAGCTGTTTGAACAGCATGGTGCTGTTTAATACCTGATCAAAGACGTTCAATACCTGATCAAAGCTGTTTGAACAGCATGGTGCTGTTTAATACCTGATCAAAGACGTTCAATACCTACCTAAACTAGGCTACCACAAGTTTTGTGCTCGGTGAATACCATAACTGCTTACCGACGGCCACAAAATCAAAAAAATGAGTTCTGTCATTGATTTTCTTTCTCGGTATGACGTTGAAGGAGAACAGCTTTTGAATAGGATCGTTAATGGAGGTGAAAGTTGGATAGCCTATGTGAATGTTGAAGCAAAACAGCACAATGCAATGGGGTCATACAGGTTCTCCAAAGCAAAAGAAAACCCGTAAAACTTTCTCTGCGAGGAAAATTATGATTACGGTGTTTTTGGGAGGCTAAGGACATCTTGTTCGTTGATTTTATGGATGACAATCAGTTCTGCAGTGTATTTTGCGAAGCTTTAATAAGATTACAACGCACAATCCAAAACAAGCGTCGTGGTCTGCTGGCAACTGGAGTTGTCAACTGAGGTTCAAATGGGATGTTTTTGATCACCCCCCTTACAGCCCGGACTTGGCTCCCAATGATTTCCACCTGTTCTCATACATGAAGCGGTAACTTGAATCTTCATGATTTGCCAATGAAAAAGAGCTTCAAAACGTCATGACAGATTGGCTGCGTTCACAGGCAGTAGATTTTTATGCAGAGGATACTTCAAAAACTGTTAAAAGATATGACAAATGCTTGAATTTGTTTGGAGATTATGTAGAGAAAAGCTTTTAAGTTAATAAAATTTTTCTATCTCAACTGGTTTAATTTTTATTTCAAACCGAAGGATACTTATTTAGTATACCAATAGTCCTGGATATTGCGCCATTTAGCAATTGTGGCATTCATTCTGGCAGTTTTTTGTGGCCCAATCCTGACACACAAACACGTGTTTCAGACTTATTTGTCCTCATCATGCTGTCGATTCACTTCTTCAGCGTTGACTGGACTTCACCTTTTTCACAAAGGAGGCCCTGCCGCGTTTCTTCTTCTTCTGCACGAGCAAAGTCACTATCATCAAAATTATTTGAATTAAACTTGTGTGCATGCCAACTTTCTCAAAAACCATAGGTTATAGTGATCATGATGCATGTCAAAAATGCTTTCGATGTTCAGGAGGGTGGCTCGTGTAATTTCTGTGTAGCCAAAAGTTTGCTTCCTTGCAATCTTCATAAAAAAAATTTTAGACAGATTTATTGCTCTGCCTCGATTATAG
The DNA here is from genome assembly GCA_023690525.1 of Holotrichia oblita. NCBI lineage: Eukaryota > Metazoa > Arthropoda > Insecta > Coleoptera > Scarabaeidae > Holotrichia > Holotrichia oblita. The sequence continues at coordinate 100,289,747 of CM043021.1, read as the reverse complement.
CCTTCAACTTCTTGATGGCTTTTCCGACTAAAATTCTTGTTCCAATTGATTTTGCACAAATTAGTTTTTGTTTTTGGACGTGGAAAGATCTCAGAAACTGAAATCTTAAAATTTTGCTATTAGGGCTCGCGTTTCTTCGTCTTCTACACGAGCAAAGTCACTATCATCAAAAATATTTGAATTAAACTTGTGTGCATGCCAAGTTTCTGAAAAACCATGGGTTATAGTGATCAGGAGGGTGGCTCGTGTAATTTCTGTGTAGCCAAAAGTTTGCTTCCTTGCAATCTTCATAAATAAATGTTTTAGATAGATTACAGATTTATTGCTCTGCATCGATTATAATCCGCAAGTAGAAGACTTTTTGATCACTTTTTCGACTAGAATTTTTGTTCCAAACTAAAATTTCAAAATTTTGCTATTCAGGTTGTCGTTTCTTCTTCTTCTGCACGAGCAAAGTTACTATCACAAAAAATATTTGAATTAAACTTGTGTGCATGCCAACTTTCTCAAAAACCATAGGTTATGGTGATCATGATTGACGCCCTTTTACTATAAATTATCCACATGTTCAATTCCTGCTTTAAATAGCTCTTGAAGGGACCAAAACGTGTCAGATCTAGTGGTTGCATGCGATTTGTAGGGTGAGGTGGCAAAATTAATATAATTCTAAATCAATGTTCTCTACCTTCTCTAATTAGTAATGTAGTACTGGAGATTGGTCGTCATAGCAATTTTTTCCTTTAACAGTTTATAATTTTTGTCAGGCGTTGGGTGAACGACAGTTAAGTGTCTTTCATCGAGATTGATTAAAAAAAACTTGCGATCCAATGCAATCCTGACACACAAACACGTGTTTCGGACTTATTTATCCTCATCAGTGCGCTGTAGAAGTGCTTGAATTGACAAACATTTATTTACAGTCCATTTTCTCTATCTCCTTCTGAAAAAATTGGATTATCAAAGAAGTTTTGGCATTGGAGCAGATGAGAGTTAATTCCTTCGCGGGATCAAAGATCAAACTGTGCTGAAAGTGGCATAGCCATACGACTCGTAAGGAATAAAATCTTGAGGGTATTTTGGATCTGTAGAGGAATTTTTGGCAAAACGTCGTCTTTGAGGACCAACAGCAGTTATGGAGACAATTCTTGGATTTCCTCTTGGATTTTTTTCTAATTACTGCACCAAGCGAGCCAAGGCTAAACAACAGTAATCTTTAATTTTTAAATCGACATCTTGATTAATGTTTTTGCTTCAAGAATTTTGTTAAAAGACTTGTGATTATTTAAATGCTACACAGCTCTATAATTAGAGGCTATTATAATAACTACTTGTTGGTAAAGCAGGTGCCTTTATAATACTACTGTATATAACTTTTTCGTTTTATAGGTTAGAGTTATGCCAACCTAAACATTACAAATTCCTTTTATAAACCTGTATTACTGATGTAACATTTTTTTCCCAACATATTGCGTTAGCGGTTAGAAAACATCATTCAGGATGGGGCTACTCACCTTTAGATTGCAGACCTCTCCTGTATTATACCGTTTAATTAACCATCATAAATTCTTACTGTTATCGAGATATCCTGCTTCGACAATATGAAGTGTATACTTTGAGTGTTTAATTCATAAATGTTTCAGTAACTATCAATCAATATCAGTTTAGTTTCGAGGTTCGATTCTAGTATAGTTAATTTTCTATAGATTCGTATTTCAATAGGAACATTATTTAATAATAGTGTATTGATTGGAATCTAATCTAATCTTGTTTAAACAGTGTTTTTAAAATACATTTATTTACATATATAGAGTAAATATAATAAAAAAAAACACAAAATAGAGTTCCATGTGTGACAACTGCTTCTCGCTATCCAAAGATCATCATCTATAGATCTAATAACACCGCACAATTCCGGATACTTCGTATTAGGTCGTTCACCATCTGGACAATCGGCCGCTGGTTTGCCAATACGAAAAACAGGCTTGCCCCCTTGTCTATTGACGTCCGGAAAAAAATGACATACCTGCAGTAGAACCATTTCGTATTTACCGAGTTCAGGTAACGGATTCGGATGTTTATACTTGATCAATGTACATCCAATATATCTAGCTTTAGACCAGATGATCTGTATGGCTGCACGATTCGTCTCGTCATCGCCACCGATCGGCCAGTACAACTCCTCGATGAATTTCTTCGTGAAATTCTCCTGGAAACGGGAGACGGTGCTGCTCAAACAATGACTGTACAACGCTTTCATTACAGTCGGTATTTGGCTGTCGTGGACGTCTAAGTGTTCGGTGAAACATGTTATCTCTCCTAATGTGCCGTCTTCGACCGCTCTACATCTACTGTGGTTTATCTTACATTGTCTCGCCCAACAACTGGACGAGTATTCCAATTGTCTACTATAACTTAAGACGTGCATATCCGACGCTCTAAATTTATCGAGGTTCTTGTGCGGGAACTGACCTTTAGCGATTTTCACCCTGAATTGATTGTGTATATCTACTAATTCCGTCCTTGAGATAACGTCCAAAATAAATACCTGAGCTAAACCTTGACACGCTGGGCCGAACGTGTGGGTGCTGTATATACAACAGATATTTTTCTGCATTTTGCAATTATACTTACAAAAGTCGGTCGTGTTATTTCTTGCTGAGTACGCGAATTTTAAACTTATCACTATTAAAAAATTTAACGTCACACTGAGCTTTGGAGAGAAAATCATGGATAATAAAAATGACAGTTTGTCAAGCACATGTCAAAATAGACGTTTGTATAAATGGTTGGTGAAACTTATCCTGTTTCAACCTAAAATATCAAAATTACTAAAGGCATGTTTCATGTTCGTTTGTCATTGATAAATTTGTGTTATTGTTTTGTGTTGTGCAATTAGTCTTGCGCTCTCATATCAGAAAGAGTTGGCAGTAAACAATGTAGTGTAAGTTACAGATCACACACATTTACCCAGAACAATTTTTTCAGAATTTCATATAATATATGACAGAAATGTCAGAAATATTATCTTGTGCGCGCGTTGTGTCTGTTCTATTGCGATTATATTATTTTAGTGTTTTCTTTATTTATTTAATTTATAGAAAAGAGCTCCTGAATTATATCAGTCATTTATTGAAGGTACTATTTGAACTGTTTTGCTTAAATTCTCTTGTTTATGCATGTTATAATTTTGATAAAGGTCAATACGTGATTCTGTAACTATAGTTGATCCTGTTATCGCAGGTTCTTCAAAAAATGCAAGAGGCAGGCATGTAAGATGTGGGCAAAGGCTGATGACTTATAAAGTCTATCTTAAACACAACAATAATCTGTCTAAAACAGCTGCTGTTTATCAGGCAGCAACTGAAGTTGGGATTAGTAAAAATCACTATTTAATAATAATAATAATAATAATGACTTTATTTTCCACAATATGAAATTACAGAGTGAGGGTGGGTTAGCATGCGTATAACAAGAAAATAAACTTCATATTCGGAAAATCCATGGGCGGGGTCCGGAAATAAGGTGCATTATGCACATCTGCTTTATACCCAACCCAAAAATCTACAAATAATGATAACATAGCGAAACATCATAGCACTAACAATAACAATACACTATAATCAATCAAACATACAATCATAGGTATACACTATACTCTACTTAATACTCTATTACGTAGGCAAGTCCAGCAACAACATCCTAAACAAAATAATTATGCTAATTACATTACAATGCGGTCATACAATCATAGGTGGCTACACACAATGATTACTCAACACTTGTTGCGTAGGCAAGCTTAGCAAACGAGATTTTGTAGACCGTCGAAAAGCAAGTGAAGACGGTGATTTGCATTCATTAGAAATACCGTTATAAACTTTGACAATATTATAAGTAAAACTACGTTCAAAGAAGGCGGTTCTGTGTACAGGGGTGTCAATAGCCCCTTGCTCCTATATATGGTGGACATCTGCTCGAAATGTTATTTTTCTATATAGATATACTGGACATTTAAGAGTAATTATCTTATGAAACAAGCATGCTGAGTGTAATGATCTTCTATCCCTCATATTCAACCAATTCGTTAGCTTTAGGGTGTGAGAAATTCGACAGTACTTTCGTATGCCATGAATTAACCTCAAACATGAGTTCTGCACAAGTTGCACTCTCCTCTGGGTAACCACATCCAAGCATGGCCCATATACTACATCACAGTAATTGAAGTGCGACAAAACTAAGCTATCGCAGAGTTTAACTTTCAATTCTTGTGAGAGGCAACCTTTGTTTGCATAGATAGCTCTTCGGTTAGAGTATGCAGTACGAACACATTTAGAAATATGTGATGTAAACCTCAAATTTGTATCCATGATCAAACCCAGGTTTTTTGCCTCGGTAACAAACTTTAGCGGCATACCATTCAGCTCCAATCGATAATCAACTATATCACATCTCTTGCTAAACAACAAGGCAACAGATTTATCCGGATTTATATGAAGAGAGTGGTCAGCAGAGATAGTGGCAATTGACCGGAGATCACTATTCAACTCATCCTCCGCACGCACGGCGCTATCGCTAGAAAATGAGTATAAGAGCTGAGTGTCATCAGCATACATGTGGTAGCGACAGTGCGAGAGCGAACTATGGAAGTTACAGGTGTAAATAGCAAACAGTAGCGGCCCCAAGATCGACCCCTGTGGCACGCCTTGTGTGTTATTCATTGGATTAGACTCCAGCCCATCTATAATCACCGTCTGAGTGCGGCCAGTTAGGTAACTCCTAAAAAATAAAATAGCATCCTCCGATAATCGCCAATAATAATTCATGGTTTAATGTGTCAAATGCTTTGCTGAAATCTAGTAAAACTAAAATACTATCCTGGCTACGATCTGCAGCCCTAATTATGTTGTCCGTCATATCTAGCAAGGCCGTAACACAGCTATGATGTGGACGAAAACCGGACTGGTATGTTGGTAAGATGTCATATAACAGCAAATGATCACGCAATTGCATATCAATAATTTTTTCTAGAATTCGGAAGAAGTCGGATTATTATTCTTTGCTACCGGGATCACTAACGAATGTTTCCACATCGAAGGAAAATAATTTGATAATAAACACGAGTTAATTATGTGTGTCAAAACGGAAAACAGAGCGTTAGCATGAATGCGTTGACACCATCAGCTCCTTTTGCATTAGTTTTAATATCAAATAAAATTGCTATAATAGTCTCAGTATCCACTAATCTCAGTTGAAACAAATTTTTAAAGACATTTTTCCTGTTATGTGCATAAAACTGGACTAGATCTATATTATTTACATTTGGAGGAGGTATAGAACTTATAAAGTACTCATTAAAGGTATTTGGATCCCGAAACGCTGCAGGAATTGGGACATTGGGTTTATTTCCTATATTTAATAATCTCAGCTCCTCCCACATTTTTTTTGAATTTACAGTACGCAACCGGTAGTTATAATACGCTTTTTTTTCATTTCGCACTGCATTTGTTGTTAAATTTCTTAATGTCTTGTAATAGTTCCAATGCTCCACTTTTTTAGTTCTTTTATATCTTGTGTGAGCATTATCTCTTAATTGCATCATATGCTTCACATTGTCAGTTAGCCACGGAGCAGGTGATTTCGTAAACCGTTTAGTCACAAGCGGAGCATGTTTATCAAAGAGGCCGATCAACAGATCATGAAACAAAGCCACAGCCGCAAGATCACCATAAAATATTTCGTGATTTATAGCAGAGAATTTCCTATATGAACGATAAGTAACTCTATGCACGCGCTCTACCGTAAGAATATCGCCATAGATAAGTTCATGATCGGAAATGTGCACATTTTTTGTGCCCGCGTTTACAACCAATTCAGAATTAGAAACAATCATTAAATCTATAAGGGTTTCACTGCCCGCAGCAATGCGCGTAGGAGAATTTATAATCTGCTCGAGTCCAGCTGCCTCCAGAATAGACTTCAATGTAGCTGTAGCCACATTATCATTGTTCCAAAAATTGCTTAAAATCACCTAAGCATACTATTTCATCGGTACACGGTAAAAGATGTGACAGTGTCAGTTCAAACTCGTTCAAAAATGGTACATAATTAAAGCTCGGAGATCGGTAAATGACACCTATGGCGTGTTTTTTGTTATGAATGTCAACACATACCCAAACCTGTTCAATATTTCGCGATGTATGCAAACACTTGTACTTAATAGTATCGCGAATATATAACGCAACACCTCCACCCCTCGTAGGTCTGTCACAGCGCACGATATTATAACCGGTAATAAAGACGTTACTAGAAAGAACATCTCTCGACAACCAAGACTCAGATACACCCACAACATCATACGAGTTATCTAATACAATCCGTCGGAAAGAATCAAAATTTGCCGATAAGAAACGTACATTGATATAAGCCACCCTTATAACGTTTTGCGACATTTTCCCTTAAAGTGCAGATACGCCTTAAGAAGGTCCACAAACTCCAGATCAACCACCTACCAGACACCATCAGAAATATAGTGTTAACTGGAAACGTACATTCACCACCAAAGAAACGAATATGTCAAATTGGACGAAGCACAATTCTTTCTTTTTGAGAAACGAGTTACCAACATGTACAAAATTATTAGAGTTACGATGCAAGTATTACTGTTTCTGCAACTTTATACCTTTATAGACGATTCGTGCTGATGATAATTTAGCTATTATAAAACGAATTTCGCTTTGGAGAATTCTCAAAAAAACTAGAGTTCAAATGGGAAAAACGATCACGAAACAATATCTTACTTGAACGAGATGATATTATCTTATGGAGGCGTCAATATTTAACCAACACAAAGAAGCTTCGTGCGGAAGGTAGAAAAATATATCATCTACATAGACGAAACCTGGGTGAATACAGGTCACACCAGAACTAAGATATGGAAAGATAAAACTGTAATTAATCGCAGACAAGCTTTCGTGGAAGGTCTCTTGCCAGGTTTAAAAGATACATCGACTGATTGTGCTGCATATTAGCAGTAAAACCGGATTCGTCAAAGGTGGGCTTTCATTATTTGAGTCGAAGAAAATATGAGACTATCATGAAGAAATGAATAGTACTATTTTCTCAGAGTGAATGAGAAACACATTGCCATTTCTTGAGCGCGGTTGTGATAGTCATGAACAATGCACCTTATCATTCAACAAAAATAGCGTTGATTGAATGGCTTCTATTAAAAGGAATTTCGGTTGAAGATAATTTGCTGAAGATCCAATTACTAGAGCTTGCAAAACAATACGGAAACAATCACCCAGTCCCATACGTTGTGTGTTCGCAAAATAGACCTGTTCTGAAGTACAAATCTTTTCAGAAAAGGGATATCTACAAAAGAACTTGCCGCTGATCTGTCAGATATTGAACTTTTTGCGGATAGTGTCTTAGAGTTCGAGATGAACTCAAGCAATGATAGTGAGAGCGATTTAGAAAAGAACATCCAAACAATCGAGGGCCGGCCAGGTATAGAGAAAGAGAAAATGTCTCGAACCAAAACCTAGTACCTCGAAGTGTATCAGAAGATTAATCAGAGTCTGAAGATAATGCATCTGCATCTGATACTCCAAAAATTGATACTTGTACCTGGCTGAATGTATGTACCAGCAGAATTCTTACCCCGAATTTGTGTACCTAAGTGTCGAAGCACAACTATCCTACATAATGTTCATCAAAATTGTTCTAGCGTTGATATTTTCTTGAAATTGTTCCCCAAAAGCCTCCTGAATGATATTGCCCAGTACACCAATGAAAGACTTGATATATTGCAACAGAAATCTCGGCAAAAGCAACAACACACGGATTCACATGAAGTTATGATTTCAAATAAGAGTCTAGGGAATAAAGCAATTTCAAGAGATCGCGAGATCAAAACCGGAAAATGCGAGCAAAAGTTTCTATATACGAGGGAGCGTTTTTATATTCGCGGAATGGGGGATAAGGGGTGGAAATAAAAAAACCAAATTATTTTTCTTTTTCAATGTATTCACCTGCAAGACGGATACATTTTTCACATCTTTCAATTAATTTATTTATACCCTCATAAAAAAATGAGCCGAAACTGCCTCCTTGACTTCATCATCGGCAGTAAATTTTTTACCCCGCAGCTCTTTTTTCATTTTCGGAAACAGGTAATAATCACTCGGAGCCAGGTCTGGGCTGTAGGGTGGGTGATTCACAATTTCAAAGCCCACTTTATGCAGGGCAGCTAACGCAACGCGGCTCTTGCGGACGGGCGCGTTGTCGTGCAAAAGCAGCACACCTTTCGTCAATTTTCCCCGTCTTTTCTCTTTAATGGCTTCTTTTAGTCGCTCTAATATTGAAGCGTAATATTCTCCGGTTATAGAAACACCTTTATCTTTATAATCAATCAACAATATTCCTTCCGAGTCCCAAAATACCGTTGCCATGAGTTTCCCAGCTGATTGTGACACTTTAAATTTCTTGGGAGGTGCTGTGCCCTTTTTATGCCACTGCATGGAGTCTTGTTTGGACTCAGGTTCATAATGATGAACCCAAGTTTCGTCAACTCAATACACCATCCTTGTCTTCATTACAGAGGTCCAAAAATGCACGCGAACACTCTACGCGCTGTTGTTTTTGCGGCGGCGTGAGCATTCTCGGCACCCATCTTGCGCTGACCTTAGACATGCCGAGATGATCGTGTAGGATTTTAAAAATTGTTGTATCGGATACTCCAACCATTTCTGCGAGTTGTTTCTTCTTTAGTCGAGCATCTTCGACTACAATTTTTTCAACTTCTTGGATAAATGCTGGCGTGATCACCTCAATGCTCCTGCCCGGCCTCGGGTCGTCTTCAAGGGATTCCCTTCCTTGTTTAAATAAACTATGCCACTTGTACACCATGCTGGTTTTTCCTGGACAAGAGTCGCCGTAAACCAATGACATCTCATTTATTATGGTCGCGACTGATTTTCCTTGCCTGGTAAGGAACTATTTCACTTTTCACTCCTGATTATGTTACTTGGTTGACGATAGCTCAAAGACTAACTGCCTAATAACAATGAAACTTCGTATTTATATTAATGCTGCACAGGCCACGCTCCCGATGCGCCTAATCACCCCCTTACAACCCGCTCATTCCGCGAATATAAAAACGCTCCCTCGTATGGGTGAAATTTGTGCTTCCGAATAATTCTATTCGCTGCTGTTTTCAGTATTCCAATTTCGCTTTCTAACGTTCGTGTTGACGTATGCGTATTAGCAGTAAAATAGCATGAAACAACACTAAGTATTCCATTTAAGAAAATGGAGATTTTTTAATCTGAAATTTGTTATGTTGCTTTCCCTTTTTCGAACACTCTGTATTAAATAAAATAGTTTTAGCAATTTGTAAAAATTATTGCAAGTATAGACTTACTCGCATACCAAAAATTTTGTTTCTGGGGTCAAACATAAGTAAGATATGACTTAGAAAAATAGTATCTGCATATGACATTTATTAGAGGAAATATCAAATATTTCAAAAACTATTAGGATTAGGTATAGATAATGGTATATGAAAAGTATGATGATTTTATAGTAGATTCTAAAAATGTAATAAAATATAGGGTGTTCCATTTGAAAAAATAAACTTCGATTCAGTACTGCTTTTCTGAGACACTCTGTATAAACGAAAGCATTTTTAGGTTATGCCCTTTTAAAAATTAAACATCTTCTATTTCAAAAAAATTTTTGTATCTCAAACTGGTATTGAGATATCGCCCGACACCGCACTATTTAGACATCGATATCGTAATTTTTGTACTCGTAAAAAATTTGGCGCACAACGCGTGCGGTTAACCATTAATGATTATCGGTTAATCTGCGGCGTCGTTTTTTCCGTGGGAAAAACCACCATCTACATATACGCAATTATTGCTCAATTCGACCCCCCTACGTGATATTCCTTCAATATCCCTTGCAGCCGTTACATTCGCTATTATCCTATTACAGCGTTGTAGTGACGAGTATATCGCCCTGTCCAGCTTTTGGGGTGTAATCCTTGGAAAACAGCATCCGTAGCGCCCTTTTCGTGTAAAGGTCCGGTGTAATTATGCGTCCTGTGGACTACGTAATACGACCCTACTTTAAAATATAAAAATGTTTCATGAAAGTAAAATTTAGTTTAAAAAAAAACGTGGAATGTTTTAAAAACTGTAGCACCAACTGCAGCATCGCTTAAAGAACATTTTGAAAGTTTAGTTCAAAATGCACTTGAGGATCAGAGGATTAATTCGTAGTGCAACTCATTCAATTTGGTCACGACGATGGGGGTTAATGAGCTGGTGCATTGTCGTGGTGGAAAAGCACTTTTTTCCGTTTTCTCCTTCAATACTAACTCATAAATAAATCAAAATTATACATGATATGGTGTGAAACATACATATATGGGCATAAAGGTATTGCACAAGCGTCACAAATTGTTGTACGTTTCTCAAATTTTCGTCCAGAACAACGTCGACAACTCTTTCTGGTTTTAGTTATGACAGGTAGATGGTCTCCTACATTTACCGTGTGGTCTTCCTAAGGCTACCAAACTTTCTGTTAAATCTACCAAATATGTCCGAAAAGGAATGTTAGAACGTTGACATGCATTCACGACAGTAGTTAATAGCAATTTGTAGAACACCTTTTACCACCATTTCATGGACTTGCGGTGTACGAGGGCTATCCAGAAAGTAGATTACGTTTTCGTCTGTTTCCGCTAGGGGCGGGGCTAGCGCGGCCATCTTGGGGTCAGAGCGTTGCGCACCTCAGTCGGCATCTAGCCGTGCTAGTGAGAGGTTCGTGCTGTGCTCCGTTCAGAAACTGTGACGGTTTGAAATGTCTGCGTTAATTGAAAATCCCGCGAGCTGCGAGGTGCGTGCAGTAATAAGGTTTCTGACTGCAAAAAACTGTAAACCGATAGAAATCTATCGGCAGCTTTGTGAAGTGTATGGGGACAACATTATCACTGAAGGTGGAGTGCGTCAGTGGGTCATCAGATTTAAAAATGGCCGAACCAATGTTCACGACGAAGATCGAAGTGGGAGACCCAGCATAGTGACTGCCGAACTTGTCGAAAAAGTCGATGCTAAAGTCCGTGAAAATCGAAGGTTCACAATAACGAAACTTTCTTTGAGTTTTCCACAAATTTCGCGAAGTTTGTTGCACGAAATCATCAGCGAAAAGCTTGGTTACCACAAGTTTTGTGCAAGATGGATTCCAAAAATCTTGACAGAGAACCACAAAAATCAGCGAATGGCTGCAGCGTTGAACTTTTTGGACGTTTACCATAAGGATGGTGACTCTTTACTCGATCGCATCGTTACTGGTGACGAAACATGGGTGAAACACGTGAACTGTGAAACGAAATTGCAATCAATGCAGTGGGGGCACACAAGTTCTCCCCAAAACCCAAGAAATGCATGCAAACAATGTCGGCAAGGAAGATAATGGCGACTGTTTTTTGGGACAGAAAAGGTGTGATTTTGGTGGACTTCCTGGAAAGAGGCACTACAATAAACTCTCAAAGGTATTGCCAAACTCTCCAAAAACTCAGAAGAGCCATTCAAAACAAGCGCAGAAGAATGTTGAGCTCTAAGATCTTGTTGATTCACGACAACGCCCGGCCCCACACGGCAAATGTCACTCGTGAAGTTTTTGAATCTTTTATGTGGGAGTTGTTTCCTCATCCGCCGTACAGTCCCGACCTGGCACCGAGCGACTTCCACCTATTCCCAGCAATGAAGAAGTGGCTGGCTATGCAGCGTTTTGATGACGACGCACAGCTGCAAGAAGAGGTTACGAAGTGGTTGAAGGCGCAGGCGGCCGAATTTTTCGACGAAGGAATTTCCAAGCTCGTACATCGCTACGATAAATGCCTTAATTTGAATGGTGACTATGTCGAAAAGTAGTATTTGAGTGTGGCTTTCATCTGTATATAATAAAATTTGTTTCCTATACTTTGTTTATTTTTTATTCCAAAACGTAATCTACTTTCTGGATAGCCCTCGTATATCGTAGAAACCAGTCAACTGGTCTGATAAGTCTACCCTTCCCATATACATACGCGCCACAGGACTCTAATTTTTCTACCATCTTTTGCCGTACCATTCACCTCAGTCTATATATTCTGATGTCGGTTATTAAGTACAAGCACTTCTTTTGAGTGTGAAAATTTTGGCATATCTTTCCTTGTCGAAATACAAGTTCCGACAGCAGCAAATGATAAAGTGTTCTGTAAAGAAACTGACGTGAAGAAACGATCAAAACAAAACGAATTCTATTTCAAATTTTTTTTTGTATCTCAAACTGGTATTGAGATATCGCCCAACACCGCACTATCGGGACACCCGGTATATAAAAGCAAATAAAAGAAATCCTAATATATACCTTTCATTCCGGCGTACAAAACGGAAGCCATTCATTCCTCGTTTTTTAGTTAAGCGCTTTTCGCTTGGCGGCGGCACCAACGCTCTTGTACACACACATAACACACACACACACACACACGGATATAATAGAAAGAACGTTCATCCGAAAAAGCTGTTTGTGTTTGTTAAACAGCCTTTGTCGAGTCACCAAGTCGTCGGCGTCGCCTATAGGTATATAGAAATCATCGACATCGACGACTACCTATATATATATATGCATGTAGTATTTCTACAAATTCCGAAAGAGACGTTATAATATGCTTCCCATGTTCTTATTTTAGATAAACAGAAATCAATTTCCGTTTCGAGACCGCGATCCTTTAAAGGACTCGTCGATGACGTCTCACTCTGTATACGACTTCTTAAACAGAATTTAAAGTTTAATAACATCGATGATTTCTGCAGCTATATTGCGAGCAATAAAACTTTTATATATTCATTTACGTGTGTATTACTGTAACATTAGCATAAATAAGTATAGGTGGCGTTGCGGTTATACTGACGTGGATCGTGCAGAAAGCTGAATAGTATTAACGACGACGAAAAGGGAAAATAAAAAAAAAAATAGCTCCGCGTATTACTTTACACGAACGGAACTACCGTAAACGTAATGCGATTTTCTAAACCGGAAAAATTCGAAATTGCAACCGCTACCGGTTGTTAGCGTGCATTTCCACGCACACACAGCTTTGACAGTATCGCGTTTTTTCTCCTTCCCTCCCACCCCTATCCTACCGGTTTCGATTTTGACGGAGCGACGAGTCGCATGAGCCTACCGGGCTTAATTTCGATACAAATCCGCAAATAAAACTGCCATGCCGGCGACTTTGCTTCGTAATTGAGATTTTTTTTTGATTACAAAGTTGCTTTGCTTCTATCGATTGTGAATTATATCGTTAGTGGAGGAATTTTAAGGAATTAATTGAGATGTTGTGGATAATTTTTTTAAGGGGGTCTGTTGCATGTAATTTTTGAAAAGACACTCAATATAATTAAGTGACACTTCCCCAGCGTTCGCTGCTACCTCATCAGAAGATGTCGAAAAGGGTGTTAGTGGTCGAAATTTAAGAAGAAGACTTACGAATGTGGGTCTGGAATCATGTCAAACCAAAAATTTGCTTGGAATGGAATGGAATGGAATCTGCGATACCATCAATTGCGACTTTTTTTAATTTTTGTTGGTTTTGCTGTTTTTCTTTCCGATTATTCGAAAAGAACGTATCGAATGCAGATTACACGTGCACACTCTATTAATATTTCGATATCGTAAGATTTTGACAGCTGTCACAAATATTTCGACATCTTAAGATTTTGAGACAGCTGTCACAAATACTGAGATAGCAATAATTGCCAACTTTAAAATTTGCTAACTATCAATATCATATTGACAGTCAAAACCGCCAAAATAATAAGAAAACAAGTGCCTTTATAGTTTGACAGTGTTAATACAATAATATTTAACGCTAGCGAGTGTTGAATCTATGAAAAATGAATTATATTTTCGTAGTTTGACAGCTGTCAGAAGTACTCCTCTAGTCACAACCGTTAAAATCGTAAAAAAAACTATTTCTATAGTTTGACAGTTTTCAAGAATAAATATACAACATTTATGGAACACCAGCGACTCTTGAAACTGCGATAAATAATTAATCGCACAATTAGTAGTATTAGATCGATTTTGACGGCTACAACTGTCTAATTTTTGTAGTTTGACATCTATCTATCTACGATTGTTAAACATTAAAAAAAAATTGTTGTTTCTCTTACAATTGACAGTCATCAAAAATAATTTAACAGTTGCACTGCTTAAAATGTTAAGTAATACTATTTCTATGATTTGACACCTGTCAAAGATTGTCTCAAAGTTACACCTATCAAAATAATAAGAAAATAAGTCTATGCTTTGACAATTTCCAAAAATTTTGTATTGAAACTAATTTTACGGTTATATACAAAGTTGTCAGAAGTATTTTGACAGTTACAATTGTCAAATTTAAAAACAATTGCTATACTGGTTAAGTTAGTTATAGAGTTATAGAGTTTGACAGTTGTCCGCATATTTTTTTTAAACTGTTACACAATAATTTAAGCGCAATCAGAAGTTGTGTGACAGTTACAACCGTCAACGCTTTTATAATTTGACAGTTCTCAAAATAGGACGGTTTCAATTTTTCTTCAATTTTGAACAAGTTGACTATGATGAGTAAAATTTGAAAATGGATTCTTATTGAGCTTTTAAACCTATACCTTTTCGTCCCTACGACATCGGGACACCCTGTATAACGTGACCAACGATCTATACGATATAATATCCATAATTAGGTTGATAAGTTTTGTGGGGATTCCAATTTCTATTAGCCTTTGGACAAGAATATTCCAATTAACATTGTCTTAAGCCCCTTTAATATCTACAACTTGCAACTTTCGAGGTGAGACACGCAATACTGTCCCTGGCACTGCATATTTGTCACAAATATTTCGACATCTTAAGATTTTGTGACAGCTTGCAACGAACCTCTGGACATACAGAAACAATTTTATTTAGTTTAAGATTAAATTTTAAAAGCGAAAATTTATTTTAATTTTTTTCTGTAAATAGTGTTGACATTTTTGGAATAACCTGTATATTTATATTTTGGGTTTTTTCCGAGAGATGTCAGGCAGTAAAAACGGGCCCATCTAGCTATATAAACGTCGCATTTTTCAATATTAGTTGAATTCGCTCTACTATCCTGTCCGACCTGTCGGAGCCGAGAAGTTGGCCAGCAGGTATTCTACGTGAATTAGCCGAGCAGTTGGCCAGCAGGTATCCGTCCGTTCCACTACAAAGACTGATATTGCAGAGACACCTTTAAAGCGTTCTTCTTCTTTGGTAATTAATCTCGATACCTTTATAAATAAACGTCGTCTGTCAAACGTCAAATTGGGACAGAGCGCCGCTGCCCGGATCTGCAGCGCACTAGGGCGAAAGCAGGATCGATAGTATCGATCGCCGGAGCGTAAATCGAACAGTGGCGTACGAACAAAAGTTTATTTTCTCTTTATTTCCCGTCAACATTACAAGCTGTCACAAATATTTCGACATCTTAAGATTTTGAGACAGCTGTCATAAATATTGTCATGATATTGATATATATATATCAAAATAATATTAGTAAGTATACTACAGGCGCATCAGCTCAGTCACTCGACGTGGACACCCTGTATAAGCTGTACTTTGACAGCTAAAACCTGTCAAACTGTCATAATTATGAGAATTTGGTGGTTTTACACAAGTTTAAGCTGTTAAAATACAGCTTATACAGGGCGTCCACGTCGAGCGACTGGGCTGATGCGCCTATAGTATACCTACTCATATTGACAGTTGAAACCGTCAAAATAATAAAGAAACACGTGCCTTTATAGTTTGACAGTGTTAATAAAACAATATTTAACGCTATAGAGTCTTGAACTTGTGAAAAATGAATTATATTTTTGTAATTTGACAGCTGTCAGAAGTACTCTTCTAGTCACGACCGTTAAAATCGTTTAAAAAAAACGATTTTTATAGTTTGACAGTTTTCAAGACGTCAGCGACTCTTGAAACTGCAATAAATAATTAATCGCACAATTAGTAACATTAGATCTATTTTGACGACTAATTTTTGTAGTTTGACACCTGTCAAGAATATTCTAACAGTTACTTTTAACAATTAAGATTGTTAAACATCAAAGGAAAAATTGCTATTTCTCTGACAATTAATTGATAGTCATCAAAAATAATTTAACAGTTGCACTGCTTAAGATGTCAAGAAATAGTATTTCTATAATTTGACACCTGTCAAGGTTTGTCTCACAGTTACACTTACCCAAACAGTAAGAGAATAAGTCTACGCTTTGACAATTTATTTCCAAAAATATTGTATTCAAACTCATTTTATGATTATATTATACATAGTTGTGTTTGACAGTTAGAATTGTCAAATTTAACAATTGCTATATTGGTAAATTAAGCCGCCTCTAGACGATCAATATTTTCGTGAATATATTGAGTCAATCAAAAGCACTTTGATATATTATATTGTGCAATATCATCTATTATTTGAGATGGCTACAAACAAAGAAAAGTCAAATAAAGAGGAAGAAAGAAAACTCATTATAGAATGCATAGAGCTATATGAAACTTTACCAGCTTTGTAAAATTTAAAAAACATAGATTATAGTAGTCTTCAGGCTTTCACGGCCGCTGTTGATGGCTGATCTTCGATTCTCGGGTTCTCTGCCGTGTAGAAAGGTTGTGGTACTTGACGTTTCGATCATCTTGTCGTGATCTTCTTCAAGATGATCGGAACGTCAAGTACCACAACCTTTCTACACGGCAGAGAACATGAGAACCGAAGAGCAGCCAACATAGATTATAGTCATAAAAAATTGTCATGAGTGTATTCGTTTCTTTTTTTTTAACCAATTTTTCATCCATTTACGTTTATTTTTCTCCTTTTTCGGCTACACAACTTGTTTTATTTTTATTCCAAATGTTGACGGCAAAAGTGCCTGTCGTAAACTAATTTATTTGGCAATAATATTGCAGTTGCAACCGTCAAAGCTTTTATAATTTGACAGTTTTCAAAATGGCATGGTTTCAATTTTTGTTCAATCTTAAACAAGTTAATTATGACGAGTCAAATTTTAAAATTGATTCTTATTGAGTTTTTAAACTTTTATCTTTTCATCCCTACCAAATCGGGGCACCCTGTATAATCCGAAATTTAATGTCATGTAAATATGATAATTTAAAAAAAGGAGCCTACCTTTTTTTCTTGAAAATGGAAAACTTGTCGAGTATATGGAATCACCATTAACTGCTTAATAAGGATAAAGAAATTGCATTAGCGGCATTTCTTGACATAGAAGGTCCATTTGGTAACACCTCATTTGAATCTCTAATAAGAGCTGTCAAAAGTCGTGGAGTAGAAACTACTATCTGTGAGTGGATGGAAGCCATGCTCCACGGTAGGCAGGTAGAAGCGGCATTGGTGGGAGATAAGATGCAGGTGTCAGTTTCCAGGGGATGCCCACAGGCACAGCATAATCTCAGAACTTATGCAAAGAGCATTAAAGATGGTAGAAGGGTGGTGCAAGAGGGAGAACCTTGGAGTAAACCGGGAGAAAATTGCACTTGTACCCTTCACCAAAAGAAGGAGACTGGAAGGCCTAAGAGCACCGACTCTATACAATAAGGTTATACAGATTAGTCAGGAGGCCAAGTTCCTGGTGGTAATCTTGGACTCTAAACTAAACTGGAATTCACATTTGGAGAAAATGACTGACAAATGTAAAAAGGGTGTTAATAACAACCCGTAGAACAGTTGGAAAAACATGGGGACTCAAACCGCATATGACGTATTGGTTGTATAGTATGGTAGTAAGACCCATGATAACTTATGGCTGCTTGGTGTGGTGGCCAAAAGTTAAGCAGAAGCATGTGATAACTAAACTATCGAGAATTCAGAGATTGGCGTGCCTATGTATAACTGGGGCTATCAAGAGTATTCCGACGGCTGCTATGGAAACCATGCTAAACTTGCCTCCCCTCGATATCTTTATCATGGGAGAGGCTAGAATGGGAGCATACAGACTAAGGAATACTAGCTACTTGAGACCCCACTATAGATTGGGGCACACCAGAATAGAAGCAATAGTACAAAACCCAATCTTTGATATGGGGAGCGACATATCAATCACCAATACCTTGAATTGGGATGAATGGAAAAATGGTGAGGGGAGAAATCCGCATGCCCAAAACTGGTATACAGATGGGTCAAGGGCGGGCACTAATTCTGGCGTTGGTGTATACGAGGAAAACCAGGGTTACAAGGTATGTGAACGGTATTTCAAACAGAAATATATGCTATACAAACCTGTGCGTTGGAGAGTCTACGCCGCCAACCGCGAGGGCAGGCGATCTGTATTCTCTCTGACAGTCAGGCAGCCTTAAAGGCTCTAGCATCTTATTACATAGCCTCCAAACTAGTATGGGAGTGTCTGCAAAACCTAACTGTCCTGGCCAGAGACAACAAGGTCCACCTTGGTGTGGGTGCCGGGACACAGGGGTATAGCAGGCAATGAAACCGCAGACCAGCTAGCGAGGGAAGGTTCCCAAATTAAATTCACCGGGCCGGAGCCAGGTCTGGGTATCACAAAGAGTGCAGTACGTGGTGCAATTAATGAGTGGATTACAAAACAACACCAACTAAATTGGCACAGCAAACGGATGATGGAACGACCATCACAACGACTAACTGCTGACTTACTTGCATTAAACAGGACTCAGCTTAGGGCAGTGACATGTCTATTAACAGGACACGGCTGTCTAAGAGGTCATCTGCACAAGATGGGGATCTATAAAGATGAGCCACTATGCAGACTCTGCAATGAGGAGGAGGAAACAGCCTTTCAGATCATCTTCGAATGCGTGGCACTAAGTCAACGTAGGGCTACTTTGCAAAGCGCATTTGATCTACCAGTGGAGAAAGATTTACCAAATAGGCTTCTAAACCTGATCGAGGGAACTAACCTGTTTGAGTAAAACGGAATCAAGGCAGGAATAACACAATAGGCCAAGTGGGCCGCAGTGTTAGGGATAATTAGAGACTGCCCTGCCTTGATAGCAATCAATCAATCAACTGCTTAATAAATCGAGACGTCTAGTTGGACTGACAATCCTCGAATTGTCCGAACTAGATCGGTATCTGCTGTTACCCACCTGTGTCGTGTAATGGCCGACTATGTCACTTCCTACCTTGCTCACTAGAGGGCATGAGGTTGGATGAAATTAGGTCTTGCATTTGGATTTTTCGAGCAAAATCATCATGAATTCGATGAAGCACATTTTCACCTTGATGGTGGCTTTGTTAATCGCCAAAATTGCCGTGTTTGGCACATGTTATTGTCGAACAACAAATCCACCCACAATGACACTATTATATTGTCTTCTCACCCTGTATAACAGGTGAAATATTGACAATTATTAAGTGCTAATTTTTATTTTTTATTACAGATCACGTCCGCGAATTCTCATGCGGTCCACTCTACTACAGAACCTTCTTTCTGGACACCAAAAAGGATGCCCTTTACGTCGGAGCAATGTAAGTCGAAAACATATTTTATTCATTTTAATTCTTGCGTCACGCTTTGATAAATAAAATATAAATATCAATTATAGAATAAAATTACCCGAGTTCCTTATTACACCATACGAACACCTCATATTTTAACCATTATTTAGATAAATTATGCTTCTACCCATCTGCTCTGGCTATCTGTACTTACTACGTGTTGTATGTTAAGTACATATTTGGGTCAAGGTTTCCAAAATATACAAACTTCGTTTATGTAGATATAGATGAAGAAGAAACTTGCTGGTGCTTTTATATCATTAATAAATTGTTTGTATAAAAGGGGTAATTTGTACGGTGTACAAAGCTAATACATTACAAATTGTAATTTGATTAAAGGACATTTCATGTATCTATATATGTAGATAAAGTTGATTTATTTAATATTCATATCCTAGTAATTGAGACAACATATTGATTCTAGTTTTTTTTCCTTTTTTTTTTCTTCTATTAGATTAGATAGGGATAAAATTGCTCATTTCGTTTTTTCCTATCTCATCATTCCCAGTTTCGAAATATATATATATATATATATATATATATATAGAGAGAGAGAGAGAGAACGACCACCATCTCATTTGCGTATTATTCCCTCGATCTTTTGTTCATCTCGGATACACGGGCGCACACACAACGTACCAAGTATTATGGTGGCACCCCCGTGGAGTGACGTGGGTCTGCGAGGTGTGAAAATCAAGAGTGGCTGGTATATACAAGTACGGCAGCCGTGAACTTTTTGTTTTCGAAACCGGTGCGTCCATTGTTTCGCGTCAGCTCGACGTTTCTAATGTTTACTTTAGAGATGAATGGGTTTTAATGACAAGGGGAGGGAGGGGTTGTAGGATGGGAATGGGCGAAACGAGTATCTCCCTTCCCACCCCTTAGCCCCCTCCCCACCTCGACTACAGTCGATGGTGCGACCAGTCGAAAATAATGTTGTTTTCGGTAATTGTGCCTCGGCGTTGCTCGTTTAAGATTAAAAATTTTGATCGTGAAAGAGGAAGAGTTTGGAGGGTGGTTAAAATCTGGAACAGTATTGTTTCCCACATAAAAGAAATTGTTTTGGAATAAGAATCAATAGAACGAGAAGGCGTAAGGAGGTGACAAAAGCTGCCGCACTACGATTAATGTTTCTTCCAGGATGGTATCTAACGCAACCAAAAAAGTGTTAATTGTTGAAATCTGAAAATATTTTTATTTGTTCTTTAGCCGCAGTTGTCAGGAGACTGACTATCGTTGTGGTAGGACGATAGAAGCCGGGTTTCAATTCTTTGGAGGAACGGTGACATTTTTTCAGAGATTTGAAATCCGGATTGACTCCCCATTCGCTGTTGGGACCCTGAAAAAAGGACAATTTGACAGCTAAGAGTTTAAGATTCCTTTCCTTCTTTCCTATATTCAACTTTTGTAGTTGTGTCCCAAAATTAACGCAAGATTTGATTTAAATAGAAAACACAGTTTTTAGTCCTTCGATTATTTTTTTTCATTGGAATCATAAAATACGTAGAATAGGGTTTGCTGGCCCAAACGCACTGTTTTGTCGAAATTTTTCATGACCTTTCTGCATAATTGTGGCTGAATTTCGTTGATGCAGCGTTTAATTTCCTCTTGTAATGCACGGGTGGTTGTGGACTTGTTGACGTAGACCTTTAGATTTCAAATAATCCCATAAGAAGAAATCTAATGGTGTTAAATCACACCAGATGGCCAATTCTGATCACCGAAACGAGAGAGTGCGCGACCAGAAAATGTCTCATGCTGTAATTGAAATGTTTCACTGGTAGTACGGCTTGTGGCACTGTCTGGTTGAAACCACATATTAGCCACATGAAGGCTGGTCTCATTTTCAAAAAAATATGGCCCAATGATGCCTCCAGCTCAAAATCCGCACCAAACAGCGACACGTTGTGGGTGCATTCGTTGTTCGACAATCACATGTGAGTTCTCCGAATCCCAAACACGGCAATTTTGGCGATTAACAAAGCCATCAAGGTGAAAATGTGCTTCATCGCTGTGCTGTTGTGTTAGCTAAATTTTCTAAGGATGTAGATACAGATCTTTTGTGAATATATGCTGTAGAGAGCTCTTTGAAATTTGCCATTCTTTTCCACGACGTCTTCTGTATATATATTTCCTCCACAATACCTTCTAATGCACCCCAAAAAAAATTCAAGTGAATCTTGATTTGATTGCTACAGGCACAAACATTTGAAACCCAAGTTTTTTTTTTAATTGCAACACTTTCATTTCATAGTCTTGAGCAGAAGTTGACCATGTCCATATCTCTGATTACCGCTTACGCTGAAATACAAGTCACTTATCTTGGAATGATCCTCAATGCTAGATTAACTCATCGCCAACATGTCACCAAAGTCATCAATAGCTTCGACGTCGCTCTTTCCTTTGCAACAAGACTCTTCTATCACTTAGACTTAAGCTAATAAATTCATGTGTTTTTTTTCTTCGCCCTATTCTCACTTATTTAGCGCTGCCCAGCAATAGCCATCACAGTTAGCACTCAAGACTTTGGAAAGAGTAAGAAGATCATCTAACCCGATCGTCACCGAGACAACTGGCTTGAACCCAGATTGCCTCCCATTAGTTTCGCTGTTAGGAGTGCTGGCGCATCAAACTCCGGACCGGTAATCCCACAGACGTAATTCCATACCATTAACATCCCACAATTCCGCAGCCAGTAGGAGCTGCATCCATAAAGACGAAGAAAGGGCTTAGGAGTTTCGCTCAACCCTAGAAGGTGGAACCAAACCATAGAATTTTGAACACAAATTGCGACCTATCCAAGAAGCTCTTAGTTGAAGACGTGTCTTACCAATTTTGGGATACAACCCCCTCCCATTCTCAGTATTATTTTGAAACGGCTCATGAAAGAGTTTATCAGGAAAATACCCTTTAGACGTTGTAGTTCAATGGATTCAAAATCCAAATGCATCAACGTTTATTTATTATTATGAATCAAACAGGGGAACCTGATTAATATGCATTTTATGCGAGATCGGCTGTCACATCCACGTGCTCTGCAACTAAGAGGGTGTTGTAGGTCTTCACTTACAGGCCAATGCTTATACGGTAGTCGTTTTCTTCATCTGGGTTCTCCTCTCCGGCTCCGTGGACGTTTTTTTCGTTTCAGGTACCAAATATTCTCCCAAAAATAATCTAAAGTCCAACAGACCTAATGCTTTCTCTTTAGAATTGGAAGTTAGAAGATCATCTTTGTATTTTTTTCAGGTGTTTACAATTATCATGTCAAATAAATGAAGAATTACTTTCAGCGGCCATTTTTTTGTTTTGAAAAAAGATCTCCTCCGATATTTTCGTTGTAGCTTTTGACTACTTTTGGGCATGGCACATTAACTCTTTTTCTTTTTGCTATTAGTTATCCCATCTTTGCACTGATGTTTCTGGTTGTGAACCAAAAGCAGTTGAAGACATAATCACAGACCTACAGGGCCCATTCGAAAATCTTTATTTGGTAGATTCGTTGTTGCTCCTTGGTAGATTTTGAAGTCCAGAATTGTTCCAGTGCTCGTAGTAAGAGCAAAGGTTTTTAAGCCGACTGGTCTAAGTTTGTTTTTAACGTGTTGATGTACTGGACATCTTCCTAGAAATGGTATTATTTGCTCGTTAATTGAAAATGATGGTTATCTGACGACATCTATTTCGAACCCGATCTATCATGGGCTGAACTTTCCGCAGTTTGTTGGCTTTTTCTCATCATTGTTGTCCACAACCCTTATCAAGTAAAACCTGTCCCTATTCATCACATTGGAGACCACAGGAAATTGGAATTTAACACTCCAATACATATGGGTTCTTGGAAACTTAATACCCATAATGGAATCTGCTTTATTTCACCAGAATTTATATTGATTGTTTTTCCAGTTTTTTTTTTTTTTTTTGAGAAAATATCTGAAAGTGTACTCGGCGCCAATTTGAAATAAATCATTTAAATATCTTTGAAAATACTTCCATGGCGTTGAAATCTCGATTTCGGAATCGTGATGGGGATAGTTCCATTTTCTTCGGAAACGAAAAAACCTTTTTCCCATCTAAGTGGTCTTCGTCGTTTTCCTGGTCACATCCCAAATCTTCCACAACCTCGTCTTCAAGCTGGTCCCACCCATTATCTTCAATTTCTAGATCTAACTCAACTTCTTCTAGTAAGGCAAAAAAAAAACAATCGTACGATACAGGAGCCGTCACTTGCAAATCGTATTTTCGACCTTTTGTACAGTGTAAACAAGGATGTTACGAATGTGAGTCTCCGGAGACACTTCAACCTGAAGGTATCAAAAATTGGGTCGAACGTTTTTGCGTTCAAAAGGTGACCTCAAAATCAGGAAAAAAGCCTTTAAAATGTACTTGCACACCTAACAACTTAAGATTCCATTTTAAGAATCCAACCATGGCTCTTCGAGTAGATTTTTTCTCTCTCGATATAATATATCTGAAGTCTTTTCCGAATAATACTCGGAGATATAATAACGATCCCTTTTCTTTTAGATATTATTGTCGCAAGAAGAGATATTTCGGACAAACAGAACACACAAGAAAAAAAAAGGAAGCGAACAATGGTTGCCACCTTCTCGGCATCAATACTATCTGCAAGAAACGAGCTAAAACATACCTGACACATTCAACACAAAAAGAGGGAGAGACATTTTTTTTTCTTGCGTAATATTTCGTTCCCTTACACAACTTACTGTTCTTCTTTTTTAAAAAAAAAAGAAACTAGAAATAAATCATCTTCTGTGGCATGTTCGGGTTCCTTTTACCGCCCTTTTATACCTCCGACAATGTAGCAATATGCTATGGAATTCCACCACGACCTCAAGATTATAGTGAAGACGGGAGAATCTGTGGTAAATGTAGAAATTGAATAACATTCAATAAACTTATTTTTGTCGCTCCTTCCCGTCCCACACGTTTATATCCGATTCGATCTAAATGCTCTTGCTTAATTGCACGAAATTACAAATATGAAAAATGAATTTGGACCGATGCCAACGCAATAAACACGCTATTGTTGACCGTCATTATTCCACAGCCGTCTCAGAGCCTCATTAAAACAAAATTTATACACGTCAAATTTTTGGCGAATAATGTCAAAGGTATAAGTATATACTAAATTACAATTCAGACACGGAAATCACTCTTTCAGATATGACGAAAGCATGCTATGGGAGACACCCTCCCCTTCCAATCCTCCTCATCACCCCCTCCCTCCCCCCAAATCGCTATAACTGCTCCGAAACAGTATCGATGGAGTAAATTTCTCATGTAAATTGATTTATCAAAAGCTCGTTTTGCACACTCGAATTCGGCGATAACCAGACAAGGATAGATTGGAGATGGAAGGAGCCGAAATATATATAAAAAAAAAAACTATATATATATTTTCTCGTTTAATAACCCAGTGGTTGGGCACCCCCCTATATCAGATGGCAGTAGAAGTTTATATGACGTTCGAGTTATTTAAGATCGGGGGCGATAAGATTCGGTGGGATTTCCTGGTTGGTCGTAGAAAGGTGGGGGGATAGCATGTTTTGACAGTGCGTCACAAAAACGCAATCACGAAAAGAACCCGTTGTTTTATTACTAACTAGTACTATATACACATAATACTGTGCACAGGTCGAGTGCTGCCGCACACACGTTCCCTTTCCTCCTCCGTTTATTTTTTTTGTGTGTTGGGGACGGGTGAGGATGGTGAACGCTGAGGGGGGTCGACGGAAGGGACGAAAATACACGAATAAGCAGGGTAAAAACATACGTTGACACGATAAGCACGTCATGAAAATATGCCGTTCCCGATAACGATATTCTCTTTTTTCTTTTTAATTATTATTATTATTTTAAGGGAAACTAGTTGGATTATTATTATTATTATTAAATGCGTTTTTAATTATTTTGTTCCTAAGATACTTCCGTTATCTTCTTAAAAAAAAATTCCTTCGATGATGTTCCGTCCAAGTACTCTACTCTAACTCATAAATATCCGTTTCTTAGTTGAGGACTCGGACTTTCCTCGCACAGGCTCTCTGTTCAAAATAAATTGTACTGCCATGATTAACCGTCTAACTATACAATTTTCGTTCGGATAATTCAGATAAACTCCTCAAAGCTCAAGCCCAAAGAAACACGATCATACTGTGTACCGGATCTTCGGGGGTGCCGATGGTCTTGCAAAGAAACGCGCGGAGCCTCGATTTATTTGACCATCCGGCTCTACAACAGTGGAAGGCTGTTGAAAGACAATGGATACAATTTATTATTTCGGCTGATGTCAGAGTAGTAGCCCCCTAAAACGAACCTAAACTTCTTCTGAACTTTCGAGCCAGTTATGGAGAAGAAGAGGGCAATGGGACATTTTCAAGGATCAAGGGCAGTTGATTCAAATCTTTTTTCTTTTTTCTAGCAGGATAGGCCCGTACAGACTAGGCAAACGTAATCAGAAGAGGCAATATCTGGGCTATAGGGACCACCTATTTTCCAAATAAGTTCTAACTGGTTACATCGAGCATTGACATGCAAAATCTCGTGTTTGCATCTTGCCCATTCCAGCCGTTTTCTGCTTCGATTTGATTTGGGTTGTTCCCGGTAGGCCAGTTCCCCAATAATGGTTTCATGCGATGTTAACGTCACACAGGAGAGTATTTAACTTTGAAAGTTGATCAAAACTATTGTGTGATATGCTTCGATTTGATATAAAATAAAAAGTGGTTTAAAATTAAATTAAATTGTACTAATCAGATTCGCTTTCACTGGATCTATCCTCATCCTCATTGTCAGACTTTGTAGACGAGACGTACGAGGACACTGGGAGCAAGAGCTGTAATGCCTCACTGCTCAAAAAAAGATTCGGACTTAGTAGAAGTCTGTTCAAAACATCCCTATTACAGGCTTCTCGTAAAAACTTTCTAGAAAAATTTTGCCTAAACATGACAACTGTCCAATAGGCAGAATATCGTGCTCAATTACTTTGGCCCCATGTCTCAAAACTTTGTGCATTATAGGCGACATGGGATGCCACGCATACAAATCTACATAGAGTTTTGCAGTTTGATCTGTAAAGTATTCAAATTTTTTTGACATCAATGTTTAGACCACTTGACAAGGCCTCTAATATGGCACTGCATTGTTTTATTAAGTTGATATCAACTCCTGTAATGCGGGTGTAATGATGTTTCCAAACATCCACCAACAACCCCATTTCCTCTTTAAAAGAGTCTTGGATTTTCTTCTTTCTGTCTGCCACCATGTTTTTATGCTCTTGAGTCCTTGCTTGCCACTTAAATATACGTAAAACTACGTTTTTTTTTTTTCTTCAGGTTATCGAAGTCTTTTGATGTTTACCCGCATATATAGCACCCCATGGTCGATGAGGTGTTTGTCGCTGCATTGCAAACTTTTGCATCAATCGTGGTAAACGCCAATGTGTTTTTTATTTCCAATAAATCATCAACACTTTTTCAGGGTTTTTATTTGATTTTCTATGTAGCAGATTTCTTCATTTGTGATATCTTTTGTTTCGTGAACGAAACGGATTCGTATTGGTCTGCAGTATCTTGCAGAAGAAGGCGCTGGCTTCTGCCAAATAATCTTTTTTTATCACCAATATTGCATATCAGTCGTAGGGGCATAAATGAAGTCTAGAAGATGTTTGAACTATCTGTGCTATTTCCAAATTTTTGTTTAAATTGTTGTTGAGAACCATTACAACCCCATTTTGATAATAGCTCTAAAGAGCTTCTTTCTTCTTCAGTTATACTTTCGAGAACTTCCTGTATTTTTTTTGGCTCTTTTTGGCGTTAACGTCATCAGTCTCAGTGATCCTTGTTTACTCAAACTTCTGGTCTATCTTTTTGTCTGAGCTGTTTTATGACTTCATATAGGTTGGCCAGGCCTCACGTATGATTTCCTCCCTTCAAAGTTGTCATAACGGATCAATTTTTCGTCCCCAATAACGATAGGATGCAGAAGAGACTTCCCTTTGTACCGTTCAGGCATGCAAAATCTCCTTTGTTTCACTTAATATGGAAGCCAGTTTCCCATTTTGTGGATCATACCCATATTGTTCAGATGCAATGAAATGACCTGTCGAGTCACTACTAAAGATTCGGAAGGCTCCTTTTGAGTTTGACACGGATTTTCGTCCAATACAGTATACGTCTTAAAACGTTGCTAGGTGGCTTTCCCTCACACTCTCACCTTTGAACTATCTAAACGAAAATTGACAAGTCGAAAGTGATGGACCATGTTCTCCATTAATCTCACACAGCATGCGATGGCTATAGCGTTCATTCAACATTTAACCAATCCAAAACTCATCTGTTATCATTGCTAAAATTGCTGATCAATTTATTTCCAATATATTTAAAACCTTTCAAAAGCTAAGACTTCCTTAAAAGATACAGAAACCCAACTGCATCCTACCATTACTATATAGGGTGTGTTCAGAATTCAATTTATCTCAAAACTTAATTATCGTCCCTGAATAGAACTAAATACATAATCAAAAGAATAGACGAACCAAAAAAAAAGGGTGCCATGGAATTGAGTCAGTTCCAATATAGGGAATTACTATTTACGTCAACCGACCAACGTATTGAAACATTCGAGGGTGGTCGGGCGGGCAAAAATCCGTTCTATTCACCCCCGATTTGATCGCCACATGCTTTTAACTCTCCGCGTATCGTGATGGTGTACATCTGTGTGCGAGTCTTAGCAGCGTAGGTAGTCGCAGAACCAGGGCTACGAACCGTAACCGGTTACGGTTAATAAGATTACACGTCGAAGCGGTTTTAGAGAAGAATAAAGCTTGATTTTGCAACGTGTGACGTGTTATGTACGTCCCAATTTAGTCCCGCTTTATAGCTCAAAACTGAGTTGGATAATTTTCTATTGTTATCTCGAATTAAAACTTAACTGTAACACCTTGATTTTTCCAGGAGAACTTCTTCTAATTGTATACGCGAGAACGCGAGTTAAAAGAAAGACTACAGGGAGCGAGAGGACGCGTCGATTTCGCTTATTATCTCACTAGACTCAATTATTTTTAATTGCTTTTTTCGCGACAGTTATCATCGCTTCGTTCGTACTTGCGCGTCTATGTCGATGAAATGAAAAAGGACGGGATAGGGGTGTGGGGGAGATATAAGGGGGCAGATCGTTTCACTTAAAAACAATTACCAAGATTTTAATTACACGCGCACTTTCGCAGCAAAAAAAATATATACGGGAGATTCTCCTCGTTTTTATCTCATTAATGATGGACGCTACTGAGACAGCCTGCTGCTGAGTTAGTACCTAATTGCTGTTTTTTTTTTTTACAATCGCGGATGAATCGATTTAAGAAAACATTTTCAAGTACCTACTTAATTGAGGCAACGATAGTAATATAAATACTTTGTGTTCGCTTCCTAAAGCTTCACGTTGGTCGATACATGTTGACGAACGAAATGATCCGTTTTTATAAGCGATGGGCGAATTATTGTTGCCACCCCCCTAGAGATTGAAGTTTACCGGTAATTTTCATTTAATTTTTCCCAATACTAATAATTTATTTTAGTATTTTCTTGAAGAATAGCCTGTGACGTGCGAATACGCGCGCCGCTGGTACGACTGAAACATCGTATTGTATTACAAAGTATGTGTCTCCCACAGCTATTAACACGCCTAAAATTACATTATGATATCTCAAGTCGTTTTGGAAAAATCTAATTTTTACTGTTTTTTTTTTTTTTAATTAAACTTCAACACGCTGTAGATCGGTAACGAAGCGTTTGCGGACCTATCTTTATAGGAACTTTTTTGTATAAAATGACCTGTGCAATCACCCCCTTTAATATTGCCGCATCTTTTTTAAACACCCTGTATAATATATAGGGTGTTTCACAATATATGCGCAAAACTTCAGGATGTGATACCTTGTCAAAAAATTTGAAAAAAAGTTTCAATCAACTTACCTTGTAAAATGCACCATTTTCGAGATACAGGGTGTTGAACTTTACTAAAAAAAAATCGTTTTTAGCAAATATCTCCGGAGCGGTTTATCGTAAAGAAACCAGCTTTTGTAACCATTTTCTACTTATAATAAGCTAAGATGTGCGCGAGAAAAAATTTTATTAAAGTCATAATTGGTGAAGATTTTGAAGGGGTAGTGGTTATTTTTCTCCCCAACTTCTACGCCACTGGAAAAAGTACGATTTTGAGACTCACCCATTTGAACCGCCAATGTTTTTTACACAAAAAAGGTAGTGTTGGTCATGAGCTCTAAAGTTAAACCTTTAAAATGGTTGAAAAATGGTTGAAAACCAGCAAATTTTGCCACCCTCCCTACCTCACTCCTGAAAAATTGGAGACAAGAAATTCTTTTTTTTTCTTTCAATATTTAAACGGTAGAAAGAGAATCTCTGCCACCTCTTTGCAGAATTGGAGACAGGATTTTCGTTTTTTTTTTCTTTAAACCTTCAGAGGGTTGACAGAGGGGGTTCATACAAATTTTGCCATTCTCCTAAAAAATTGAAGGCAGGACATTTTTTATTTTTTATTTTTTATTTTCAATCTTTAAAATGTTGATAAAAGGGTGATAAATACAGATTTCGTCATCCCCTTGTCAAATTAACGACAATAAATTCTTACTTCTTCCTACTCCTAACATTTAATTCAATCTTTAAAATGTTGAAAGGGGGATGGCAAACACAAACTTTGTCACCCCCTTGCAAAATTAACGACGGGAAATTCTTACTTCTTCCTTTAATAAACCTTTAAAATGGTTGAAAACCAGCAAACGTTGCCGCCCTCCCACCCTCCCTCCTGCAAAATTGGAGACGACGAATTCTTTTTTTTCTGTCAATCTTTAAACGGCAGAAAAAGAGTGGCGAAGACAATCTCTGCCACCCCCTTGCAGAATTGGAGACAGAAATTTCTTTTTTTTTTCTTTAAACCTTTAAAGGGTTGAAACAGGGTGGTACATATAAATTTTGCCATCCTCCTAAAAAATTGAAGACAGAAAATTTTTCTTTTTTTTTTTCAATCTTTAAAATGTTGATAAAAGGGTGATAAATACACCCCCTTGCAAAATTAAGGACAATAAATTCTTATTTCTTCCTTTAAACATTTAAAAGGTTGAAATGGGGTGGCAAATAGAAACCTTGTCACCCTCTTCAAAATTGAAGAAGTAAAAAATTCTTTTTGTTTTGCTTTATACCGTGAAAGCTTGAAGGAGGTGTGGGGAGGGTGGGGGAAAATGCAAACTTTGTCACCCTCTCCCTCCCTCCTGAAAAATTGTAGACGAGAAATTCTTTTTTTTCTTTCAATCTTTAAACGGTAGGAAGAGAGTGGCGAAGACAATCTCTGCCACCCCCTTGCAGAATTGGAGACAGAAATTTCTTTCTTTTTCTTTAAACCTTTAAAGGGTTGAAACAGGGTGGCACATATAAATTTTGCCATCCTCCTAAAAAATTGAAGACGGAAAATTTTTTTTTTTTCAATCTTTAAAATTGTTGATAAAAGGGTGATAAATACACCCCCTTGCAAAATTAAGGACATTAAATTCTTATTTCTTCCTTTAAACATTTAAAAGGTTGAAATGGAGTAGCAAATACAAACCTTGTCACCCTCTTTAAAATTGAAGAAGTAAAAAATTCTTTTTGTTTTGCTTTATACCGTGAAAAGCTTGAAGGAGGTGTGGGGAGGGTGGGGGAAAATGCAAACTTTGTCACCCTCTCCCTCCCTCCTGAAAAATTGTAGACGAGAAATTCTTTTTTTTCTTTCAATCTTTAAACGGTAGGAAGAGAGTGGCGAAGACAATCTCTGCCACCCCTTTGCAGAATTGGAGACAGAAATTTCTTTTTTTTTTCTTTAAACCTTTAAAGGGTTGAAACAGGGTGGTACATATAAATTTTGCCATCCTCCTAAAAAATTGAAGACAGAACATTTTTTTTTTTTTCTTTCAATCTTTAAAATGTTGATAAAAGGGTGATAAATACACCCCCTTGCAAAATTAAGGACAATAAATTCTTATTTCTTCCTTTAAACATTTAAAAGGTTGAAATGGAGTAGCAAATACAAACCTTGTCACCCTCTTTAAAATTGAAGAAGTAAAAAATTCTTTTTGTTTTGCTTTATACCGTGAATAGCTTGAAGGAGGTGTGGGGAGGGTGGGGGAAAATGCAAACTTTGTCACCCTCTCCCTCCCTCCTGAAAAATTGTAGACGAGAAATTCTTTTTTTTTTTTCAATCTTTAAACGGTAGGAAGAGAGTGGCGAAGACAATCACTGCCACCCCCTTGCAGAATTGGAGACAGAAATTTCATTTTTTTCTTTAAACCTTTAAAGGGTGGAAAGAGGGGGGTACATACAAATTTTGCCATCCTCCTAAAAAATTGATCAGCTGTTTTTCTTCTGCTTTTGTTAAAGGTGAGCAGTTCAAAAAGCGGGTTTCAATTTCTTTTAAAACTTTTGCTACAAAACCGATTTTAGGGCGATCTGACTCTAAAATTGTAATAAACCGGGTAATAACTTGAAATATTTCTACAAACTTTTCAACTCGTTATACTTCGTGAGTCAAAATTCTAGTGTTGATGTCTTCGCTTAAAATATCTACTACATTTTGGGAAATAGCTATTATTTTGTAAAATAGATTCGAAACAATGAAGAGTTGAACCCCATCTTGTACGTAGAGGGAGTTTTAAAGATTTAATGTTGAATGAAAAGAGTCAAGTTGTCGTCCTATTTTGCACATCATTGTATAGATATATCTCGATAATACCACTCCTAGTTAGTTCCCATAACAAGTTAAACTCTCTCGTATTTACTTATGTACAGTCACGCTTTTCAAACATTGTTTGTAAATGATATTGAGCCAACGAGGAAGTAGTAAACGACTTTACACCTCCCTCTTTTTAAGAACTAAAGAGCGTTTCCCCACTTAGCATAATACAAGAGACATTAACGAAAAGGCCAGGCAGTCACTGTATTTGTATTATACAGAAACGTTTCCTGTATACCTCTCTCATCAACATCATCATATCTAGCACACTATAGAAGACCTATTTATACAAAACCTCCATCTTTATCTACCACGAAATTTCTTATCCTTTTCTGACGTAGATAGATAAGGTTCCCGTGAAACTTCAAATATACCCTCCACGTCTAAGTAAGAAAACACGGCGATATCGTGTTTCTAAGTGTTAAGGCACGTTTGGCGGTCGGGAACCCCCTCCGCCAAAACTGAGCTCCACCACTTTAGATATGCACATTTGGAAGTATAAATTCGGCTGTTGAGGAGGGTGGAAGCTCTCTACATATAAGTGTAGGTGGGCTCAACATAGTAGTAGTAGTAGTAGTGATATGTGCAAGAAGCGACAGAATTGGTGTTTGCTTTGTTTTCTAAGGATACGATGTAATATGCGAAGGTATAATAGGGAGGTTTCGAAATATCGTATGTAGTATAATATTTACTTCGAAGATGGGTTCAATTCAATTTTCGCCTTTATCTCGAGTAGGGTTTAAGGTTCTCGTCGCTTTTAAAGGTGCCAATTCGAAAGTGTCGTATTACGTTTATTTTAAGGAAATGTTATACGAGGCGGACGTATCACCATTCGTCTCGAAATGTTAGGGAATATATGGAAATTGGAACGAGTTCGTTATATCCGGAAATTTGCATCTCAGCAACATTAAAGTGTCCTTGTTTGATTAGCCGATTCTTAAACAAGACTATTATTTGTAGCAGACCTCTTCTAGGACCTTTTAGTGTTGGTTGTATAGTCTATTATAGGACCTGACTCTTATCCACTTCTCCACTGTTATCAAACCAAGATATTGCAAATTCTATTCTAGAGGTTCTGTTTGCAGTAGGTTTGGGTCTCTGACATTAACGCCTTCTTCAAAACGACTGCGGTCATGGAGACTGTACGAACTCGAATGTTCAGATTCAGTTTTTAATGTTTGATTTCTACATGGACGTCAAAAGAGCAGTGAGCAGTGGATTGATGATGAAATGATATGGCAAAGCAATGCGCTGGCATGCATTTCATTGGACTGGAACCTTTCTTAGGCGTTTCCAAAAGCCAGCTCGAGAATGGGAGACAAAAGAAATGGCCTCTCTCTTGAGGAAAACACCCGAAGGCCTTCTGATTGACCATTGCCCTCTAAGATACCACCTTAAAAAGATGGACAAAGTGTGTCGATTCTCCAAACTAACCGAGTGTGAAGCATTAAGCCGGCAAAGGTTTCACCATCTAGGGCAGGCGATCTTAACCCCTGAACAGATCAAAGCATTAGCACCCAAACTAGTCAACCAATTGTTGACTGTGCCGCTGCACGATTTCCTGCAATTCTTGCGTTCTGGGGTTGGCTTTAAATATATCTTCTTTAACGCCAATCCACAAGTTGTTAA
This sequence comes from Holotrichia oblita, assembly GCA_023690525.1. Lineage (NCBI taxonomy): Eukaryota > Metazoa > Arthropoda > Insecta > Coleoptera > Scarabaeidae > Holotrichia > Holotrichia oblita. Next base: position 100,255,711 of record CM043021.1, on the reverse strand, counting down.
TAGGATTGCGATCTGGAGATTGAGTTGGCCACTTCAAAATCTCAATCCTATTTTCATTTAACCAGTCCTTCGCTCGTCGACTAGTCTATTTAGGGTCGTTATCTTGTATTAACGTCCCCTTTAAAGGCAAAACATAGCAATAGATTCTGTAAAATATCAATGTTGGCAAGGGAATGCCTTTTATCCAGTAGCCCTATCTAGACATACGAGAAACACTCCCAAACCTCGAAGTCTTCGAAGCCTTTGAATTTTATCGTGGTTAACAAGCCGTTCTTTTAGTCTTTTAACAAACGATCTACAGCCACTTTAGATTAAATAGCACAATTTTTACACCATTTTTCTGGTGTCCAATTGATATGGTTCTGTGCAAACTTCAAACAAGATTGAGGCATATCACATGGCTCAGTGGTTTCAATTTGAATGATTACTTGGGTCTGAGGAAGCTTTCCGCAAGTTTCCATGGCAAAAATCCTTAAATTACGCTCTCTCATCCGTTCTATTCTCCGGAGTGACTATTTCTTGTTTCCAAACCTGAAGAAATGGCTTGGTAGAAAGAGATTTGACTCCAACGATGATATCATCTCACAAACTATTTTGATAACCTCGACAAATCTTTTTGTTTTTTTGGAAGGGATAAAAAAATGGAGAAACGTTGCCCAAAGTGTATAGAGCTCAAAGGAGACTATGTTGAAAAATAAAATGATTTGTTATCCAAAAACAAGTGTTTCATTCAGAAAGTCACGCGCCCTCGTATCTTGAAAAAAAAAATAAACAAGGTCACCCTCTCAGATTTTTCAAACAACCAGTATTTATAATTTAAAAAAGGGTGGACGGGAACAAGTTATGTCAAATGATGTTGGTAGACTATTGCCCTTACATTCTCCATCTTTATCTTTAACCTATTGATTAACTTTAACTTCTCTTCTTAATGTTGTTTGGTATTCATCTATGCAAATATGATCAAAAAGTATTTTAAACAAATCTGAATGTCCCACACTATCGTCCTTTTTTATAAATATGTTTTTAATTTAAATAATACGTCAAATTTTATTATTAAAAAATCATCAAAAATTTCAGACTAATTAGCGCGAATTGTTTGGGTGGAGGGGAGGGAGGTTGTACCCTGCAATGGGATAATTCAGCTTCTGAAAAGATTGTATTGTTACTATACCAAAACATAGATTCCAATTTTGACGTTTCACTGACGTTTAAATATGACAGTCGTTTACCGGCAATAGATTTCGATCTTATCGGCTTTCGCCCGGACTGAAGCCGTCAAATTTTGAAAGAATCTCTCGTACTTTGTAACTCTCGGGAACATATAGATTATTTACTATCTTTTATCCGAAATAGATTTTAATAAGTAATGATATTTATAAGATTGTAATTCTCTTCTTATTTATATCTGAAATGGAATAATTCAGCTTCTAAAAAGATCGTATTGTTACTATACCAACATATTGATTCCCATTTTGACGTTTCATTGACATTTAAATATGACAGTCGTTTACCGGCGATAGATTTCGATCTTATCGGCTTTCGCCCTGACTGAAGCCGTCAAATTTCGAAAGAATCTCTCGTACTTTGTCACTCTCAGACTATTTACTATGTTTTATCCGAAATAGATTTTAATAAGTAATGATATTTATAAGATTGTAATTCTATTCTTATTTGTACCTGAAATGGGATAATTCATCTTCTAAAAAGATCGTATTGTTACTATACCAAAATATTGATTTCAATTTTGACGTTTCATTGACGTTTAAATATGACAGTCGTTTACCGGCGATAGATTTCGATCTTATCGGCTCTCGCCCGGACTGAAGCCGTCAAATTTCGAAAGAATCTCTCGTACTTTGTAACTCTCAGACTATTTACTATGTTTTATCCGAAATAGATTTTAATAAGTAATGATATTTATAAGATTGTAATTCTCTTCTTATTTATACCTGAAATGGGATAATTCATCTTCTAAAAAGATCGTATTGTTACTATACCAAAATATTGATTCCCATTTTGACGTTTCATTGACGTTTAAATATGACAGTCGTTTACCGGCGATAGATTTCGATCTTATCGGCTTTCGCCCGGACTGAAGCCGTCAAATTTCGAAAGAATCTCTCGTACTTTGTAACTCTCAGACTATTTACTATGTTTTATCCGAAATAGATTTTAATAAGTAATGATATTTATAAGTTTGTAATTCTATTTTTATTTGTACCTGAACTGGGATAATTCAGCTTCTAAAAAGATCGTATTGTTACTATACCAAAATATTGATTCCCATTTTGACGTTTCATTGACATTTAAATATGACAGTCGTTTACCGGCGATAGATTTCGATCTTATCGGCTTTCGCCCGGACCGAAGCCGTCAAATTTCGAAAGAATCTCTCGTACTTTGTCACTCTCAGACTATTTACTATGATTTATCCGAAATAGATTTTAATAAGTAATGATATTTATAAGATTCTAATTCTATTCTTATTTGTACCTGAAATGGGATAATTCATCTTCTAAAAAGATCGTATTGTTACTATACTAAAATATTGATTCCAATTTTGACGTTTCATTGACGTTTAAATATGACAGTCGTTTACCGGCGATAGATTTCGATCTTATCGGCTTTCGCCCGGACTGAAGCCGTCAAATTTCGAAAGAATCTCTCGTACTTTGTAACTCTCAGACTATTTACTATGTTTTATCCGAAATAGATTTTAATAAGTAATGATATTTATAAGATTATAATTCTCTTCTTATTTATACCTAAAATGGGATAATTCAGCTTCTAAAAAGATCGTATTGTTACTATACCAAGATATTGATTCCAATTTTGACGTTTCACTGACGTTTAAATATGACAGTCGTTTACCGGCGATAGATTTCGATCTTATCGGCTTTCGCCCGGACTGAAGTCGTCAAATTTCGAAAGAATCTCTCGTACTTTGTAATTCTCGGACTATTTACTATGTTTTATCCGAGATAATAGATTTTAAGAGTTTTTATCACTATTTTAAGATTGCGATTCCTCCTCTTTATACTTAGACCTTTTTATCCTCGTTCTCGCGCGAATTTCACGGGATACGCCTCCGGTAGAGGGGAGAAGATACGATTATCGCGAGTCGAGAGGACCGTGAGACGACAACCGGTTGACGTGAATAAGGTAATAATGTATACTATAAAGACCTTTTCGTATAATGCTCGGGCGAAGAATGAATAACATGACAGGATATCAGTGTCAGTTCAGATGGTCTCAATGCCAAAAGCAAGGCAGGCTGGCAGGATAGGGAGACTGAAGCGACGAAAGACGAGCGTAATAGTAGTAGTAAGCATGCATACACACAGTCGACGCGACGCAATGGAATAAGGGGGCGACGCGGGTGAGGGGGGGGGAGTTGGTAAGACTCGCTTAAACGTCAATCACGCTACCCATTTAGACACGTCAAGTTGGCGAGATTTGTTATGTCACACGGTGAGATTTGTGTTTCACCCCTTTCATCTTTCGGATTTCTTTTTTTTATTTTATTTTAAATAAAATTATTATTGTCCCCGTCGTCTTAACGATCATTTACAAACTATATTTAATGTATTATTTAATTGTTGTTTTATTCAACTTACAACAGTTTCTGACCAGCGAAACATATTTCCCAGTGACCCGATTTCCGTTAAGTGTAAGAAAATTTTATGACCGCGTGCATCACGACACGATAGCATACTAAAACAATGCAGTTATAATTACCATTTTACCGTCAACAGTTTTATGCATGTTTATCTACAAGGACGCGGACGGTGTTATCGTCGCCGACGACGACACTATGGAAAGATATTCTTAGAAAATACCACGACGATTTGAATAGTTAACGGCCGTCATTAAAATTTTAGTGTTCAACGTTAACCGCAGTTCTCTTCAAGTTCTAACGGTGAAGACTTAACAATAAGAAGTATGTACAACACGCTATGCATGTATACTATTACCTAAAGAAGTAGGAAACGTTCGAAAAATATTATAATCGAAACTACGATGTTGCGATGTTGGTAATACTCGTAGTGTGTTAAATATAGAAATAAATTCAGTGAAGTTTCCGTAGTTTTCGACGTCTCACATATTTGTTCCGACCGTGTATAATGCGGAAACAAAACCTATAAGTACGACAAAACAGATGACGTCGACCATAAAAATCTAATACTATTATCTTGTTCCCGGCTCCAAAAATTGATAGTGTGAGAGAAACAAACTTTCCCGGCGCCGTAAGTTTAGGGGAAGAACACGACACAATCTGTAAGATGTTTTTAGTAAATTGCCCGAATAGAAATTTTCCACTGTTTATCGTAGATAAAACTGAAGAAACAAAGTTGCTCTCTAAACAAGATTGTTTCGCTTTCTTTTTGTGTGTTTATTGTATTACGAATTTTTTTATTTAGTATTTCTCTATGGTATTGAATAAGTGTCAAAGCCTGCGCATAAACCAGTTTAGATTAGTTCTAACTTGATGTGAGATATTAAATTATAAATTGGGCATTGGACGCATATCATTGTCCAGGTCTTCATCTATAGATCAGTCTGAGCATGTTTATGTTTATATATTAATTAGATATTAGTTACGTTAAAGTATATAATGACTTTAGTACTTTGACCTCGCTGCCACCATCGACAAGAATCTCTTGTTACTCCCTCCCTGAGCTTCTAATCAAATCCTAACTCCTAGTCTTATATTGGACGATTCAAGTTGTCAGTTAGACCAACCCCCTCTTGCAAATGACGGGCGAATCAACGTTGATGCTTTACAAGAACCCCCCCCCCCTTTTCCCTTTCGGTTATTAGAAAATTTCAAGCTTATTGATGGTCGATCCACGATGACTTCTTGATAAGTAGACAGAAATTTAAACTAGTTAAAGATATTAGAGTTTACAGGCAAGCAGAAATAGGAAGTGACCACTATTGTTGCTAAGAATGGATACAAGAAAATAAAAAGAACATAAAAAGATCGAAAGAAGAATACGAACAAGAGAAAATATAGAAAGCCACAGACTCAGAGAAGACGACATTTAAAGACTTGTTAAAATGAACAAGAAATAATACCATTAGAACAAAAATAATCAATACAAACATGAAAAGAACACAATGGAAGAAATGGAAACACAAGAGAAGAAAGAAGCATGGACGAAGTACTTAGACTAGAAGAGTACTTAGAGAAATTAAATCAAAAAAGGAGTTAGAGAGGCAAAGACTGAATCTTGAAGAGAATTTGGAGAAAAAAATTAACGATAATTTTAAACGAAACCATAAACTATTTTACGGGACATTGAAACAATTACGAAAAGAAGGTAAAGAATTCACGATGATTAACATACCTAAAAGATAAAAATGGAAAAATTGTGACACGCGAAGTCGAAATTATGGAGAGATCAATATACATTTCGATTTGTAGCTGCACTGTCTTGCTTGTGATGAAGATTGGGAACCTGAATGTACGATCTGTGCTGTCGGGTTTTAATGATTTTTGCACACTAATTACTGATAATGATTTTGATATTCTTCTTGTTACCGAGACCTGGCTGTCTGCAAATATTAGTGATTCAGATATTGCAGTTCCTGGTTATAGTGTATATCGTAGAGATAGATTGAGTAGGGGTGGGGGTGTGGCTGCGTATATTAGGAGTTCATTGGAATGCCAGATATTTGATACAGATTTTGGGGGTGATATAAGTATGGAATACATCTTGTTGAAAATTAAATGTCGTTCCTCGACTTTTATCATTGGTAATTTTTATAGACCGCCTGGAACTAATATTAATAATTTCATAGGTTATTTTGACAGTGTGGTTTCTTACATATATCCATTAGCAGATTTCGTTTTATGTGCAGGTGATTTCAATGTAGATCAACTAACTTTGGATAATCCATTGCTTGCTTGTCTAAAATCATATGGTTTTCAACAAATAATCAATGAACCAACCAGAATTACTATCTCGTCTAGTACCCTTCTTGATCCTATTTTCATATCAGACCCGAAATTAGTAACTGTTACTGGTACTATCTCAGCAGATCTTATATCAGATCACAGATTAGCATTTTGTGAGTTGTCTTTAACTGTATATAAGTCACCACCTAGATTAATTAAGTATAGGAATTTTAAGAATCTTGATTATACTTCATTTATTAATCACTTGCATATCCTGCCATGGTATACCATCATTCGGGAAGAGAACATTGATTCTAAAGTTAATATTTTTAATGAGTTCTTGTTAAATATTTTCGACGCTTACGCTCCTCTTACTGAAATTAAAGTTACTAAGCCTAGAGCTCCTTGGTTATCCGAAAATTTAAAAATGTTTATTAGAATAAGAGACAAGGCGCTTCAAACTTTCAAATCTAGTCGATTATCTGAGGATTGGTGTAGATACAAGCAACTGCGAAACTTTACTGTTAATATAGTTAAACAAGAGAAAAAAAAATTTTTAGATTCTGCAGCTAAATCTGACAATGTAAGGAAGTTATGGTCCTCCCTTAAATCGCTTAATATTAAAACATCTTCTGAGTATGAATTACCAAATAATTTAGCTAATGTTTCTGATATCAATGATTATTTTGCGGGATTCATTCAGTCAATTAATAATAATTGTGATGGTCTTGTAAACTATTACAATACTACCAGACTTGATCCAGCTCTTTGTTTTGAGTTTAAGCTCGTCACAGTTGAGGATGTTCATTCAATTTTGCATGGTATCAAGACTAATGCTTATGGTTTAGACAATTTATCTTCTTGTATGCTAAAGTATTGCAGCCCGTTTCTTGATCAATACATTACACATATTGTTAATTCCTGCATCGAGCAGTCATATTTTCCAGTTGACTGGAAGGCTGCTTTAGGTTTACCACTACCTAAGATTTCTAATCCTACACATTTTCTGATTTAAGAATAATTAGCATTTTGCCAGTAATGTCTAAGGTTCTGGAAAGAATTCTATACAATCAAATTTTTGACTTTTTTCCTCCAATAACTACCTATCTAATTATCAAGCTGGTTTTAGAAAAGGACTTAGTACTGCTTCAGCTCTAACTTATGTATTAAACGAGATTATGACAGCTGTAGACTCAGGTTTGAACAGTGTATTGGTTTTGTTGGACTATTCAAAGGCTTTCGATACTGTGTGTCATCGGTTGTTGGTTTCAAAATTGAAGTATTATGGGTTTTGCCCTGATTATCTTGTGTTAATTTCATCTTACTTGTCTGGGAGGACACAACGAATTATGTATCAGGGTAACTTATCACATCAGGTGGATGTGCTGTCAGGTGTTCCCCAAGGTTCCATTCTTGGTCCACTTCTTTTTATCATATATACTACTGATATATTGGGATCTCTTAAAAACTGTAATGTACAAGCATACTTATGCGGATGATACACAATTAATATATTCATTTCCCTCTCATGAGTATGAGCGAGCAATGCATGCTATCAACGATGATCTTGATACGATTACGAAAGTTTCTTTCCAGCATAATCTTGTTCTTAATTCAAAAAAAACTAATGTTCTTCTCTTTGGTTCTAGGAGTCGAGTTGAATTTTTGAAGGCCAATCTTAATTTGCAAATATCTAATACCACATTATCTTTCTCTAACATGACTAAAAATCTCGGTCTTTATGTTGATGTACGTTTGCGTTTTAGGGATCATGTTTCCTACTTACTTAGGAAAGCCTATGCAGCCTTAAGGTTGTTATACATTAATAGGTATATTTTGACCTCAACTTTGAAACAGCGACTTTGTGAAGTACTGGTTTTATCTTTATTTAACTATTGTGATTTTATTTATGGTCCTTATTTGGTTTTCCAGGACAGGCAAAGAATTCAAAGACTGCAGAACTCTTGTTGTAGGTTGGTATGTAACCTTAGAAAATTCGATCATATTTCGGAAAATATTCGTAGTTTGTCATGGCTGATAATGGAGAACCGTAGAAAATTACATTTGGCTAATTTTGTTTATAAAATTCTTTTTACTGTCACACCTTCTGCTCCACTTAGGGGTTTTCTTATACCGAGGCATTTTATACGAGGGTTATCCAGAAAGTAGATTACGTTTTCGTCTGTTTCCGCTAGGGGCAGGGCTAGCGCGGCCATCTTGGGGTCAGAGCGTTGCGCAGCTCAGTCGGCATCTAGCCGTGCTAGTGAGAGGTTCGTGCTGTGCTCCGTTCAGAAACTGTGACGGTTTGAAATGTCTGCGTTAATTGAAAATCCCGCGAGCTGCGAGGTGCGTGCAGTAATAAGGTTTCTGACTGCAAAAAACTGTAAACCGATAGAAATCTATCGGCAGCTTTGTGAAGTGTATGGGGACAACATTATCACTGAAGGTGGAGAGCGTCAGTGGGTCATCAGATTTAAAAATGGCCGAACCAATGTTCACGACGAAGATCGAAGTGGGAGACCCAGCATAGTGACTGCCGAACTTGTCGAAAAAGTCGATGCTAAAGTCCGTGAAAATCGAAGGTTCACAATAACGAAACTTTCTTTGAGTTTTCCACAAATTTCGCGAAGTTTGTTGCACGAAATCATCAGCGAAAAGCTTGGTTACCACAAGTTTTGTGCAAGATGGATTCAAAAATCTTGACAGAGAACCACAAAAATCAGCGAATGGCTGCAGCGTTGAACTTTTTGGACGTTTACCATAAAGATGGTGACTCTTTACTCGATCGCATCGTTACTGGTGACGAAACATGGGTGAAACACGTGAACTGTGAAACGAAATTGCAATCAATGCAGTGGGGGCACACAAGTTCTCCCCAAAAACCCAAGAAATGCAGCAAACAATGTCGGCAAGGAAGATAATGGCGACTGTTTTTTGGGACAGAAAAGGTGTGATTTTGGTGGACTTCCTGGAAAGAGGCACTACAATAAACTCTCAAAGGTATTGCCAAACTCTCCAAAAACTCAGAAGAGCCATTCAAAACAAGCGCAGAAGAATGTTGAGCTCTAAGATCTTGTTGATTCACGACAACGCCCGGCCCCACACGGCAAATGTCACTCGTGAAGTTTTTGAATCTTTTAAGTGGGAGTTGTTTCCTCATCCGCCGTACAGTCCCGACCTGGCACCGAGCGACTTCCACCTATTCCCAGCAATGAAGAAGTGGCTGGCTATGCAGCGTTTTGATGACGACGCACAGCTGCAAGAAGAGGTTACGAAGTGGTTGAAGGCGCAGGCGGCCGAATTTTTCGACGAAGGAATTTCCAAGCTCGTACATCGCTACGATAAATGCCTTAATTTGAATGGTGACTATGTCGAAAAGTAGTATTTGAGTGTGGCTTTCATCTGTATATAATAAAATTTGTTTCCTATACTTTGTTTATTTTTTATTCCAAAACGTAATCTACTTTCTGGATAGCCCTCGTACATGTATTAAATACTCGCCATAAATATCATCTCAGTATCCCGCGTCATTACACATCACTATTTAAGCGCTCTTTTAGTTATAATGCTGTTAAATTATGGAATTCTTTACCTAATAATTTTAAGGGTCTCGGTAACCTCAGAGAGTTTTCTACGGTTTTGCGGTCATTTTTCCTTTCCACGCAGTAACACGGTGCAGTTTTTCACATAATTTGTGTAAATTTATTTACTTTGAAGTTGAGTAATTTTGCAATATTACTGTTTTTAGCAGATATATTACCTTATGTATATATCTTTATGTAATTTATGTATATATAATGAATATTATGTACGCATGTACTGTTGTTGTGCACTTTTGTGATTATAAAATCTTGGTGATGGATCCTGGTTAAGTAGAATAGCTATAGCTAGACTTCGCCAGTTTCCATCGACGCATTTCAATAAAGGCAATTTATTATTATTATTATTATTTATTAAAAATAGCCAAGTAACGCACAGGATATTCAGGAAATAACAGAGGAAGAACTTGAAGAAGCCATAGACCAAATGAGATTAGGCTCAGCTGCAGGGATCGACAACATTACTTCTGAAATGATTCGATATTTGACGGTAGAGGGAACCAACGAATTTCATGAAATAAGGCATTCGATAGAGTAAGGAGAGAAGAAGCGTTAACAAAGATAGGTGTGGATATGGAAACGGTGAAGGTAATAAAAGAAATGTATACGAATAATTCAAATGGGGTCAAAATAAATAACGAACACTCCAGAGCCCGCTTCTGTTCACAACAGTTATGGATGAGACAGTAAAACAATAAAAAAGTTAGATGAAGAAATTAAAAATTGGACACTAGAAGATGGAGTAAACCATGATGATAGCAAAAGAAAAACGAAGACATGAGATACATCTGAATGGAGAGGGATACAAATATTTGGGAACGTTCATCGATGTGAATTGAAAACTGGGAAAACAACAAATAGGAAAGGAAATATAAACCGAAGTATAGCAGTGAATCCTGGACGTTAACAAATAAGTACAAATCTAGAATAAATGCCGTAGGTATGAGATTTCTGAGAAAGATACAGGGCAAAAATAGGAGAAACAGAATAAGAAACCGGTGCTAGAAAAGATAGGGGAAGGTCAACTAAGTTGGATAGGGCATGTGCACCGAATGAAAGATGACAGAATGATAAAAAGAATTATGGAAACAAACGCTTAAGGAAGAAATCCGAGAGGAAGGCCGAGGAGGAAGCATCGCCTGGAAGGACATAAGAAAACTTGGCAAAGATAGATCTAAATCGAGAGAAATGTGGAGAAATAAATAATAACACAACTCCTAGGCCTATACCTAACGGTAGAAGGCAAACGATTAAGAAGAAGACGACCAATTTCTTTCAAACATTTTATTTTAATATAAAAGCTAAACCGTTTAGCGATTTTAGATTTAGTTGGGGCTAAAATTCCACCTCTCCAAACACCAGTTGGCAGCCCTGATGACCATCACCGCGTGATCTGTCTGAAACTCGTCCGCAGATGTTGGCAGCTTTGTACACACAATTCAGGCACGAACCCGCTAGATTATCATAATCCGTCATAATCTCCACTCCATTGTCGAGTTTTTGTGAGCGCCGCCGAGAGACGACTACGTTGCGTCAGTTGAGTAACGCACGCAAAGCCTGCGTATAGAGGGCGAAGTTTTTGATTGTCGACAGCACTCGACGCTCCAGATTTAGTAACGGGATATGTTCATCTTGTACGGCGCTTAAATGCTGAAGCTTACACTACATCGTCGTATAATCTGTTACGCACGATAAGTGAAGAGTTAACTTTGCAGTGAAATTTCCAAGATTTAAAAATTTGAACCGAATCCAAACAGAATTTCAACACATTAAACATGAAGAATACACCCTAGTTTTACAAAATAGGGGCCACCCTTTTCTACTTGGTACGTTTCCCCCATTTGTTGGAATTCGATAAGCGAATAATCAAGGCGTGGATGGCAACGGTACTGTGCTGGCTCGCACACGTACACACAAACACACACACGGGCGCGCGCGGAGCCTTTTCAAAAGGTACACCGGAGCGGAAGTAATGTTTTGAAAATAGCGGGATACCACCACCGTAGAGCCGTGCTTTAGTTCCGCGCTTCCGAACACAACGTTGGCCGTACATATCGGGAGTTTAAATCCATAAACGCGACCGCTAACGCCAACCACGAACGTTGTGTGCGCCTCTTCCACCCCACCCCGAAAACGGTCCCTTTAAACTGCGCTTATCAAACGGTCGACCGCCTCCATTCGCAGTTAGAATTTGTTTTCCTGATTCGCGATTCGATTTCACCAACACCACGTGAAGAAATGTGCGAGAGAAGGTTGGGCGCCAAAAAAAATTGTAGTTTTATTCGATACAAATTAAAAGTTTCGATGTGGAAAATCGAAACTATAATTTTTCAATAGGTTCGTCGCGAGATCTGGAAGTCGGCCAATACGTTACAGCCGAACGGATGAGGACAAAGGAACCCACAATAATTCTATACGGAGCTTTGTCGATTCGTGGCAGTTAAAGGCGGTGATTTAAAGGAATTTGTAACGATGGCGTAACAACTTTTGTGTAGTCGTTCAGATATAAATAAACGTAATTTACGGAGAAGGGACTGGAAAAACCTTACGCTGCTGGGTAGTTATTCTATTCGGTTGCTTTCGTACAAAAGCAGCTGCGTGAGCAGTTTTAAAGAGTTTTAGTTATAAAAATATCTCCTAACTTTACGGTTCTAGGACGTAAATGTCTCCCGAGTAAATTAGATAAAATACGGCCGGTATCGAGTTTTACTTTTTCATTTAAATAACAGGACTGCCGTGTAATGTATTTAAGTTTATAGTGAAAGCAGTGATGGCGCAAGAATAGCCCTGTTGTCGTTCTCCATTATATATTCGAGATATTCAAGTTTCTCTATTCTTCGACACGATTCTTTTTTTTTTTTAATGCGGTGGGTGCTTAGTTGCTGTTAATCACTTTGCTCCCAACAGCGAATGGCAAGTCGATCCGGGATTAAACTCTCCCTCCAGAGAATTGAACCCCGGCATCTATCGTCCTCTCACAACGATAGTCAGCCGCCAAACTAGTGCGGCCATCGACCCGCTTAATATTAATAAAGCTAATTAAAAAAAAAAAAAAAAAAAAAAAAAAGCTGCAAGACAGAAAAGATGTACCAAGAAGGTCTAAAAGTCCCATAAATATCGATTTTGAAAATGATCGATCCAAATGGCTAAAATTGTAGATTATAATTTGTAAGTAGGATACTACAATAAAATTCGAACTGGAAAGTTACACTAAACGCTCCTAAAATATGAAAAGATAAACGGAAAGTTATAAAAAAAGGAATAGGAAACTCATCTCATCAGAGCACACACACACTAAGAAAAATCTCGTTTGAAAATACTCATCCGTTTCCAAGTGAAGCATTAAAACGAAGAAACGATCATTCTTAAGGTAATCCAATACACATTTTAGCGATCCTTGGACCGATTATATCTACTATACTATCCAAAGTCGTATAAAGACTAAAAATATTCAACCACAAGGACTCAACCGTAGAAAACATTCTTCACGTGTTGTTCACATCAACGACGAGAGGGAAGTGACTTCAAGAACGAAAGTATGCATTGCCACATGAAATCTATCCAACAGCAGGGAATTTTTAAGTCTAACGGGTGGCTACGCTGCGAGAGGAACGCGAAAGAGAGGACCTAACTTCAAATAATATCTTCTTTCGCTTTTCTAGGGCCGAACGGCGATTCTTAAGCCCTGTATTCGTCTTGGAAAGCCTCCTCTAGGCTGGATGGTTGTAATAGGGAAGAGAGTTTCTGAGTCACATGGTCCTCCTAAGCGAGATCTTCATCTTCGATGGCTAGGGCTCTTCTAACCATCACCCTAGGTGGGGGCCTATCTAGGTCAAGCTCGATGAGCCTGGTCAGCAGCGGATTGTCTGATCTCGCAATTCTCTCTTTGGTCTTCACTGCTAGGCTTGTCAGGTGCTGTTTCATAGTTGGGACCCCCAGATCTTCACGGATCAAATAATATCAAATATCTGACATCTAACCAACAAAACGTATGAAAATGAATACGAAGAGAAGAAAACCCAAGAACATGAGAGAAACACATATTTAATAAACTGTCGAAGAAATTAGAAGTCAGATCTAAGCATAGCGGAACCTAAAAAACTATATAGATAACGTAAAGTGAACTAACATTTGCACGTAACAATACCTCTTCAAGAAACGATACGCTCGCATGTCGAAGGCTGCAAAGATCCGTCGATGAGATCTGCGACTGGGCGACCAAATGGCGTCTTACCATGCCAATGTCGACCAGCATTCTTTTGTGCTGGAAGACCTCTTTGAGTTTAAGGATTAACCTCATGATGATACTGACCTGGTCCAGTAAATCGCAAATTAAAAGGCTCAACATCCTCCAGAATCGTGCGCTGCGGATCATCGTGGCGACGCCTTGGTTCGTGAGCAATGCCGAAATCCATAGAGATTTAAAAGCGCTGGCCAGGGGATCTCTCTTTTAAGGGTCTCTCAGTTGATCCAGCACTTAGGAGAGTTAGATCCCGACAGACTCCTTCCTCATGTCGAGATTAGGAGAACCTAGCCGGACTAGCATCCTGCCTATTTTAAATTTATTTCACAATTTGGGTTTACATTCAATAAGCAAGACTCCTCCAACATCCCAGAAAACAGTTGCCATCAGTTTTTCTCCAGAAAATTGTGTCTTGGCCTTTTCTTGGTGGTGGAAAGCCCTTATGAACCCACTGCATGGCTTCTTGTTTAGTAGGAGGGTTCCAATGATGTAGCCAAGTCTCATTTCCGGTGATGATTCGAGATAAAAATGTTTTGTCCCTCTCCAATTCGGCCAAATTTAATTGAGAAACTTCTTTTCTGTACAGTTTTTGTGCAGGTGTAAGCAATCTGGATATCCACCTTCTTCATACACAAATCGTCGTGCAAAATTTTGAGGACACTTGCTTCGGATATACAGACGTGATTGGCAATGAAGGAGATCTTTCAGTATAACAAATTTTTGACTTTTCGCACAATGTCTTCAATTCGAGCTTCAACAGGTCGTCCGGACTTTGAGTCATCATTTGGCCCCATCGAAAGTGCAACAGCAACCATTCTTTCATGAATTACTTTTGGATCATTGCCTTCTTCAAGGCAAAGCGTCTCAAATCTCTGTAATCACAACTTAGCACACATGTACTTCTAACAATGACAGCAATTTTTCAATAATTTGTTTAACATCGTCATAGCTAGGCTAACATGAAAATACGCCCTCGTAATTCCAATTCGAATCTCCTAACTTTACAACAGCCAACTCTACTCAAAGTTTCTCATCGAATGTCACGTCCGAAGGATTAAAAACAAATTGGCGTAACAAACCGAAACCTATACACGACCCGTTCGGATTTGATTTTAACGCGGTTTCGTGCTTCCCTTCGCGCGTAATAAGATGAATACCGGAGTTTACGGCTCCCTTATTCCCCATATTCGTATGTATATATATATATATAAATGAGCGTTTACACTCCATACGCACGGATCGGATGACTATGGTATGTTAAATGTACGCGTACACACGGCCGTGCACCGTTACAGACCATCAGATCTCATCGTCTGTATGCATACATCGACTGGATATGGATAGACTCATTCAGGTGAACGTTTATAATTGCTCTCCTCCTGTTTACACAGTTTCGAAGATCCATAATTCGATGCCCGTATGGAATCCATGTTCTCTCCTCACACACAGAGATGGAATCATCCTAGCATATAGGTGGCGAACATTTTCCAATTATCTACGCTTTCCGCAAAATTGATTTAAGGATATGCCTTGTTTGTTCCGGATGATAATCGGTTCAATCGTAGGTGTATTGATTCTGTCTGAGTTAGTGTGAACGTAAGAATCATATAAATAGCGAAATCGGTTGTGTTCTTTTTTGTTTGTTTGTTTAAAGGGGATCCATCAACATCGTTATCTCCCTTTGAACCTAATAAATCCTACCGAAAGTAACGAACGTTTCCAAATCATGATTCATTATGCGATCGGTAATCCCAATTCTGCTGCTACAACTACGGTGTCTGTGTGTAGGATCCGTAATGCGCTCCACGCAGCGTTAACCACGTAGTTATATATATCTGCATGATTTATTCCTTCCCGTTGAATAGGCTAGCGTTGGTCGGCTGAACGCACATTTGTCCGAGAAAGTCCATATACATTAATTAATGCCGAGCGATTGATGCATTTCAGGATATTAAGAACAGGTAATCTTAGTGTGCAAATACAGATAGGTTTTTAACGATTTCAAGTTGGTAATCCTAGATTTCAAATTTTAAAAAATGGTACTTTGATGCACATGGAGGAGCCTCACTACTCCGGCCTGTTGGGTCTTCGACCACCACACCTCGTCAGGTCAGTTTTAAGTTGAATCCCCAAATTTTTCCACACAATTTTCTGCATCCGCCAATGGCCATAGACGCCTTATTGCATGTATTTTCTATATGTGTGTTCCAGTTGAGTTTTTGGTTAAAGATAACCCCCAAGTCTTTCAGTTCCGCAAGTGCTGACTCAAAGCTTGTTTGGGACTACGTGGGTGGTGGACACCCTAAGAAAAATAACTTTGGCCTGGATCCCCAGCCACACGGAAGTGAAGGGGGTTCATCATAGGAGCGGCCCCTTCCTTCGGCATTACCAAATCACAAATTAAGAGGTCCATCTACGAATGGTCACAAAACAAGTCCAAGGAATGGTGGAAAAGATCACCAGGACAAAGAGGAGGCTAAGGGAACAGAGGCCTAAGTTTACTGAAGACCTACTGAGTAAAGACAGGAAGACTGCCAAATATGTTTAACAATCCTCTCTGCAGATCCTGTCAAGAGGAAGAAGAAACCCCAGTTCATGTTTTGTGCCACTGTGAGAGCGTAGCGAGGACAATGTTTCTAGGGAACCCCACAGCCAACGGCTACATAAAAGAGCCGCTCTCAAAAATGATATGTTTGATTAAGAGAACGAAACTAGAGAGCGTTCTCTAAGGTAAAGGGGATCACAATAGGCCTGTAAAGGTCGTGGTGCCACCCCACTCCTAACCTAACCTAACCTAATCTAACCCTCAAGTATTATGCTTCCTTAGCTATTGCGATTTCTGTAATTAATGTAATCCTTACCGGTTTGAGCTCCCTAAGGTCTCTCCTCTCAGCCTTTCTTGATTGCACCAATTGTTCACCATATTTAGGGCTATTTGTATTCGTTCAGAAATCACTCCTGCAAATTTCGTGGGACTATCAGCTCACGCTCAAAACTCTGGCCCAAAGGAACACAATTACGCTGATGTGGGTACCAAGTCATTGGGGGGAGGGGGTGTGAGGGTAATTAAGCTGCCTTACAAAAAAAGGAGGATACTTTCGACTCATTGGATCATCATCTAGAAGTTAGTTTAAAGCTCAACATTTATCTGCTGGTGAATCAATTATTAATCCTTGGATAGAAACAAAATTCTATTCCATTCGGAGCCTACATTACCGAGGTAATCAGATTTATTGATTTTCTGACTTTTTTCTGAACACCATTGTCTGCACCATATCTGCACATCGTTCAAATTTTATATTTCTTCTCGTTTTCTCTTGGGACTTTCAAATTTCCTTTTCTATCAACATATCTTTGTGTGGAGGTGAAGTCAATACTTTTTCTGCTTTCTTCTTTCTACTTGTAATCCTCTTTCAAGCACATGAAGGCAAATGAGAAATCTCCTGTAAAACACTTGCAAAGATGGGTTATTTGACTCTCCTAGGAGAATTTGGCAGTCCTACATCATCAAGCAGAGACGTCCTCTTCAATTGCTGCTTGCTATTCGTTTGCTGGAGGTTGAGAGGTTTTTGTAGCAGAAACGGCAGCAACTTCGACAGTTGATTTTCTACGTTGATTAAAGGACTTCCCATAAAGTCTATGTCCGTGAAAATATCAGGGTTAAAGGGGTGAATGCCCGTGCAGCTGAAACCACTTGCTGCAATATGTAAGCGTCATTCGAGCACTAGGATTTGCCTTCATCCACAAACTGCAAGCATGATTGTATTTGTGTTTGGAACGGTTTAATGAAAGGCCTATCATGAGGCTCCAATTTATGGGTAGTGTGGCGTGGGAAACTCAGCTTCTGTAGGTTTCGTGAAGGCGACAAAGTGCTGCAACCACTTTAAGAATGCCACATCGATCATTCATTCTTGAACAGTGGAGGAATAAACTAAAAGACACGTTTCCGTGCGAGGATTAATAACTACCTCAATTAATTTGATTGGAAAATCTACTAAAATAATTCATTCGTGTAATATCCTACTGACTGCGCCACCAATTTCCTACAAACTATAATACATATTCCTCCTCTTAAGCGTACTACGTCGTACGTACGATGTTCATTAAATAGGACAATTATATTGTAAGTTGCATTGGCCTTAATGATACGGCACTTCGCGCGTTAATACAATTCCCCGCTTCCAATACACTTGTTTCCATTAGCATGCGCGCTGTACTACGACTCTTGCGCGACCCGTAAACGGATTACGACGGCGGTCCTTTGTGGGAGCGCTTCGCTGTCGTATGCCGCTTTCAGATGCGACCTGGAGCTTTACCAGGATGTTGTGTGTATGCATGCACATCTTGTAGTTCGCCTTGTAGTTTATTTTACGTCAGATATGCAAATAAACGCATACATTGCTCGTGCATTTATTAGTTCGAAAAAAAAATCAATACTGATGCCCTCCTCTCATCCCTCACCATCCTTGTCTTTACTGCTATTACATCGATGTGATTACCGTTTGATTTAGGTTAGGTACTGTCGGGTCTAACGTCATTACAATTAACGTTTTATTACTAAATCGAATTTAGTCCCCCTCCCCCCCCCCTCCACCGACACCGCTTACTTTCGATGGTTGAGTAGATGGGGTAGAACATGGCTGCCGCCGTGTCCCTTCGGGGTCCGTACGTTTACGTCAAACTTGCGAAACTCTAAGTGACAGGCAGCAGGCAGGCGTACCTTTGAGGGAACTCCTCCAACGCCGAATCTAACTACCGTCTAACGTAATAGTGGTGGTAGTAGTAGTAGTAAGAGGAGGAGGAGGAGGGAGGTACGTGTTAGCCGAGAACCTAATGAACATAATTGATGGATGTTAAGCATCAAATAATTTCTGTTACGGTTACAGGCGTTTTCTCCTCTAGATAAGTTTAGTTTTAGACAGTCTAGTATCTCCTACAACATTGTATTCGAAGCTGACAAGCTCGTGTCACTTATCGCTCTGTACAGTTTTAACTCTTTGAAATGCTGGCCAACGCGATTAACTTTCATGTGCACAGTCGACTTTTATAGCATGTCTCCTTTATTATTGTTATTATTATTATTATTATTATTATTATTAAATTAATGACAGCAGAATTTATAAATGTCACTTGAATAAATGACAGATCAGATGTCAATTACATTTTGTATACGTAAAACTAACCTCTTCTGTGTCAATGTCAAATAAATGTTAGTTCTGTCCGGTCACAAATCAGTGAAGTGACTATTCTACGTTTTATTTAGTGAAATATCAAAATTGATATTTTTGAAATGAAGGTATTATCAACGGCACAATTCTGAACGTAGATTTAGATGAAGGTAGAAAATGTTCTTCTGCTTGATCTATCGTTTCAGGATACTCTGCAATTTATCAGGTGGCTAAGCAGGAGGCGCCTATTGCACAATACCTATGCCTGTGGTAGGTGTTTGGGGTCGATGTTGTTTGTAAAAAGAGCCAAATTACATGATGGATATCGATGGCAGTGCAAAACATGCCTTGCCAGTGCAAGCGTACGAATTGATTCGTGTTTTTTTTTTTGCAAGAAGTCACCTGGCACTCAAACAAATTTTGATCATCTTATATGGATGGTTGAGAGACTGTTTAAATTTATATAAAAACTGTGTGCATGTGGTTTTTATATAAGCAACTGACCATTATTACGATGCCCACTAATGCTATTTGTGTTTCAAATAACATCACAACATCACCTTTCTTTTGATCCAATCTTCTATGTATTAGAATGTCATCCAGATGTTTATAAAGTTGTGTTATGTGTACATTAACAATGCAGTACTTTTGCTATTGTTGTGTTTCCTATTTCAAATACGAGGGTTGGGGCAAAAGTCATGGCAACTATTTTTTTTTTTTTGAAAACACCAGTACACATACTATGCCTGCAGAACTTCCACACGACACATATACGTTTGTGATCCGTTCACATATCTGCAAGAAAAAAAATAGTTGCCATAACTTATGCCCCAACCCTCGTATAAACGTCAAAAGTAGATTTTGCAGAAATTTATAGTACTACATCTTCAATAACACTTATATGATTCTTTCATTAGAAAATTATCTTAACTCTAATGTAATATATGGCAACGTTGTACGAATTTCAATCTACGTTTCCATGTTGCCTAAATTTAGGCCCTAAAATGCAACACTAAGAGTTGCCTCGTTTTCTCTCTAGAATTATTAAGTGTATTCAAAAATGCCACAATATATAGGATGTAAAAAAAGTGACTTTCATCGATGTGAACTTGATCGAAACGAACGTTAATTTTGGACGACCCTGTATAAATTATGATAAATTTTAGGACGTAAATTTGATGTATGCTATTTCGGCTAATAACATGCCAAATATGAGGTCTTTATCTGGAATATCTTCAGAAATACAGAATTTTGAATATGACGTTGCAATTGGCCTTATATTTGTAAAAAAAATTGAATAACTCAAAAATGGCTGATTTTTGACATAGGGTGTTTTAGTAAGTTTTGATGCAGAATTGTATGCCCGATGCAAAAATCTCATAAAAAATATACCATGCTGTTAAAATTAATAATTAATGACGCAAATAATTTTTCTGATGAGTCCAGATGATATTAGTTTTCAGAAATGTTGAATTTCAAGAACATCAAAAAGTTCTAACGAACCAGTTCCGTGAATGACCCTGTATACTGGTAAATGACCAAACGGTCCAGAAAAAGGATCAAGGACAGCGAGTTGTGAGGGACTTGTGCTACCAGTTCAAACGATCTGGAAGAAATGTGACCTTCGACAACATTTTCACGCGTTTACCATTAGCTCGTCTGTTGCTCAGTTGGAACCTTTCAATTGTTGGAATACTAAAGCAAAATAAGCCCTACATCCCACAGGAGATGAATCGTAACAATGTAAACATCACTGGACCTAAACAAAAACCGGAAATTATTATGTATTACAATGCAACTGAAGGAGGTGTCGACAATGTGGGCAAAATAGTTATTCATTATTCAACAAAAAGAAAGACGCTTCGAAATCAACCTTACAACACATAAGGCAACGCACAGTCGGCAAAATTTTCTTGAGGATTTGGGAAAACAAGTTTCTGAAACATTTTGCTACTAAATCTGGAATAGAGAGAGTTGTGTGATTGTGTCATTGTTTAGTCAACATAAGAGGGATTGATTTAGGCTAAACAAAATCTTAAACAACGTAGCTCGTCGAAAATTTATAAAAAATAGGATTTGAAGATGCGAAAGGTGCCTTATTGTGCACATGAAGGTTAAAACGAAATTGTATTTTAAGCTATATTCGTATTAAATTTAATAAACTATGATTGATGTTAATACGAAAACGATTCCACCATCGCTCACCAGTTTGTTGTATTCCATCCTCGCTTATCATTTAGTCGTTTTTCCCACAACCGCGAAAATGATGTATTTATTATTATCATCATTATTATTTCGCTTGCTGGATGAAAAATGTTGTGGAAACGAGAAATTAACTTTGACAGTAATAGAATTTACGAGGCGCGCAGGTCAGAGATGCGACGTTGTAATTGGATTGCCCGCGTTGGTGAAACTTTTTTTTTTTTTTCACCGCGACGGTTGTTTTCTTTCCGCAGAAGAAGCGAGGTTTATCGCTTATATTTAGGAAGGAAATTTTATCGAATCGCAACGCCGGAATTGCATTAATTATAAGTTGAAATTATTTTTTAAAAATTTCATAAAACATAAAATTGGCGCAGTCGATAGGATTCGATAATAACCATAAAATGTTCCGGAAGTGTTCAAGTTCTTTATATGTATGTGTGTCTGTATATATATAATATATAACACTCACAGCTAGGCTGTGGCATTTATAAAAGAAACTGTATCGCTGGTAGCGCGCTCATCAATCATGAGTTATCGGTCCGCAGCCAAAAACTGTATCATTAATTTCGAATCAGGGCCTCCCGGTTTGAGAGCAGCCCGGAAAGAAGAACAAGAACAGTTTTAACAACAAAGTTGGGCCTCCGCACACTGCCTAGTATTGTACATTTTATATTTCGAGTGTGGGTGATTTTTTTTTTTTTAATATAGGGGGTGGTAGTACTTTTTTTTTTCTTTTTTTGTGGGTGGTTTTAGCATAAGATAAAAAAAAAATATCTCGGAGGTAGAGATGGAATGTTTCACATGTATCGGTAATTCTTTATTAAGTACTTACTAGCACGTATTACTGTAAAATCGATTTCTACACGTTTATCGTGGAAATAATATTAGCGTCCTCTATGAATTTTTAACGTAAGCTATCGTTGGTAGTTATAATACATCTTTCTGTATCTATTTTTAGAATATAAATTACGACCTATTTCAAATTAATTATTATCTGACGTCAATAGTCTATTATAATCTCAATTTATTCTATTTCTGATGTGCTGTAATACCTTTATATGTTGCCGACTCCAAATATTGGGGGAAACAACACAAAGATCAGGATTCGAGATTTACAAGTTTGAATAAAATTCTAATTTTCGAAATTGTGAACCTCCTCCTTTAATTTTCATAAACCATTTCTTTCTCGCTAAGATGCGTTTTTTTTGTTTTGTTTCTATCAGTATTTGGCCCACATTTTTATCGAATTATCTGATCAGATTTAAAAACAAGTATGGATATAGTCTTTTTACGATAACAGACGAGGCACGTCATGTTAGCGTCACACCGTGTCGCCAAATCTCTTGTTTACATTTCACATATATAGGTTATGCATTGAAAGTCAACTGACATATGATTCTCGTTAACAGGTCCTATTCAAAATTATTATTAAAGATCTAACTTCTTCTCGTTCAAACCCGACTTCTCTGTCCCACCATTTCTGAATTTCTGTTTCGGTATGACGAATGCTATTTGACCAGCACGTTGGAGTTATTCCATCAAGACCTTTCTGCAATAATTTTATGCAACCATCTTCTGTTCTTACGTATTTGCCAATATGTTTATTACAATATCGTTTGCTAATACCCCATACCAATTCAATTGGATTAAACATGCAATGGTATGGAGGTAGACGGAGTACTGCAAGACCATATTTCATAGCTAGCTCATTGACTTTATAAATAGATGGTGGTTTAAAATTAGTTTTGTTGAAGCCGATGTTGAAGGCTTATTTTTAATTGTACTGTGATAACTTGCATTATCCATGACAATGATAGAAATATTTTCTAAATTGCAGAGCAGTTGATTTTTGTTGGTATATGGGGTATTTGTTAAAAATAAAAGGCACTAATTTTGAACACCCTTTTTATTTTATATAGAATATATTTCGTATCGTATCGTATTAACGAATCTTATACATAAAAGTATCCGTTTACTCTACTCTGTGTCTCGACAGTCCGTTGCGTACAACTTATGTTGTGTTTATGTTATCGGGTGAAGTGCACCCTTCGGACTAAATAATGACCTACATATTCCAGACTAGATAATGACATACACGTTGCAGAATAAATAATGACATACATGTTGGGCACATTTTTGTAATATTCTCACACTCCCACTCAAAAATAGAGCAACATGATAATTACAAATAATTATACAGGTATTATGTAAATATAATTTATATATTTATTGAAATTATACATATACATTTAAAAGGATGTTTATTGTTAATGTAGTCCAATTTTGAAAGCAATTTCTGTTAGCCTGGAGGTAGGCACTGCTTTGGTGAAGATGTCTGCCACTTGTTCACCTGTAGGTAAATATTTTAGTTCAATAGTACCGTTCTTTATTTGTTCTCTAGTAAAATGATATTTTATATCAAAATGTTTGGATCTTTTGTGGTGAGTGGGGTTATTCGCAATGCTGATACAAGCGGTATTATCTTCATGTATAATAATAGATTTCTCTATCTTTATACCTATACTAGTTAATAATGACTTTAGCCATATAGCTTCCTTCACGCTGTCAAACAGGGCAATGTATTCGGCCTCTGTTGATGAAGTAGCTACAGTAGTTTGTCGCCTAGTATTCCAAGTTATAGTACAATTTTCGAAAATTTTAAATAAATAACCAGTTGTACTTTTCCTATCGAGTTCATTGCTACCCCAATCTGCATCCACATAGCCAATTAAAATATCATTATATTTATTTTTCACATAATTTAGTTTTAAATCTAGAGAACCTTTTATATACCTTAAGACCCTTTTTAAGCATTTCCACAGTTCCCTATTGTTTTTTGTTTGGTATCTACTCAATATATTATTTGCAAAACTGAGATCAGGTCGTGTACACAGCATTGCATACATTAAGCAGCCAATTAGATTTTTGCAAGGAGCATTATAATATTCATCAGAATTTAATAAGCTATAATTTAGTTTCATTTCAAGAGGAGTAGTTATCGGTTTACAATCACTCATACCAAATTTTTGTAAGATAGACTTTAGATATGATGTTTGATTCAGAGAAATGGTATCTTGACTTCTTTCAATTTTAATTCCAAGAAATATATTAATTTCTTTTAAATCTGTCATTTCAAAGCAACTATATAAGTATTGTTTGAAAGATGACATAGTATCTAAACTATATGTTACAATGACAATATCGTCTACATAAAGAAGTACATAAATATTTCTATTTATTTTTCCTCTATCTAAAAAGTAAAAACTACTGTCTACCGCGGAATTAATAAAACCTTTTTCCTTCATTATTTTATCGAAACGATCAAACCAACAACGGGATGACTGTTTTAAACCATATAAGGACTTATTTAGCTTGCATACACAATCATTTGCAATTGTTAAGCCTTCTGGAATTTGCATGTAAATTTCTTCACGCAATTCTCCGTTTAAAAATGCTGTTTTTACATCCATTTGATGTACCAGCAAGTTAAATTGATTGGCTAATGCTAAAAGGAAACGAAATGTGGAAATGCGAGCTACAGGGGCTAAAGTTTCGTTATAATCAGATAAATATATTTGGCTAAAACCTCGTGCAACTAAACGAGCTTTAAACCTTGTAGGATTGCCAAATTCGTCATTCTTCATTGTAAATACCCACTTACAGCTAACAATGTTTTTATTTAAGGGCTTAGGGACTACCGTCCAGGTATTATTTACTAAAAGCGAATGAAGCTCATCTTTAATTGCTTGCTCCCACTGAGTTCGATCATCCCTTCCTTTAATTTCATTAAAATTTTTAGGAATTGTATAAATAGCAGCTTGAGCACATGCTATGTATATATTATCGAACTCAGGGTCCAAGTCTTCATTGTAAGAGAATTGTGGGCGACTTTGTCACTTCTCCGTAAATTTGAATTGGTTAAATCTTTGTTATTGCTGACAAATGGGTTAGCTTTTTCTGGAATTTCTATTTGGTTCTGGTCACGGAATTCCATTATTTGATCTGTGCCCTTATCGGCGTTTTTTATTTGAACTCTGTTTGTATCACAGACTTTTAATATATCTGTGTCACTATCACAGACTTTTAATTGATCTGTGTTATTACCACAGATTTTTAATTGGTCTGTGTTATTATCACAGATTTTTAATTGATCTGTGTTATCGTCAGAGATTCTTAATTGATCTGTGTTATTATCACAGATTTCCACACCATTTATAGGAGATTCAGGTAAAACTCCTATAGATAGTCGTGGCCTGGACACTTTAAAGTTTATTTCATCGACTATTACGTCACGTGCTATTATAAACTTTTTTGTCTCCGTGTTCCAAATTTTGTACCCATTCGGTTCATACCCTACAAGAATACCTTTGACGGATTTTTCGTCAAATTTACCTTTTCTTGTTTTTAAAAGTACATACGCGGTTGAACCAAAAATTTTTAAATATTTTAATGAGGGTCTTTTCTTATGCCAAAGTGCATACGGCGTTTCTGAGAATTTTAGAGCTTTTGTAGGTGTTAAATTAACCAAGTACGTTGCTGTTAAGACAGCTTCGCCCCAGAAAGATTTTTCCAAGTTAGCAGTACTTATCATAGCCCTAGCTTTCTCAGTTATTGTGCGGTTCATACGTTCCGCTACGCCGTTTTGTTGTGGTGTATGTGGTACGGTTAAGTGGAACGATATTCCCTTTTCTGAACAAAAAGCTTTGAAGTCATTTGACAAATATTCTCGTCCATTATCGCAATACAGATTTACTATTTTCAAATTAAAATGAGCTTCACATTTCGCTACATAATCTCGAAATACAGTTAGTACTTCAGATTTAAAAGTTAGGAGATATGTGGCAGTATAATGTGTAAAATCATCAATGAAAGTTATAAAGTAATTTTTATTGTTAATAGTCGGTGGAGTGATTGGCCCACAAACGTCTGTATGAATAATAAATAATGGTCTGTTGTTATGACCTTTAATTTTGAATTTATTGAATGGTAGTTTAGTCTGTTTTCCATAAATGCAAGATTCACAAATATTCTTTGTGGGTACGACATGTGCAAAAGTGTCAACATCTTCAACTAGTTTCTGATGTTTTATTAAGTTAAATTTAGCATCACTTATATGACCTAATCTTTCATGCCATAATTTAAAGTCGTTTGTACTTACTTTTATTCGACTTTCATTGACGCTTATTTTATTTATAGAAAGGACTACACCAAATAAACCATTAAAAGGCTTACCAGTTAATATTGTTTGTTTGTTACGGTTTTCTACCCTCACTGCTTTACGCTCGAAAACTATCTTCATACCAGTGTCTTGCATTCGACGGACGGATAGAAGATTTGATGTAGCGTTCGGTGCATAAAGCACATTTTCCAAGACACCTGCTACTCCTAGGTTTGTCAACACTTTTATTCTTCCTCGTTTACCAGCAGCGATGGCCGCTCCATTTTTAGCCACTGCGATCTGCAGTGGTGGATTTAGAATTTCGAAATCATTAAATAAATCATCCCTGTTAGTGATGTGGTCTGTTGCCCCCGAATCGAGAAGAAAAACTACTTCTCTGTCGCTTCCACTATTAGCTGTGCGTTTGTGTCCGACCATAAATGCAAAACAATCGGTGCTTGAAGTACCAGTTTTAGCAGTATTTAGGCTAGGCTTGCGATTACCAATATTCTTCATCATTTTCTTGTAGAAATAGCAGTTTGGTTTTTCATGATTCCTTCTCCCACAGTGTTCACAGATTATTTTCGAGTTCTTATACCGTGATGTGTATTTATGTCCATTGTTTTGCTTGAATTTCTTAAAAACTTTGTTATGTTTAAATTGATTTGTCTTATTATTGCGACTTGGTCCTGGAGATGAGATAAAATTGTTGGCAGTCAAAACTTTTGACATTGTAGGACTTAGTTCTTCTTGCTTCTTTGCCTCATAATCCAGTAGTCGAGTTTTGACATAAGCTAGATTTAAATTATTTTCCGCTAATGTTTCTAATGCTGTAATTATTCCATCGTAGGCATTTGGGAGTGTCAACAATAAATGCGAAACTTTATCTATCTCATTTAATGAAGTACCAGTTGCAAGTAAATTATTCAGTATTGTGTCAAATTTAGTGAAATGCTGCATCATTGAGACATCTCCTTGGAATTTTAAATTCAAGAGTTGCTTACGTATAGCAAGTTGCGTGGTAACGCTCTTTCTTTCATAGATTGCATCTAAAGCAGCAAAAATATCTTTCGCGTTGGAATGGTCTTTCGCAAAATTAAGAAATGCGTCACTTAGATATTCAATAATGATACTTGTAGCTAAGTCATTTTTCCGCTGCCAATCCTTAGTTACTTCGGTCGGTATGGTGTTCTCAACTATATCCAAAACTTCATGTTCACTCAACAAGGCTTTTACACGGAACTTCCATATAGAGTACTTTTCACCATTGAATGGTAAAATATTTCTCTTTTGTGTCTTTCTGTCCATATTCACTATTTTAATTAAAACCGTATTAAATTCACGTTCTTTCGCACATGTACTACGCGTGATCTGGGCCCATAACCTGTTGGTATATGGGGTATTTGTTAAAAATAAAAGGCACTAATTTTGAACACCCTTTTTATTTTATATAGAATATATTTGGTCTATTCGAAATGGGAGCGCAGAGACGACTAACTCAAAACTTTCAATCGTATTAACGAATCTTATACATAAAAGTATCTGTTTACTCTACTCTGTGTCTCGACAGTCCGTTGCGTACAACTTATGTTGTGTTTATGTTATCGGGTGAAGTGCACCCTTCGGACTAAATAATGACCTACATATTCCAGACTAGATAATGACATACACGTTGCAGAATAAATAATGACATATATGTTGGGCACATTTTTGTAATATTCTCACAATTTTCGAACCAACCATACCATGTTTTTGAGGTACTTCCATCTTGAAAAATCCACATTCCATCAAGAAATACAAACTGATATGTACATTCTTGTTTGATACATATTGCTGTAGAAAAGAAATCCGATTTAAAGCAATATGAGGCAGCTCCATCAATGGCCATTTCTGATCATCTTTCTTAAAATGAAACCCAACATTTTGTAACACCTTTCACATGGAACTAGTACAACCATTAAAAGTATCGCTTCTTTTAAGTAACTTGTTCTGTATTTCTGGGCCTATAATAAAGGCCAAGGCAAATGAAATAGCTCAACAAATCAGATGGATGGCTACAAAAATGGCGTAATCCAGGTTACTATGAATTATCAAGAAAACATAAAAATCTTGCAGTTCAAGGTTCGATTATAGACGTCTCCAAATATTGGGGGAAACAACACAAATATCAGGATGGGAAAACTTTCGTCCGAGATTTACAAGTTGGGATAAAATTCCAATTTTCTCTGAATATTTTTCGAGAACAAACTTCATATCTCTTCGAATTTGTGAACCTCCTCCTTTAATTTTCACAAACCATTTTGTTTCTATCATTATTTGGGGCCCATTTTTATCGAATTATCTGATCAGATTTAAAGACAAATATGGATAATCATACTTACCTATGAAGTATCCTATCCATACCATCTTAAAATATTAATGAAGACCAAACCATGAAAAATCAATATTAAACCAAAGCCGCCATCTTGTATACAAGAAAAACTAGAGACCTTTATAAATCTCGATCGCAACTAAGGAAGTAGGAAAAGTAACGACATAGACGGATTTTATCTATTTGCCCTTGTGTTAATCGAGCGTGGAACATATTTTAATAGTAGTTGATTTCCGGCAAAACCTCATAACCTCCTTCCTGCGACTTTCCTGCACATAGAACAACGGAATTGCCAAAACCAGGAAATTACGATTTTTCGAAATACATACCCGGACAGACGGAAGCTGCCCCCCGATCCGACCAGACGTTATAAATCAATACGAATTGATGGCGGTTCATTTCTAGGTTATGTTTCCCTATAATTAGAAATGATCATTAACTTTCGACGACAGTACGAAGCTCCAGTAACTATATCGGATTACACCGGTCTAAGATGTTATCAATTCCGTTGGCCCCCCTCCTCTTCTACGGTGGGGCCAACCCGTTGGTCTCTGCGGCTCGATCTCCAGTAATGATATGAACCTCAATTTAATTTAGTAGCTCCGACGTTAACGTCTGACAAACGCGGACTATATAACCGCAGTACCCCCCAGCCTAAACAGGGAACTATCATCGCCGGTATTAATTACATGCGAATGGTAAACCGCCCCATTCTATTCTAGGATATCTTTTTTTAAGATAATAGGCACCCATATTATGTGTTTGTACAGGGTAGCCAACTAAGAATGTCGCTCGGCTATATTTCAGGAACAGTTTACGGTACAGCTTTGGGAAAAACAATATTATTGACTAAAGTGACCCTGAGAAACATCTGGAAATTATTTAGAAAAGCGTAGGATGACGGCTAGAGGGCGTAACTGATCACCAAAAATTTTTATTTTTATTTTACGCAAAATTTACCAACTTAAGGTCTATCATAAATATGAAAATCGGAATCTACTGAAAATTTTGCATATTTAACGGTGTGCTCCAGATGTGATGAGACTGGTGTCTATGACTGAATGATGGTAGATGAATGTTCTACCCTTTATCTATTTAACCTCAAAATTTGAGCGGTATCGGTTGATATTTCACTGCGGTTTGATATTTTATAGAAAGTCACCAAAAATTTGGTGCACGCTTCCTGTCCCTCACTCCGACAGACGACCAACAAGATTGGAGAGTTCAGCATTGCAAAGACATGTTAAAAACGTCCCAAAGGAATCCGGCAAGCATGTCAGCCATTGTAATTGGTCATGAAACGCAGTGGTTTCAATACGAGCTAAAAACAAAACGTCAGAGTGCGGCATGGAAGTCACCTGAAGAGCCAGAAGCTTTATGAACTATTATGAAAATGTACGATGACCAATACGTTGAAGAATAAAGATAATTCTTATATCTAACATCTTTACGTTTTAGGAACTAACAACAAGTAAAAAGAGAAAAAACTGAGGATGAATCTAACTCTGAGAGGAATGTTGAGGATACATCTTTCTGGATATGCTTCTGTACGAAAGGCCGCGAATTCTTCGACTTTAAAGAATTGCTGGATGGTCATAACTTAACAGTTCATTGTCAAGATAATGATATTAATGCTTTAGATATAAAAGCCATCTAACTAGTCGCAATCGAAAACACATAGGAGATAAACCAATTAATTGTAAACATTGTGGTAAGTGCTTCGCATGGAAGATTGGTCTAATCCGCCACAATAAAAAACACACCGGGCAAAAGGCTACCACCTTCAATGAAGCAAAAATAAACAAGCTAGACTGAAATTTGCTCAAAATCTTATTTCTGCCCAGAATAAATTTATTTTGGGCGATCCTATCAGAAATTATCGGCACAGTTTGCATAATAATATAATACACCAACGAATGAGTTGTACAGGGTGGGCAAATAAGCGAGGTAAGCGGCTGTATCTCAGAAACTAATGATCGTAGAGAGTTACGGTAAAAAATTTTATGAGTAAAGTGGGCAAGGGAAAATGCTGGAAATTATTTTCAAGATTCCAAGATGGCCGCCAGTGGACGTTTCCACCATCTTGAATTACATAAAGTTACGTTTCTCGCGATTTTCTCCAATAAATATAACAAAAAAGTATTTGCGTTTTAATGCTAACTTAAAGTTAAACATTTTTTGTAAAAACAATTTTTCTCTATCTTTCGAAATAAAGTGGTGGGGGGTATTTGAATGTTGTTTTAAATAAATGCCTGTAACTTTGAAACGGCTTAATGGATTTGGATAAATTTGGTATCATTAAAAAGCGCATTTCTTGGGCTTTTAGGTTTCTTGTAATCGTGACAGTTGTGACCTACACGGCTGCCGATAGAGGGCGTTATTCGATATTATAACCAAAATATTGGATTTTCTCAAAAAATTTAAATGCGATGATATGATTTTTTTTAGACTAGAAAATAGACAAATGACCAACCAATAAGCCTGCGAAAGCCGCATCTTAATATCTCTTTCCTAACTCAAATTATTTAAAAAAAAATACTAAACCAGGAAAATTCATACATCCCCATTTAAAAATGCATCGCTTGCTTTCGATAAGAAGGCAAGTAGTAGGCCATGGACACGACAATCGCCTAACAAAAATATTGCCAATTAACGTCAAACTTTTGTCACACGCAGCCCAATATTGTTAATTGCGTATAATTTGAGTACTTTTTACTCAAAATGCCTCTCAAAAATAATGAAGCCGTTGACATGATTGCGATTTATTTCGAGTGTTTTCAAAATGCAGCTATAGCTGCAAGACAGTACCCGACACCATGCACCAGGCGCTCAATGAAGAAGATTTCGATAATAGACTAAATTATTGTCAATGGATGGCTTGAGGAAAACAGAAATTTCTTAACGGAAATTCTCTGGACCGACGAGGCTACCTTTAGTAGTGATGGTAGAGTAACGGCCGGTTTCATAATCAATCGTAAATAAATAAATTTAATTCGAAATTGATATTTAAAAAAGGTGAATAACAATAACACTTCAACACTATAAAAAAAATAACATCTGAAAATAAACATATATAACGTTTAAATAGATACATATATACAGGGTGCTATGTATGAAGTGTCGCCAACTTCGCACCGCTATAACTGTCAAATCATTGAATATAACGTGCCATCGAAAAAAAACATAATTGGTGTAGGCTATGAAAATGCTTTTGATCGTTGCTTTAGCCACTACCACATAATGACATTTATTATTTGACATTTTATTGTAACCAAATTTATAACCTCAAATTAAATGTCAAGGAATAAATGTCATTATGTGAAAGTGGCTAAAGTAACAATCCATTCACGTAGCCTACTCTAATTACGATTTTTTTTGATGTGTCTATATTTTGCTCAACTTAAACATACATTTACTTCATTTAATTGTCTGTGTTATTGAGTATGAATCCTTTCTCCAATTACAAGTCGTTACAACTGTACTTATTGTCCATTCCAAATAAGAATGAAGCAGATGATGCTACAATCGGAGCACATATCACACAAGAACAAGTTAGTGATTTGCGAAAATCGCGGCAAAATTTGTTTTTTGATTGTCTGATAATTGACTGCCCACTATGTAGAATATAATATATTAAAGAACGAGTTTCATATGGCATGATTTTGTATGCAATAGTTTTTAAATGCGGTAATGCAAATAAATAACAAAAATACAAAGAAAATGTCAAATTGACTGAAGGCATGATACTTGACAGTAATCGAAAATACGCTGGCAGCAACGCTTACGGCCGGTTTCATAATCAATCGTAAAAGCTCCTTTAACTAAAGTGTCCTTTAAGTTAAAGTGACCTTTAAAGTCAGCTTGAAGTTATTTCCGTTTCATAATGGCGCTGCATACAAGCTTTAGTTAAAGCCGACTTTAACATACCGTACTGAGGTTGGTAACGCTGAATTTTAGTTCTTTTTCGTATTTTGTGTTGTATAGGTAGAATTTGACAAGTAATATTGTTATATATCTGTCAGATCTACTGTCACATGCGATTTGTAGCAAGATTGATTTGTAAAAAAGTGCAGTAAAATGAACTGAACAGAACAAAGGCGCAAATTTTAGCTAAAATTCGAAAGTAAGATAAAGAGGTATATTATGATGCAAAATAACAAATAACGTATTAAATGTTGAACGGTATGTAATGTAATAAAAAATTACTCTGCTGCTCATGAATTTTGGCAGCATTTCATTGCTCTTGATACTCGATTTATTAAAGAAAGCGAACTTTAAATCTGCTCTGACCAATCGACTCAGAACAGAACGATCCGCATATTTTGCAAGACTTGAAATTCCATGAATAACCGCGTATGATTCGGAGCCGATCTGAACATGTCAAACCGAAGCTGTGCGCGGTTATTCATTGAAATTCATTTGGAACAAAACGTGCTGATCATTCCTTTCTGAGGTGATCGGTCCAAGGCGATTCAATCTGCGTCCTCCTTTAACTTTTTTGCCGAGACTTTTAATACTCCTATGGAATCCTATACAGAAACAATCATAGTCTGTTGCAAAAAGTCACAGAGTCAGTATAGTAGGTATAATTTTGCTGACTATGTTGGAATTGCAATGTATTATTTGTTCTAACAATGACGTCGCGGTTCGATCTATTAACCAAAAGAATTCAATCTTATATTCAACGAAATAATCTTGCCATATTTTGTATACTTTTCGTGTTTTAAAACGTCTTCAACTTTATTATGCAAGAAAGAGCCCAGCAAACATGGAATATTAATTTTTTGTAAAGAATATATGAATTGACGTATAATGTAGATATTTGACATAACATTTGACAGCACTAAAGTGGCCTTTAAGGCGTTAAAGTGAAAAAATCGGAACTTTAACTTTAACTCGAGATAAAGGACACTTTTACTTTAAAGTGACATTATGAAACGCATTTTATAATTAAAGGTTACTTTAAAATTAAAGTAGGTATCCTTTAATTTGATTATGAAACCGGCCGTAAACCGTCATAACAAGCATTATTGGTCCGCTGAAAATCCGCATTGGTTAAGAGATGTGCAGCACCAAGGACGCTGGAGTCTAAATGTGTGGTGCGGTATCATTGGGGACAGAATTATTGGACCTTATTTTTTTGATCAAGCTTTAACTGGTAACCGCTTCTTAGAGTTTTTGATCAACGACTTGCCAATTTTGTTGGAGGATGTGCCACTCGCAACTAGGAGAACTATGTTTCTGCAATTAGATGGTTGTCCGGAACATTATTCAGTTAATGTCCGAAACCATATTAACAGGACCTTTCGAGAACGCTGGATAGGAAGGGGAAGCCTATTTTCTTGGCCGGCAAGATCTCCCAACTTGATATGTCTTGATTTTTACTTGTGGGGACGCTTAAAAGACATTGTTTTTCAAACTCCACCAACAACAGGAATGGATATGGACAACAGAATTCGAAACTCAATTCGTTAACTATCAGCGGCAGAAATCGAGGTCGACTTAAGAAAGACTGGAAAAATGTGTGGAATATAACGGCAAGCAATTTGAACACAGAAGGCATTAATCTTTTTTCAAAATCGGTCCTTTTCAGGACCACAACTTTATTTAAAACGAAAATCGCTTACAAATACGAAAACGTGCGACTTAAAATCACAGCACTAAATAAACTGACATTTCTTGTGAATATTTTTGAGAGGAGTTTGTCTTTTATTTCCATGGCCTACTACTTGCCTTCTTATCGAAAGCAAGCGATGCATTTTTAAATGGGGATATATGAATTTTCCTGGTTTAGTATTTTTTTAAATAATTTGAGTTAGGAAAAAGATATTAAGATGCGGCTTGCGCAGGCTTATTGGTTGGTCATTTGTCTATTTTCTAGTCTAAAAAAACTCATATCATCGCATTTAAATTTTTTGAGAAAATCCAATATTTTGGTTATAATATCGAATAACGCCCTCTATCGGCGGCCGTGTAGGTCACAACTGTCATGATTATAAGAAAGCTAAAAGCCCAAGAAATGCTCTTTTCAATGATACCAAATTTATCAAAATCCATTAAGCCGTTTCGAAGTTACAGGCATTTATTTAAAACAACATTCAAATACCCCCCACCACTTTATTTCCAAAGATAGAGTAAAATTGTTTTTACAATAAATGTTTGACTTTAAGTTAACATTAAAACGCAAATACTTTGTTGTTATATTGATTGGAGAAAATCGCGAGAAACGTAACTTTAGAAACAGTTCTTAAAAATTTGGACGAAGAAATGTCGTCATAAGATTGGATGCTTCAACAAGACACTGCTACAGTCCATATTTACAAACGAACAAAGAATAGTAAACCTTAAGTGGGTAAATTTTGCGTAAAATAAGAATTCAAATTGTTGGTGATCAATTATACCCTCTAGCGGTCATCCTACGCTTTTATAATTAATTACCAGATGATTCTCGAGGTCATTTTAATCAGAAATATTTTCTCCCAAAGCTGTACCTGAGATATGGCCTAACGACATTTTTAGTTGGTCATATTATATCCCTTAAATCTAAAGTAAAAGCGTGGATGTATTTCCCCGAAGGTTCTTTTAGCTCCGTTGCTGAAAGCCCGTTCACATGACGTTCGTGGATTGTAAATCATAGTCGGGGGAAGAAGATGTCTTCATGGAATTGCCATGTCCGCGATTATTACATTGCTCGTACATTAAGAAGATATTCTATGAATATCAATATCCCCTTTAATATTCCACTAGTATCCCCTCCTCCTCTTCTTTTTTTCGGTGAATTAGTATTGTGTGTGCAACCTATAAATAATTAGATAAAATAATTCTCTAGCTCCGACCGTAAATATACAATGTCTAAAACGTCCTAACTAGTCCGAACGTTTCAGCTCCCTATACATTACAAGAGGATGCCCGGGGATCTCCCTGATGAGCAAACACAAAGAGATGAGCGAATTAGCGAATGATCCGGATGCTCGTTTCTTCTTCTTCTTCTACCGTTCGCACACGTTGTTGTTGCCTTCTTGCGGAGAGTACGGACTGAGCTGGGCCAATGCAATTAGTAGCTACGTTGTCTCCGTCCTCCCACAGTTTCGTTGCTTACCATCGGTGTACGTGATCGGTTTCGTTAAATAGGTCTTCTATCCCGTTCACCGTGACTAACCTCTCCTCTCTATACGATGCTCAAAATCGACACCTCTGGGTTACCTCCTCTGTAGGATCTGGTGATGGTGTGAGTGAATTTCAAGCCTTTGACGTCGTCGCTCAAAGACATGGCTGGATATATAGATGTGTTCTCTGTAAGGCACCTTTGAAGTCGATTCGCTTAATTTAACAATGTTAACTGTTTTAAAATCCTTGTACATTACACA
Organism: Holotrichia oblita; assembly: GCA_023690525.1. NCBI lineage: Eukaryota > Metazoa > Arthropoda > Insecta > Coleoptera > Scarabaeidae > Holotrichia > Holotrichia oblita. The sequence continues at coordinate 100,219,698 of CM043021.1, read as the reverse complement.
CGGTGGAAGGATGTGATGTCCTTTTTCGTCACTGTTAGAGTTTAGATGTTAGATGAAAGAAAGAAGAGAGGAAAACGAAAGAATCCGATGAACGTATTATTATTATTAAATACTGTATATGAGCTCAGTTTACATTATACAGAAATCAATACCAATTATATCCGTGTAGTTACTTCAGGTGGTGCTGGGGTCTCATCTTATACCGGCAACGTAATGAAGATAATTGCGTAAGCAAAACGTTGCAACGGATAATTGGTAATTCTATACTATAGTAGTGAAGGGGCTCCGTTTTATATTATAAGTACGAGAGGAAAATATGAAATTAAATCGAGTATTTTTTTCTTTTTTTTTTATAAAGCATATGTATAGGGAAAAAAAAATTACAAGAGGAAAAGATTCAACTCATAATTAAATGAAATAAAACGAATACTGCCATCTATACACCAGACTTACAAACTAGAATTTAGTTATTTGAGTTTAAAATGTCCTGTCTTTCATGCAAAATTTTATTTTAAGCAAATGTATTATTGGCAGTCTTGGCTCTAGGCTATCCTATCTCTCTCTATCTATCGTGAAAATAATTTATTTTGAAAGTTCACCCTAGATTCCTTCAATGGAATTATTCTGTTTATTAGTTTGGATAGAACTAAGGCGCCTTTGATAGGGCGTCTATTCTGTCGATGGAACTGCAAAAACATCGAGTCGAGCCAAGGGTCTCAAGTTGGATCGACACCATGATAAGAAACAGAACGGTTCATGTGTCACAGAACCTCTGCACTATAAAGGCGACCGTGGCAGCTGGCTGTGGTGCTTGGTAATGGATAGCCTGCTTTCCGATCTTCCGGACTTCCAGGCACAGGACTATGCTGATGGGGGTGTTGTAATGGTTCGGTCTCACGTTGGGGACACATATTTAATAACATGAATTGTGTCTTCGCGTACGATCGTTGATGCTAGTCCTTCCCGCCGAATGTCTGACGGCTGGGTGATCTATCATCTATTTTTATCTATTAGCTACGTGCTGGACTTTTCCCAATAAACACGGCTTTATTTATACTGATTATTTAAATAACTATAATAATCACAAGATCACTAACTTGGCCCTAACTTGACAAATTATTACATTAATTGCACAGCGATTTCTACTCCTTTACGTACTCACGGGAAGTGTTTTTAATTCGGAGTGAGGTAAGATCGCATCACCTGATAATTTGGTATATTGCCATATAAGGTGATGTTCTCATATTAGCGCGAAGAATACAGTACAGTTCTAATAAAAGCCACCTGTTATTTCGTTGTTGGTTAAAATTTTACAATTTTTTTACTATTAGGCGCATACATGAAATTTTAACATATAAAAATTATATACGGTCACGGGAAATATACAGACAGGTTAGACAGAAGAGTTAACTGTTAACTCTAGAAAAACGACTATGGTTGCGTTCACTCGAAGAAGGAAGCTTTCCAGACTCCAGTGTCCGACCATTTTCGGCTCAAAGATACTCGCATCTTCTGAGGTCAAATACCTGAGGGTGACTTTGGCCGCCAAATTGACGTACAAGCCACACCTGAAACAGGTAACAAACAAAGCCAGGAGGGCTTTTTGGGCTTGTAGGCGAATGTTTAGTAAAACGTACACTGGCTGTACACGAAAGTTATAGTACCTTCGATAACTTCTTCTTCCTCCGCTGCAGCTTCTTCTGTGGTCGGAGGCTATTCTAGAGGCTTATAGAGCAAAATGTAGTTGATGCAGAGGTTTCTCCGGCAAAGCGGGAGATCACCTACATAGAGCAGAATGCACCACTCTCCATGAGGGCGGACAAGATTTCACCCGTTTTCAGCTCCAACAATAGAGAGACTGCAAAAACTCTCGTTCACAAATCGAGGCGAGAGTTATCTCGCTGGTTTGTGGACGCCTCTAAAACGCACGGGAATTGGAATTTGGAGAGATGGTGAAACCAAGGTCGAAACTTTTAATCTAGGGAGCTCTGCGTCCCAGACCTACGCCTTCGAGCATTACAGAGATGAGTTCAAGGCCACTCTGGAATCAGAGGTAATGAAATGGCTGACAAATTTAGCTCTGATTTAAGTCGTCACTGATTGGACCAAATTCATTCTGGCCAATTCCAAATCCATTTGTGGGAACTCATCAGAGATAAGGTTTATCTGTCAAAACCGCCTACATTAGATCTGTTGAAGGCGAAAATTGAAAGAGACTGTAACTAAAATGGGCATCTATTCCTCTAGTCAATGCGTCCTCCGTTCGTCGAATTATCTTCTTAGCAGCGGTAGTTTTCAGGTGACGTTGTATCATGACGAAAGTTCGTGTAACGTTTTGGTCTCGGCAGCGTCGAAACCCAGTGAAACAAGTAATCGATTCTTCTTCTTACGTAGTTTGTCGAGTTTCCAGTTCTTCAAATAGATTTCCTCCCTGTAGAGGCGTCCAATAGTTGAGCAATGCTTTCAGCTTCTTCTAGAGACTGCATCATGTTGTCAGCTTCTTCAGAATATTTCTAGAGTCAGAATCATGCTGTCAGCTTCTGCAGAAGGTTTATAGAGACAGCATCATTTTGTCAGCTTCTTCAGAAGGTTTTTACAGACAACATCGTGCTGTCAGTTTGTTAGAATTATGCTGTCAACTTCTTCAAAAGGTTTCTAAAGACAGAATAATGCTGTCAGCTTCTTTAGAAGATTTATAGAGACAGCCTCATGTTGTCAGCTTCTTGAAAAGGTTTCTAAAGGCAGAATCATGCTGACAGCTTCTTCAAAAGGTTTCTAGAGACAGCATCATTTTGTCAGCTTCTTCAGAAGGTTTTTACAGACAAAATCGTGCTGTCAGCTTGTTCAGAAGTTTTCTAAAGGCAGAATTATACTGTCAACTTCTTCAAAAGGTTTCTAACGACAGAATGATGCTGTCAGCTTCTTTAGAAGATCTATAGAGACAGCCTCATATTGTCAGCTTCTTGAAAACGTTTCTAGAGACAGAATCATGCTGTCAGCTTCTGTAGCAGGTTTCTAAAGACATAATTATGCTGCTGTTAGGCTCTTCAGAAGATTTCTAGAGTCAGAATCATGCTGTCAGCTTCTACCGAAGGTTTCTAGAGAGAGAATCATGCTGTCAGCTTTTTTTAAAGTTTTCTAGAGACAGAATGATGCTGTCAGCTTCTTGAGAAGATTTATAGAGATGGAATCATGATGTCAGCTTCTTGAAAAAGTTCTGTAGAGACTGAATCGTGCTCTCCTGACCTGCGCCGCGGGTTAATGGAGCGGTGGAAATCCTGATTCTCAGGTTGCCCTTCGAGCATTACAGGCTACCAAGTTTGACTCCGAAGTAGTCCTACACTGCCATAGGTTTCTTGTAAAACTGGTCGGTACATCACAACACCACGCTGAGATGAGTTCAAGGCCCCTCTGGAATCAGAGGTAATGAAATGGCTGACAAATTTAGCTCAGATTTAAGTCGTGACTGATTGGATCAAATTCATTCTGGCCAATTTTTGGAAAAGTTTGTTTCGACTCAAAATCAACCGTGATAAAATCCATACAGAAAATGGCGCCCATTTATTTAGTTTTCCTGACGTATTTCGAAACGAACGGATACAAAACCTTCCTGTATATAATTTACGTTAATTTCATTCCGCGCACACGTGTCGAATTATAAAACATGACATGTCGGACCTGCCTCCAACGGGGGCAACATCAACGCCAATATTACCTCAAACCTTCTACCGCATAATAACCATCCCCTGCCCGCTCTCCTCCTACCCCCATTCGAAAAATAACGCGTCCAGAGCAACGAAGCGGACATCACCGAATACCATCAGCGACGCGAAAAGCATGCCACCATCGCGGTGTGTGTCCGTAATTAATCCGTTAATTACGATAATTACCAACGTGTCACGTTAGTACAGGTTGCATAATTAAATATTACTTGTACCTTTGACAAGCGGCGGTGGTGTTAGCGGTGCGGTTTCGAGAATGATACCCACCGATATGCGCTAGCCATGGATGATACTTTTTGATGATGATAATGACGCGATCGTTATCGCTGCGGTAATTATATATATGTATGTCGAGTGTGTCTCTATATCGTGGAAACGAAGGTTCCAGGTTATATGCGTTCTAAATTAGTAAACAATGTGCGTGACGTCGAGGACGGAATGTTCCGGAAAAAATTAAAGCACGAAAACAAAAAAGAAGACTACAAGCACTTCGCAGCGAGCACTGCCTGCATGCGTCGGTTAATTGTAGTTGGCGCCACGATGTTATGTTATGCGGTCATCCATTCTCTGTTTTGCATCAAGTAAATATGCAGATTTCTATTTATAAATGAATCTTATTAAGATGGAATTTGCGTCGTTTTGAGTCCTCTCGAATTAGATCGGTTATTAAATGAAAAATTCGTAATTTTTAATAGCTTCCGGTTAGACGATGTCGTCCGAAACGTAGTTGTGGGGGATGGTAAAAATGGACATGCATTAACGGTCAGCAAAATCCGACGTCGTTTTTGTAGCGACACCGGGGAATGCCCGGCATTTACATTAATGAGCTTTTCCAGCGCGAACACATTATGAGTGGACGCCGGTCATTACCCATAATTCATTGCGGTAGACGCTCGGTTATAACTTTACAGTCACCCAGCGTGTTCCATCATCCTCAATCGGATAGGAGAGGGAAGGTTTTTTTTTAGAACGTGTACGAAAATTAGATCATATTCGCTTAGATGCAGATTAGATTTTAATTTTATTTTTTGTTTCCAGTATTATATCTCCCCTAGTATATCCTACTTTGTTTGTTTAAACATCATTTAACATATCTACACGGCTATCCCATTAACTGAGGATGCCTGAGTTAACCTTTTTTTAGGGCGGATCGTTTAGGTACGAGGGAGAGGGGGTCGACCTAGGTAAATACCATTAATGTGTTAATTATCATTTAAAATGGATACGCAATCTTTTTCTTGTATATATAGTCATTAGAAGTTAACGTGGAGGTATATTCCGGGTATCTGTCTGTTATCGCTTACCGTTTTCGGGATGCCATTAACATTTCGGCCCGGAAATTTGAAAGGAAGGCATTTCTAGGGGTGTAGCTAACGTGGTATAGGTTTCTCACATCTATAGTGTTAGTAAATCCTACGGAATTATGTATATTCGGAGTTTGTGTTTAAAAATTATTAATATCTAACCTCATATATTCCATATCAATAATAAATCTTCATAAATTAATCTGTCATTCCTGTACAGTTGTCACAACGTTTGAGTCGACCTATCTAAAGTAATGGCTGATATTAAACTGGACTTTGGAAAATGTAAATTTATTCTAGTATAAGATAAGTTTAAAGGAGACATAACTGGTTCAAGATGTCCACAAATAGCAGTTTGAGGGACCACGGACATCCACAAGTGTCACAAAACAAGAAGAACTCTTCGGCAAGCGACACGTGAGGTAGACATATCAAAATCGGGTATTCATCGCATTTTGAAGCGGGCAAAATGGAAGAGTTACATTCCAAGATTAATCCACACCCTCAATGAAGATGATTATGATCGAAAGGTGAAGTTTTGTGAGCGGTACTTGGCAAATTGTGTAGCAGATTTCACGCAAGATTATTTGCAGTTACGAGGCAACATCTAAATTGAATTGGGTACCAGTGAACCCTCATTCTACAGAAGAGCATCATTTAAGTTTACCAGGACTTACAGTACGGTGTGGATTGTCAACGCGGGGTATGATTGGACCATTCTGTTTTGATAACACTATGATTGGTGCTGTTCACTTGAATATGCTGCAGGAAAATATCCTGCCAAGTATTTGTGAGTAGTTTGAGGATGAAAAAGACTATTATTTTCAGCAGGATGGAGCACCACCTCACTATTATCGTGATATGAGAGCTTATGTCAATGTTATTTGTCAAAATCGGCTACTTTAGATCTGTTGTAGGCGGAAATTGAAAGAGAACATAACTAAATTTCTAATGAAATGATTCGCCACGTTTGCGATTCCATTGCTTCGCGTTATCAGCAATGTTTGGATCAAAATGGGCATCTCATCCTCTAGTGAATGCATCCTCTGTCATTTTGGTTTCGGCAATGTCCAAACCCAGTGAAACAAGTAATTGATTCTTCTTCTTAGGTAGTTTGTTCAGTTTCCTGATCTTCACATAGATTTCCTCCCTGTAGAGGCGTCCAATAGTTGACCATACCGTTTCGCGACCGTCGTTCACTGTGTTGAAGTCTTCCAGGTCTTAAGTTTACGCTTGACGTTTTGCTGATCATGCTGTCAGCTTCTTGAGAAGGTTTCTAGAGATGGAATTATAATCTCAGCTTCTTTAGAAGGTTTCTACAGACAAAATCATGCTGTCAGCTTCTTGAGAAGGTTTCTAAAGACTGAATCATGCGGTCAGTTTGTCCAGAAGGTTTCTAGAGACAGAATCATCCTGGCAGCCTTCTCAGAAGATTTTTATAAACAGCATCATGTTGCCAGCTTCTTCAGAAGGTTTCTACAAGCAGGATTATGCTATCAGCTTCTTCAGAAGGTTTCTACAGACAAAATCATGCTGTCAGCTTCTTGAGAAGGTTTTTAAAGACTAAATCGTGCTGTCAGTTTGTTCAGAAGGTTTCTAGGCAGCTTCCTGGCAGCTTCCTCAGAAGATTTTTAGAAACAGCATCATGTTGTCAGCTTCTCGAGAAGGTTTCTAGAGATGTAATTATGATGTCAGATTTTCAGAAGGTTTCTACAGGCAGAATTATGCTATGAGTTTCTCCAGAAGGTTTCTACAGACAAAATCATACTGTCAGCTTCTTGAGAAGTTTTCTAGAGATTGAATTATGATGTCAGTTTTTCAGAAGGTTTTTACAGGCAGAATTATGCTATCACCTTCTTCAGAAGGTTTCCACAGACAAAATTATGCTGTCAGCTTCTTGAGTAGACTTCTAGAGACAGCATCATGTTGTTAGCTTCTTCAGAAGGTTTCTACAGACAAAATCATGCTCTCAGTTTGTTCAGAGGGTTTCTAGAGAGACAATCATGCTGTCAGCTTTTTCAAAACTTTTGTAGAGACAGAATCGTGCTGTCAGCTTCTTCAAAAGGTGTCTGCAGACAAAATCATGCTGTCAGCTTCTTCAGAATGGTTCTAGAGAGAGAATTATGCTGTCAGCTTCTTGAGAAGATTTATAGAGATGGAATCATGATGTCAGCTTCTTGAGAAGGTTTCTAAAGGTAGAATCATGCTATCAGCTTCTTCATGACATTTCTAAAGACGAAATCATGCTGTCAGCTTCTTCAGAAGGTTTCTAGAGAGAGCATCATGCTGTCAGCTTTTTCAAAAGATTTCTACAGGCAAAATCAAGCTCTCAGCTTGTTCAAAGGGTTTCTAGAGAGACAATCATGCTGTCAGCTTCTTGAGGAAGCTTCTGGAGACAGCATCATGTTGTCACCTTCTTCAGAAGGTTTCTACAGACAAAATCTTGCTGTCAGCTTCTTCAGAAGGTTTCTACAGACAAAATTATGCAGTCAGCTTCTTGAGAAGACTTCTAGAAACAGCATCATGTTGTCAGCTTCTTCAGAAGGTTTCTACAGACAAAATCATGCTGTCAGCTTGTTCAGAGGGTTTCTAGAGAGACAATCATGCTGTCAGCTTTTTCAAAAGTTTTGTAGAGACAGAATCATGCTGTCAGCTTCTTCAAAAGGTGTCTGCAGTCAAAATCATGCTGTCAGCTTCTTCAGAATGTTGCTAGAGAGAGAATTATTCTGTCAGCTTCTTGAGAAGATTTATAGGGATGGAATCATGATGTCAGCTTCTTGAGAAGGTTTCTAAAGGTAGAATCATGCTATCAGCTTCTTCATGACATTTCTAAAGACGAAATCATGCTGTCAGCTTCTTCAGAAGGTTTCTAGAGAGAGCATCATGCTGTCAGCTTTTTCAAAAGATTTCTACAGGCAAAATCAAGCTCTCAGCTTGTTCAAAGGGTTTCTAGAGAGACAATCATGCTGTCAGCTTCTTGAGGAAGCTTCTGGAGACAGCATCATGTTGTCACCTTCTTCAGAAGGCTTTTACAGACAAAATCGTGCTGTCAGCTTGTTCAGAAGGTTTCTAAAGACAGAATCATGTTGTCAGATTATTTAGAAGATTTATAGAGATTGAATCATGCTGTCAGCTCTTCAGAAGGTTTCTACAGGCAAAATCATGCTGTCAGCTTGTACAGAAGATTTCTAAAGGTAGAATCATGCTACCAGCTTCTTCATGACATTTCTAAAGACAAAATCATGCTGTCAGATTCTTTAGAACATTTATAGAGGGAGAATCTTGCTGTCAGCTTCTTCAGAAGGTTTCTACAGACAAAATCATGCTGTCAGCTTCTTCAGAAGATTTCTAGAGAGAGAATCATGCTGCCAGCTTTTTCAAAAGGTTTCTACAGATAAAATAATGCTGTCAGCTACTTCAAAAGGTTTCCACAGACAAAAAGATTTCTAGAGTCAGAATCATGGTGTCAGCTTCTTGAGATGGAATCGTGATTTCAGCTTTTTGAGAAGACTTCTAGAGACACCATCATGTTGGCAGCTTCTTCAGAAGGTTTCTAGAGAGAGAATCATGCTGTCAGCTTCTTGAGAAGATTTATAGAGATGGAATCATCATGTCGGCTTCTTGAGAAGACTTCTAAAGACACCATCATGTTGTCAGCTTCTTCAGAAGGTTTCTAGAGAGAGAATCATGCTGTCGGCTTTTTCAAAAGTTTTCTAGGGACAGAATCATGCTGTCAGCTTTGTGAGAAGATTTATAGAGATGGAATCATGATTTCAGCTTCTTGAGAAGACTTCTAGAGACAGAATCATGCTGTCAGCTTCTTGAGAAGATTTATAGAGATGGAATCATCATGTCGGCTTCTTGAGAAGACTTCTAGAGACACCATCATGTTGTCAGCTTCTTCAGAAGGTTTCTAGAGAGAGAATCATGCTGTCAGCTTTTGCAAAAGTTTTCTAGGGACAGAATCATGCTGTCAGCTTTGTGAGAAGATTTATAGAGATGGAATCATGATTTCAGCTTCTTGAGAAGACTTCTAAAGACACCATCATGTTGTCAGCTTCTTCAGAAGGTTTCTAGAGAGAGAATCATGCTGTCAGCTGTTTCAAAAAAATTTTAGGGACAGAATCATGCTGTCAGCTTCGTGAGAAGATTTATAGAGATGGAATCATGCTGTCAAGTTCTTCAGAAGATTTCTAGAGACTGATGTTGTCTTCTGCTCGTCGTCTTAAAAACTCTGTTTGATCACTAAGTTTAATATTTGACAACTAGGCGTTAGGTTTCTTTACTATTTAGTCAATTAATTACTTACTACCAAAACTATTCACTAATTGCTTATCTAGTACATTTGGTGGCTGCTTATTGTATTGTCAGATGTGTTTTTTTGTCAAAGCAAGTTAATAAAATAATTAATTTAGCACGCTTACATGCACCAGGTGCATATTAACAAACTACGAAGACATCATTCGTTTAAATTATCTCATTGTCAAACTTCTGCAACGCTTCACGAACTCCTACCCTAACAAACAAGCACAAACTCCTCTGTAGTAGCACTAGTAGTAGTAGTACTAAATTTAGAAACAGTTCTACCAGAGAGCAAAGCAACAACAATCTAGCAAAAACTAATCACCCGTACTAAACGATAAATCTCCCGTTCCATACACATCCACCATGTCTCTCTTCTATTTCTTGCTCTTCTAAACTTGATAGCATTATCGAAGGACTAACTCTTCGTAATGTCCGTGCGTGAGCGCGAGTACACGTGGCGGTTAGAGAGTTAGGGAAAAACTTCCCAGACAGTTCGAGTCTTCAACGTTTATTTATTGCTTTGGATATTCCTCTTAATTAAGACCGGATGCAATTTTGGCGAATCAATATCTAAAGTATGAGGTCGTAAATATGTCAGTGTGAAGTTAGAAAAGGGTTTCTCCTTTTTGTTTCGTTTCCTCTCTCTCTCTCTCTCTATTTCAGACGTCCATCGAATGTATTCAGTATTTCAAGACCCGATCCTATACGCAGTGTAATAAGATTGACATAAATCTAGATATAAACGCCTTCCTTTCGAAATCAATGCCCGGGTATGAATATCAAGTACCTATGCGGAGTTTATCTGATAAACTGAGGTGCCCTGGAATAAGGGAGTAATATCGAGAATTGATGGCGAACGCGGGGTGTCCGTATAATAAACATTCAGTATAAATAGGTGATCAAATATTTATGCCGATACTAAAATGCAACAATCCACAACAACATCACACACGAAACAGTTTCTCTCGACTAATCCGAGCAAATATTTGCGTACAATACACCTCTCTATCTCTCTCGTCTGATGTGTACAAACTTTCGGTGTCGAAAAATTAACGTATAACATAAACATTATAAATTACCGACGAATGACGAGGCACGTTTTTGGTTACTAAACGTGATTGATGCGCGAATCGCGGTGGACGAACGACCCCACTATCTTTGTCTACCGTGCGAAGTTCATCAATGCTAAACGTCATTCTTAGAGCACAGCAGCGTCCCACCGTATTATTAATGACATCGTCGAGATGATAGTCATTATCTTGATTCATTTCTCATTAGCGTATATATCTATACGGATCTGAGGAACAAGCTATTTTGCTCTTCTCCCGGTCCGTTATGGAGATGGAAAGAGACGGGACGTGAAATTAACGTTCGGCTGTCTCTCTTTTTTTTGTGTGTTGGTTGGTCGCCGCGAGGGAGATGATTTATTAATTGCTATAAAGACTGATTATGGTGTTTTTTTTTATTAGATTTAAATTGGTCGAGGTAGAATTTACAACATTATTCAACTTTGGATATAATGTAATTTGGTGGTGAGTAAGAATGTGAATTCATGTCTCAGTGCAGCCAACAACATTCAAGTTCCCTAATTATTAATTTAAATAGAACACACCCTGCATATTATTGCATTTTTTTCATTCTATAGTCGATTGTACGATATAGTATAGATAGTTAGATTTCTATCTAGCTATCTTCAGTTGTTTTTTTTTCGTTATTACCACCTGTTTTGACATTTTGAAGATTTCTAGAGAGAGAATCATGCTGCCAGCGTTTTCAAAAGGTTTCTACAGACAAAATCGTGCTGTCAGCTTCTTCAGAAGATTTCTAGAAACAAAATCATGATGTCAAGCTTCTTGAGAAGATTTATAGAGATGGAATCGTGATTTCAGCTTTTTGAGAAAGCTTCTAGAGACAGAATTATGCTGTCAGCTTTTTCAAAAGTTTTCTAGAGACAGAATCATGCTGTCAGCTTCTTCAGAAGCTTTTAGAGAGAGAATCATGCTGCCAGCGTTTTCAAAAGGTTTCTACAGACAAAATCGTGCTGTCAGCTTCTTCAGAAGATTTCTAGAAACAAAATCATGATGTCAGCTTCTTGAGAATATTTATAGAGATGGAATCGTGATTTCAGCTTTTTGAGAAAGCTTCCAGAGACAGAATTATGCTGTCAGCTTTTTCAAAAGTTTTCTAGAGACAGAATCATGCTGTCAGCTTCGTCAGAAGCTTTTAGAGAGAGAATCATGCTGCCAGCGTTTTCAAAAGGTTTCTACAGACAAAATCGTGCTGTCAGCTTCTTCAGAAGATTTCTAGAAACAAAATCATGATGTCAGCTTCTTGAGAAGATTTATAGAGATGGAATCGTGATTTCAGCTTTTTGAGAAAGCTTCCAGAGACAGAATTATGCTGTCAGCTTTTTCAAAAGTTTTCTAGAGACAGAATCATGCTGTCAGCTTCTTCAGAAGCTTTTAGAGAGAGAATCATGCTGTCAGCTTTTTCAAAAGTTTTCTATAAACAGAATCATGCTGTCAGCTTCTTGAGAAGATTTATAGAGATGGAATCATGATTTCAGCTTCTTGAGAAGACTTCTAGAAACAGCATCATGCTGTCAGCTTGTTCAGAAGATTTCTAAAGGTAGAATCATGCTAGGGGGGGGAATTATGGGACGTAGTGGAATATTTGCTTTATGAAGTTTTGGTAAACCATATATTTTTGGAGATTGAACATTATGAATTTTGAGAGATTTAGCTTGTTGTTGTGAAATATATTTGAATCATGTATTTGGCAAGTTCCTTGAAATGTTGATGTTGTTGAATTCCATACAGTTCCTTCACATTTTCGAATGTTGGTTGTGGTTCTCCCATTTTTCTTCCAAAGAGTAATTAATGAATAAATTTTGAAATTCTTGGCCGTAATTTATAGTAGCAAAGGAAACATTTCTTGGCCTTGTTAAAAGAGAATAAAAACTTGGAGTTTAGTGCATTCCCTTCACATTTCAATCGAATCCGACCTTTTTTAATTAGTTTTATTGTCTATTAACAAGGCCTAATGCTAGTCAAAGCTGCGAAAGCCGAATACTTGCTACGCTTCGGCTTGTACTAAAAATCCCTTCTCCGTTCTACACTCTGTAACGGAATCCGCTTTCGTATTATTTTTTGATGCAGTTGCCATTACCATTAGGTCGTCCACAAAACCAACTCAACACAGCGTCATATGCCGCCATCATATCCACAGCACTGAATCTTGTGCTACTCCACTATACCGGAAGACATAATGTTTCGCTTTTACCTTCAGCTTCCATAATCACCTCCCTATCTGAAAACTACTCGGATATGATGTTGATCAATCCCTCATTCATTCCTCTCCTTCGAAGTTCTATTAACCGTTTTGGTCACTATTTATTTCGGTTCAGAGAAAAAATCTGAAACTGTGGTACTAGAAAGTCTGATTTATTTGGAATTTTTTGATAACACTTGTGACGGGTTACCAACTCCCATTCAGGTGTTGGAACATGTCGTCAATTACCATAACCATTGTCACCAAAATCATTGGACTTTCTAGGTCAACTACATCTACAACTGTTTTCTCAAACCACTTGATGTTTGGAGTTAGAAATTGGACCCCTTTCTTCTAACCAATATTTTCTTTAGGAGTTAGTTCACTTTACGTCGTGTCCCTCGTCTTGTTTAGTTTCAACAACTTCTTCAGATTCCTGGATTTGTTAATTTTCTTCTTCAAAATCTTCGTCACTCCCAGGCAAAGACTCCAGAAGGTTCAGATTCCAGGTTCAATTTCCGATACCTATATGCTCGTCTAAGTCCAACATCTCCTCATATGTCAATCGTAGTTTAGACGATATTTTTGACAAAGGGTACGTCGAAGGTGATCCCTGCACAAAATCTTCGATGGTTCTGAACGAAACCGTTTCACTGCTCCAATATCATCCATCGTCTGATAGGCTTCTCTAATCCCAAATAGCCCCACATTTTTTCCAAACATTTTCTAGTTTTCCATTGCATTTCAACGCTGATAATTATACAAAAACTAACTTCGGTATTTTCCGAAATTACCACCTAAACAGTTGGCATGTCGCTTATTCCGGTTATTTTGTTTCGCCGGGAAAAATTTATAACCACCATCGCGTCAGTCGTGTCTAAGTAGAGCGCAAAAGCACACGTAAGGAGGGCGACTGCTAACGCGAAAATGATTTAGGGTTTTTTAATTGTCATCGTTGTATAACCTGTCTCCGCTATTAATTATAGAGTTAATGTCGAAGTTGTGCCCGAAGATTTATTACGTCTAGACATGAATTCTGCGACAAAATACTTTCTATTTTGATAAATGATTTGTTTTAATATAAATATTATATTTTTTTCTCCTGTTACAGGGACCGTGTTTACCGGCTGAATTTGAGCAACATAAATCAATCCAATTGCGAGGTAAGTCCGAAACCGCATCTATGTATATAGAAAGTTAATATGAGTGAGAGAAAAAAAAAGAAGCGAAAAAGAAATTTAAACTTTTACAACCCGCAGTAAAAGCCTCTATATTTTTATTACTTCATTTGTGCGCGATATTACGTCCTCTTTTTTTTATATACATATTATACCCCCTCCCCGTCCTCCACCCCCCTAAAATTTCCCCGTTCGACGAATATATGGACATCTCGCTAGGCTCCAAGTAGATTAAGCAGGTCTTTAGGCGGTGTTAGATATGAAGTTTCCTTTTCTCTCTCTGACTCAGTCACTCTTCTTTTCTTTTTTTTTTTTTTTTTTTTTTTTTTCATGGGATACGATGATGATGGTCATATCGTCCGCGATCGTAACGCAGTGATTTTTAGTAGCACCGGATTTTTTTATTGCGCCTTTGGCAGTCCGAAATGTCATAAAAAAAAGAGAAAAGGAAAGTTCACCATTCGATGCTTTTTTTCGCGAAGATCGATGTTGTTAATAATATTTGGCACCCAACTAGAAGCATACTAGAAGACAAAACAGTAGATGCATATTCAATTTAAGGTTGTCAAGGGGAAACGGTAATTAAAACTATAAAAACGCTCCTTAACTCGACGCTGTAAGCGTCGTAAATCTGCCCTCTTTTAATTGTTTTCCGAAATTTATTGGTCGTTAAAGAGAAAGAATTTAAAATAACTGCACACTTACCTGGAGCCGTTCAGGAATTCTCGTTTAAAATAGGTAATAATAAAATAAAAATTAAAGACGTTTAAAACGGTGTGTCTATTGATAGTTTGATGTTCTAATTTGAGCTTTGTAATAAAACGTGAATCACTGCCTTCTGGAATATAAATCTCTAATAGATCGTATTAATCCTGACCTGACTACTTTATTAGCAAACTATAGTACCACTTAGAGACGTACTATGTATAAAATAATTAACTATTCATTCATCGTTTCAAAAAAAAAGAAACAGAAGAAAAAGTAAGAGTCCTAGGTTAGAACCTTGTGGTACTCCAGGTTTTGTTGTTGTTGAGCGACAGTAATATTTTTGGGAAGAGTTTTGGAAAACCAAAAGCACTACTGCAGGATCTCTTTGTTCCGACAAATAAACAGAAATCTCCCTGTATATATTAAATGTCCTTTGCACTCCAGCAAGGCATTCTTTCGACAAATTTTGTTTAAACTGATTATGGAATGTTAATGGAATAAAATTGCTCTTGTAAAGTTGGGCACACTTTTCGAATCCTTTTGTCTAGCTCATCCCACAACAGCTTTATTGGGTTCAAATCAGGATTTTATTTTCAACGTGTCCTGTTCTTCTTGCACCTTTAAATAGTTTCTACGCACGAACCCAGTGTGTTTTGAATCGTTGTCCTGCATGAAAACCACACCAGTAAAGAAAAAACATCCCAAAACTATCACAGAAGCTACATCTTTGCTTCGCAACCCGAGATCAGTTTTAAATCTCTGGATTCGTCAGTTTTGCCCGAATACTTCAAATTTTGACTGGTCACCCCACATCATTTAACGACCAATCTCGATGAGGACGACCCCATCACCGAAATTCGAATGCCAATACGCCTATCGAATTCTGCTTATTAAAGTACTCATCGAAACTTGTTCTTCGTGGCTGTGCTTGATTTGTCCCCCTAAATATCCTTCTTCAAACGCGAATGTTTTTGTGAACTGATAGTTCCTAAGTGGCCATTATGAGTTATAAAATAGAGACCTGATGAGATGCTCGCAAAATGAAAATTGATAAGCTCAGACCACCAACCAAAATAATCGAATAAAACAAAAGAGAAACTAAATTTATAAGCAAATATTTACCAGAAGACTTTGAGATTAATGCAATTAATAATGCACATAATAAAATGTTTCAAAAAAATCGAAGGAAGATGGATTTGTACAATGGTGCAATCATTGTACAAATTTTGGCACATATTTTATTGTTAATTTCGAGCCTGTGGGGTGGTTGAAATTTTTTGGGCATCGTATTGTTGTAGGAAGTTTTTATCACCAGTTTCAGAACTACAGTTTTTTTGTGACGTATGTTTAGGGAGTTGAAAGAATCCAAACTAAAATTAATCAAAAGAAAAAATTATTTTGTTGATGTTTTAGCAAAAAAGCTCCATCTAAAAATCAGTTGTGCCAGTGTGTTACTAATCATTACCAATTCCTGCTTACAGGAATGTATCTATATCAAAAACAGAAGCCAGAGGTAGGAAACCTTCATTGCTTCTTATGGAGTGGTTGAAATTTTTTCGACATCGTATTGTTTGATGTGTCAATAAAATACAAAGACCTCTTAATATTAACATAAATATCACAGCTAGCAAAACTTTTAACCATAACAAAAAAAAAATTTCAGGATAATTTTAGGATATAACGGGTACAGGGAATACGTTTGTTGCTTCATATTCTTGTATCACACACTGATGAGAACTAATAAGTTCGAAACACGTGCCTGTGTGTCAGGATTGAACTTTCAAAACGTTTCCTTTTACGGCGTGTGGTTAACGTCAAATTTATGTGCTTGAATTTCCGTTTTCATTGCTACATGTTTGTACAAATTTTTTTGTTAAATTTCAACCTTATAGTGTCATCTACTGGTGCATTTACTAAGTAGAAACTAAATTATCGTTTCTTCTTGTTTAATTAATCATATGAACCCTGATAATACCCTGATAATGTGTCGGACATGGGATATTACTTAATTTAATTAATTTAAATCCGCTATCCGATTATGATACACTAAGATATTATTGTGTAATATATCAGCTCGAACAAACGCATTTTACTTTTGTCTTCGGCCTGTTCGTGACAGAAATTGTGGTGGATATTGTAATTACGTGCAAGCATACATAGGCCGATATGCATCGTCAATACATACAAATACAGTCGTCGCTGTGTTAGTTGCCGGCAAGACCTAGCAAGTCTCAAAGATTAATTATTTTATAAGTGCAGTGTAGTTTGTTCTATGAACCGATACACCTACATAGTATCAATCATCGTAATAACCTTTCGAGTAGATTAATTCGTGGTGTACTGGATTTTGTACAACTGAAGTGGATGATGATTAATGTATAGACCGACTAGGGGAAAACTCAATACAGGCAATTCTTATTCATACCCCGAACTATAACTTCAACCAAAGTTACCGGACTAATTTAGATGACAAATGTTACTAGTTATATAAAAGAAAAAAAAAAGAGAATCCGAAGCGTACCCTCTAAAAAACCGTCAAGCTTCGAATATAATACAACCGCGTCAGCTGAGTCAGCGCTGCACGATTAGCAATAAAACGTTTTATTCCAACAAATAGTGCCCATTTTTTAAACAGGGTAGAAAGTCACCGGGAAAGATGGTGGCGTCGCCGCCGGTGCAACGCTGTCAGGAAGGAACAGTTTTAAAAACGACGAGGGGTACGTCAAAGAGGTCGCGATTTATTTCACGCCAGTTGATGTTGATTTCCCCTAGTGGATATACTGATGGTTGGTGTTTTTTTTTTCTACGAGGGCGGGGGAAAATACGGTGTATAACAAGGTGGGGTGGATTCGTATTTAAAATGTTTCCGCGTTGTAGTAATGAAGCGTTTCGATAGGACAGAAGTGTCCTCGGCTGCTGACTGCTGTCCAGCGACAGGCGCTGCTGAGAATCACCGGAGCAACTAACAGCACAGGAACCGCATCCTTGGAGACCGTTGTGGGCCTCCCTCCGCTGGAGCTTTACGTAAAGGCGGAGGCTATGGCCGCGATCCTTAGACTAAAAGCCAATAAAGTGTGGTACCCCAATATTGGGATAGCAGGGCACACTGACACTACAGGTACGGTACTGGACGAGCCTTTGCTACAAATGCCAACGGACAGTACGGCACTCGAAATTATTTTTAGTGAAAAGGTGAAAATCTTAATACCGAACAGAGACCAGCCACGGGGTGACTTCGTTGACTCTGATAACTGGTTCACGGACGGGTCCAAATCCAGTAAGGGCACAGGTGCCGGTATTTATGGGCTGAGCCCAAGACATAGGATATCCTTAAGCCTGGGAGAGCATGCAACGGTCTTCCAGGCAGAAGTATTCGCTATTGCAGCCTGCGCAGAACTGACTGCAAAGGGAAGCTGCACGAAGAGGAAAATAAACATAATGACTGATAGTCAGGTCGCTGTCAAGGCAGTTATGAATCCTCTTACCAGATCAAAACTGGTTAAAGACTGTAAACAGCACCTCAATAGATTGGCACAAGACAACAAGGTATCTTTGATCTGGGTGCCTGGACATGGGGATATTAGAGGCAATATAATAGCCGATGAACTAGCCAAGGAGGGTTCTAGGAAACACTTCATAGGACCAGAACCCGTATGTGGAATCACAAGAGATTCTACCAGAAGGGCGATTTGGTCTTGGTTAGATAATGAAAGAGTAAGGAAATGGAGGTCGACTGAAGGTCAACTCCACACTAAAGCTCTAATAGGACACGGAGGCATTAGGTTCTCTGAAAACCTAATTAGACGCAATAAAAAACAAGTTAAGACCATTATTGTGTCGATAACTGGACACTGTCCCTTAAGGAAGCATCTATGCAACACGGGTCGGGTGAGCGAACCCTGGTGCAGGAGACGCGAGTTACAGGAGGAAACAAGAAATCTGCACATGTGAGGAATGGAAAGTACTCAGGCAGAAACATTTCGGAAAGGATCTACTGGAGTGGGCAAGTTATTGGACTTTATAGAGGACAGTAAACTTCTCAACTGGAAATGAGGGCTCCAATAGAGATGGTACAAAGAGCACCCAGCTCAAGTGCCTGGACAATAGGTGTCCAACCCTAACTGAATGAATGATTGAATGAAACGTTTCGATTAGAAAATGTGTTAAACAAAAATTGCAAATGTGCCAATCCCTCCCTCGCCCAAAATTGAAAGGGTGTGATAAGAGCCAACCAGCACGGCATAGCACATCAAGTTATGACTTTGCGACAAGACTAAAGTTCGTAGAAAGATTTGTTCAAGTTTTGATCATGAGTGATGAAGCCCACTTCCATTCATCAAACCGAATTTTCGATCAAGCACAAGAATTGGATCAGCGATCTTTGCATTTCAAGAGAGTAACGGTGAGTGTGGTGTGGTCTTGTTACGTGACTATATATTGCCAGAGTTAAGAAAGCGATGCCTTAACCGCAATAAGGAAGAAGCTGCGGCACCATTATATACATCATGATCAACAATGAATCTTTTGAGAGCTACCTTGCAATACGGTAGAGCTTGGCTCCTTTCTCTTCGGTGCAGTATCGGATATGGAGGTTGAAGTTCAAGCTCCCTAATTTGTTGCCTATCCTGGCCAAAATTTTAGAGAGAGTTGCTTTAGACCTGCGGTTTTAGTACTTGCTTGGAGCCCTTCGATAAAATCAACCACCCTCTGCTATTTTAGATACGTGTACTATTAGGCATTCTCAAATATCAGGCATTCCACAGGGTTCTGTTTTGAGTCCTCTATTATATGTTATAATTGTATAGAAGCAATGGCTTGGTTATCTAGTCATGAATAGTCATTTGTTGATTGAATTCAAACGAAAAAATTCCTTCTAACAGGATGAGAACCGAATATGGCCTCTATTAACAGTACGAAACTTTGATAATGGTAATTTCTTAGCCACTGATCATGTGATATAGGCTTTAGTCAGGTAAGATATATAAAATATAACAATATAAACGTAATATAAAATATGAAAAAAAGAAGGTGAGGTGCCACACGATGGGTCATTCCATTTAAAATTTATGGGGGGGGGGGAGGTACCCGTGGGGGCGCTGATGTAAACGTCAAAAGTGTAATTCATATGTCAAATTATTTCCCCCTTGAATTAAAAGTAGATGTATCTTTGGAAATTTTTGAATATTGGAGGTGGGTCGTTTTCAAAAAAAACCACCCCGTATATATTACGTACAATTAAACTACCATACTGTGTAGTTTACTCGTGCACACTTTTGAATCGTTTTCACTAAAAGAAAACACAGATTTTCGCGGTTTATTTATGGACAATGACTCTTAACTACCTCTCCAAAAAAAAAGTCATAGATAGAAGATAAAACGTGGACTTGAGAACCTCGTCAAGGTCAATTAAAAAAATTAGCACTATCATTGATCCAGTCATTCTGTCATAGATCGGCGATAGGTATAGAAGTTAGGAAACTTGAGTTTGTCTCCTGGTCTAAGCCAGGTCGCGCTGATGAGAACAACGTCCACCCTCTGCTCCGATAGAAAATCCAATTATCCAGTATGCCACAGGCGTTCCACGCGACGACGGCGGTCTCAGAAATTTAGCCTAAGGTTGTACTATTCATGGACGATATGATGACGATCTGTGCTCATCTGAAGAGCGTCCAAAAGTATCTCTACGTTGTCGTCTTCAGCAGCATCCCCCGACGACTTATTATTTGAAGGGCCGGATCGGCGACTGCCCGAAGAAGATTCAGTTCGATAATAAACCTGTCCTCTAGCTCCAACAGTAAGCGAGATCCCTGAGGTGAGGTGGTTGAAAGCGAACCAGTTCCTGTATATTTCTGATAGCTGCAGTAATTAGGCGGAGATCACTGCGTTCCTGGGTTCAAATCTCCGAGGGGGTGGTGTCATTTTTTTTTGAAAATTGTATTCCAATCAGTCTATCATCAGCAGCATTATGAATTGCAAGATAGTGCTGTAACAAGGCAATTGAACAAATAAGAGTTGCAGCGGTAGTTAGACAAGAGGTACGGCTTAATAAACCGCTGCAATTAACACCTAAATATACAGCGAAAACAAAATTTATGCTTTTAAAACAAAATGAAGGAATGATGAATGGAAAACTAACTTATTTCATGTTATATTACAGAAGGTATCGGGTCAGCGAGTTAGTATATAAAAGGAGTGTTCTCTAAGGCGCGAATTAGAGTTCTCTCAATATAAGAAATACATATGTCGTCATCATATCTTCAACGAGAATAACGCGAACTAACGCTGTCAGTGGCGGAGGTATTTTAAGCTAATAAAAGGTACAGCGGTAGTAATATTTGACAGAAAATACACGTCAATAATAGAAATTACTGCAGAATAGTAATAAGTTTAAATATGTAGTAATTATATTGTGTAATTTATATTATTACAACATGGGTACATGAATATTTGCAAAACCATTTGTGTTCATATAAATCTCAGGTAATTATAATTACATTGCAAATTTCAATGATTCAAGAAAGTTTTTTATTAGATAGTAATAAAATATTTATTGATTTGCAGAATTATATACATGGAACATGGATTCAAAAGCTAAAAATATTGGACTGAATTTTGCAACATATCGCTTAATGACAACCAAGTTTTTGAATTACATCTAACGTAGCTATGGTTAAAACATACAAAATTATTTCATTCAAATTCCTTGGCATTCAAAGAAAATTTTATAGTAAACAAGAATATATACATTTGTTAACAATTAAAAAGTGTTGTCTTGAAAAAGCCACTTCTTAATATAAATTGGGTATGGATAATAAATAACACACGAAAAACTCAAACTCGCACAAACGCTAATTAGAATTGTGACAGTTGCTCGTATGCAGTTTTAGAACCGACGCCACTGAACTTTCGACGATTCCAGCGCCAAAATAGGATATGACGACATATGTATTTCTTATATTGAGACAGCTCTACCTGGAAAACGCCGGCGAGAGAGATAGAGACAGAAGCTGGTAATAAAGCAACAATTTATGTTGCGATAAAACATTGGGGATTCTATAGCAAAATTTTGTTAAAACAATAGGCGGTCGAGGTATTTGGTAACTAAGAGGGGTGTGTGTGTATGTGTGTAGGATACAAAATCTAATATATAAACAAAGGCAGATATATTATAACGTTTCTGAACCGCTGAACAATAGGGATCGGTTTAAATGAGCTATTAAAGAAGAGGGGTAGAAACGTTGTTTGCTTGATGGGTGGTATCCACGAATACGGAATTGGATTTCTAGGAAAGCGATTCAATCGAGGCCTATTACGAAATGATACAAAAACTTCGCTAATAGTTGTTTCAATTCCTGTCATCACGCAGAGGTTTAGAAATCTCTTTGATGTTGTATCCTATTAACTGCGCCACATTTATTAGTACATAACATATATGTATATATAGAATTGGATCAAGTAGCTTTTTCCAAACAACAATCTACCTGCGGGATAGGGAATTAGGGAAGAGGTGGTAAGAAGGGGTCCAGAAACGTAGAAGACAAATAATGGGCACCATTTGTTACGGAAACGGGAATTAACTACTTTAATTACTTTGAAGCACGTTGAATTTACGTACGGTTGCCTGTCATTCGTGCTGCTCCGGTATTGCCTTGGTCGGTCGTTCATTCAGAAAAGGGAACCGAAAAGCGACGAGGTAATAGTAATAGAAAGGAAGAACGAAACCGTTCCATCCCCCCTTCCCCCTATACACACACAGCTTTTAGAATAGTAACCAATAACGGTAAGGTATTCCAGTCGAGGTCCAAAACCGACCTTGTTTAACCTTTTACCAGCTAGGGAATTTATTCGTGGCAGCCCTCAAGCACTCGGAGGGAGAGGGGGGTGGTATTTCTCTTGTACCTTCCGTATCTTCCCTACGTTCCCTGGTATTGTAAGAGGAGCATTAATTTAAAAGACGTCTTGGCAATGGTTGAAATCGAGAAGCTCTAGAGCACTCGTAGCTGTTATATGAGGTCCTTCAGACATATATAGCGAATCCTTACCTCAAATTAGACGATTCCTATCGAGTTTAAAACTTGTGGCGGAGAAGAAGGATGGAAGTGAGGAAAGGAGGGGGAGAGGACCTAAGTATAAAGGGATGAGAAATTATTTCAATCATTCTACAATTGAAAAATACACAATATTAAAAGCACCACCCAACGTGAGCGTAACGTTATTATGATGTATAGGAGGCACTGGTGAAATGAAAAATATCAAATTATTCTCGGATTTGTTCGTTTAGGTTCTCTTTTCGTACCTATTATGGATGATTTAATGAAATTCAGCTGGTGAGAGCAGCATTTTCTCTTACCTGTATAGAACTTTGTTGTTCGCGCATTTTTCCAATCTTCTTCTCTCGTAAATCTCGTAATTAGAATTAATGAAAATGTTTTTGCCGTTTTAATTTATACTTTCTTGCTTTCGTTGCGATTTGGTGGGTGTTTTTATCGAGTTTCCCCAATGTATTTTTTATACAGGATGTCCCAGCTGACGCGGTTTCTTTGATAATTTATTTATTTTACAGTAGGTCTAGAGAAAAAAGTTTCAAATAAAAGTTGTCCCTATTTAGACGACGCATAGCTAGAAAATATTTTTAAATATACAGGGTGTCTCAATTATAGAAAAAGCGTATGTAACTTTATTATTTTAAATGAATCATCCTGTTTAGATTCAACATGATTTTATTAAGACCCTCCTATACCTATGTGCTTTTATTTTCGAGAAAATAAATATTTTATTAAAAATATTGCTATTGCAGCGCTCTCGCTAATGAGCTGTGTTCTATGATTTTTTGAATAAATCTCTGCTATAGCAAATTTCTTCAGAAAAAATCGAATAACTACAAAACGTCCTAATCAAATTGTAAAAAGTAAACATATTCATAAAGCTTAAAAATAGGGGAATCCAAATATGCAAAAATATACAGGATGTTCCATTTAAAATAATAAAGTATATGGCGACTTCCGGTATAGCCGGAAGCGCTAGAAATCTAATAATATTTTCGTTGAAGAGAGCTTAATCGACTG
This sequence comes from Holotrichia oblita, assembly GCA_023690525.1. Classification (NCBI taxonomy): domain Eukaryota; kingdom Metazoa; phylum Arthropoda; class Insecta; order Coleoptera; family Scarabaeidae; genus Holotrichia; species Holotrichia oblita. Next base: position 100,196,146 of record CM043021.1, on the reverse strand, counting down.
TATATAATTATAAATTTTCAAATTTATATTTTGACCAGAACGCCATAAACTTATAAGCGATATCGCTGACACGCCCTGTATATACATATACAGGGTGTTTAAAAAAGATGCGGCAATATTAAAGGGGGTGATTGCCCAGGTCATTTTATTCAAAAAATTTCCTATAAACATAAATCCGCAAACGCTTCGTTACCGATCTACAGCGTGTTGAAGTTTAATTTAAAAAAAAAACAGTAAAAATTAGATTTTTCTAAAACGACTTGAGATATCTTAATGAAATTTTAGGCGTGTTAATAGCTGTGGGAGACACATACTTTGTAATACAACACGATGTTTTATTCGTACCAGTGGCGCACGTATTGGCACGTCACCGGCTATTTTTCAAGAAAAAAAATAGGACGCCGTTGATTTCTCTAAAAATAAAAATATGTTTTTATTCTTTGTTCAATTATGAAGAAAACAGCTCTCTTAACTTTTTATCGTACGACGTAGGTACCGTTTTTTAGTTAAAAAAAAAAACATTTTAGTGCATATCCATTTATCATGCGTACAAAAATATTTTTACGAATGCCGAGATGACCAACATGCACTACATTTATACACTTGCTGATGGCAATGCATTAGAAGCTAGGCTTTAGTAGTTTAGTTGTATACTGAAAGATTTCCTGGCCGAATTGCTCCTGATAGAAAAATTTTCATCGGCGTCTTTATGAAAGAGGCACATTAAGACGAAATGGAGGAGCAGGAAGGCCATGGACAGCAAGAACGGTAGAGCTGGAAGAGGATGTGCTAGACATGATTGAAGAAGATCGAGGTACTTCTACTCGAAAAATTGCTGACGTTTTGGATGCAAGTAATGGGACTATCTGGCACATTCTGGAGGAAAATTTGTTGTATCCATTCCAGATACAACGCGTTCAAGCACTTCTTCCTGCTGATTTTCCTCCTCGCATTGCATTCCGTCAATGGCTTTTGCACAAAATGGTTCAAATCACTCAATTCCTGATGATGATTCTGTTGCCATTTAAAAATCACGACTTTAGTTGAAGATTACTTACATAATCATTAAATTTCGAACACCCTGTAAGAGTAACCACCGTGAATATGTGGTTTTAAAAAGTGCATTAAAAAAAAATCACAAAAATCAAAATAATTCAAAAACGGCTAATTTTGACATAAAAAATCTTAATATAAACTATTATCTTACTTTGTAAGGAATCTAAAAAAGCAATAAAATATATAATATTAAAAACGGGTCGATGGCCGCAGTGGTTAGGCGGCTGACTATCGTTGTGAGAGGACGATAGGCACCGGGGTTCAATTCTCTGGAGGGACGGTGACATTTTTTCAGAGAATTTAATCCCGGATCGACTTGCCATTCGCTGTTGGGAGCAAAGTGATTAACAGCACGGCATCATAGAAGGCGATATGATGCTGTCACAAAGCCAATTGAACACAACTTACACACACAAAAACTACACCGCGAGAGTTGCAGTGATAGCCAGGCAAACGCTACAGCTTACGGAGTCACTGCAACTAAGTACCCACCACACATAAGAAAAAAATTCCATTTAAAGTATGAAAGTTGGCTATGACTTCGGCTATAACCGAAAATGCTAGCCTATGACGGGTTACATGAAAAACCCTGTATATACAGGGTGTCCATCTAGTGCGCCCGTGGACGATATCTCATAAATGCGTAATTGTAGAGAGAAATGTTTCATATAAGAAATATTTGATTTACAACGGCGCATTTCCTAAAATTATGTTCGACTATACAGGGTGTTCGGTTATTGATAAACGATGTCTAACTTTAAAATTTTAAATGCAACCCCCTATATATTATTTTATATTCTGATGGCTCATAAAATTTTACATAAAAATGGTCTAAAACATTTTCCCCAAAACTTAACAGTTTCCCAGATAAATGATATTTTTTGAAAATTTTACCATTTGCATCATCTGCGTAAACATTTAATATCTCACTCAATGTTCGATATTAAAAAATAATATTTGTCAGCATTTTAGATGATATTCAAACGTATCCATCAGCGCTCTTGATATTTTATTTTTTCTTTTAAAAACAATAAATCAACACGTGCGATTAGCGAAAGTGTAATCAATAATATCTTCATTTTTTTAAATGGAACGGTATGAGTACTTTTGCATATTCAGTTAGCTCTCTTAATAACCTTCCACTTTTGTAATAAATGTGCTATACCTATCTTTCATAATTTGAGAGTTAATAAAGATGTTCCGAGAAACCGCGCAAATGCCACATTCTGTGCAGTGTAGTATTTAATAGTAGGCACTAGTAGGCTGAGAAATGTCACCGCAAATCGTGTTATGTCATAATATTGGATAGTATGTATTAAACGACAATTTTTCTGCAAATTTATTAACTAAAAAAAGTGAAATGATATTTTAAATTTTCAAAATGCCCAAGATAGAGAAGAGAAGAGATTCGATTTATAAACGACCTCTGCGACCCCCTGCCTAACTCGTTGTGGCGTTAACGGTGAAATTTGGTTAAAGCTTTCGTGAATTCTTCACTTCATGTCTTCCTCTGTGTTGTCGGTGGAATACGATAGACAGAAGATTTTACGGTTCCCCATAGAAGGAAGTCCATGCACGTTAGGTCAGGAGACCTTGCTGGCCACCTAACTGGAACTTAAAGATCAATTAAGGTCTCTCCAGACACATCAGTGCTGTGTCCGTTCAGTATCAGTGTCAGTGAAAAATAAAATATCGTTGCGTTTGCTTCAACCAGACTTGTTGACCACACGTCCGACACAGTGACGTCTTGAAGTAGATAGTATTTTTCACTGACACTGATACTGAACGGACACAGCACTGATGTGTCTGGAGAGACTTTTATACGTACATCCGTCTCTTCCAATCCAACATTCCGCAAATTGTTCATCAAGATGCGTACGAACATCTCTACTAAAATGAGCAGGAGCACCATCCAGTTGAAACCACATTTGATTTCTAACGTATTCTGGAACATTCTGAATTAATCCTGGAAGGTCATTCCTTAAAAATTCCAGGTATAATGACATAATCGTCAATAATTCCACCCCATACATTTATGCTCCACTTATGTTGAAAATTATTTATCACCCTAACATGTGGGTTAACTAGATCATAATAGTGAAAATTGTGTCTATTCACGAATCCATTTTATGGAATGTTGATTCGTCAGTGAACAGAACAAATTTAAAGAAATCAACGTTTCCACGAATAATGTTTTGCGCCCACTGTCAAAACAACATTCTATTTGCCAAATCATTTTGCGTCAACTCTTGGTGCAACTGGGCACGGTATGGATAAAATTTTTCTTGCTTTATGCATTTGTTGCATTGGGTGTACTTTTTAACATCGCAATTCGATCATGTGCTTTTCCCGCTTGCTGGAAAATCGCAAGGGTAACACCAGTTTTCAAGAAGGGAGAGGCAAGCTGTGTAGAAAATTATCGTCCTATTGCGATCATCAACAACTTTGCCAAAGTCTTTGAAAAGTGCCTCCACTCTGCAATTTATCCCCAATTGGAGTCATCTCTAAACACCTCCCAGCACGGATTCATTAGTAAACGGTCAACTGTTACAAACCTTGCAACTTTCACGCAATACTTAAGTGAAAATCTCGATCGGAATACTCAGGTTGACGTTATTTTCACAGACTTTTCGAAAGCATTTGACCGAATAGATCATCGTTTACTATTACATAAGCTAAAAAATATCGGTTTCTCTCCATCTCTTGTTGCTTTATTCACTTCTTATCTCACAAACCGGAGTAATTACGTGTATCACAAAGGACATAAGTCTCAAAATTTTTATTGCACATCAGGTGTGCCGCGAGGAACTAACCTTGGACCATTACTCTTTACAGTGTTTATCAATGATGTGGTCGATGGACTGGACTGCCACAAGTTGCTCTTTGCAGATGATTTAAAGATATTTCATGCCGTAAACGATCTTTCGGACTGCATTTTTCTCCAGGAACAACTTGACAAACTTCAAACGTGGTGTCTAAATATCAGCTTACATCTGAACATATCCAAGTGTCGAATTGTTACCTTCACCAGAAAAATTAACCCAACTAACTTCGATTATGTATTGAATGATGTTCAACTTGAGAGGTCTCTCAATATAAAGGATTTAGGTGTTACATTCGATGCGAAGTTATCATTCTCGACGCATATTCACACAATAGCTAACGCTTCTTTGAGGACTCTGGGCTTCGTGATCAGAACAACACGATTGTTTCCATCAATTGACTGCATATTACCGCTTTACTTTTCCTACGTCCGATCGAAACTGGAATATGCGTCTCTGGTATGGTCACCGTTTTATAAGTCGCACATATGTCTTCTCGAGCAGGTTCAAAGACGTCTTCTAAAGTATATGAGTTTCAGGCGTACAGGAGAATATCCGCCTCGTGGATACAGTCATGGTGACCTTTTGGCTACATTTAACGTGGAACCCTTGGAACTTCGCAGGTGTCATAGCGATATTAAGTTTTTGTATTCTCTTTTAACACAATAAAATTGACTTGCCTGAACTACTGGCCAAACTTAACTTTCTGGTTCCTAGACAAGCGACCAGATAAACAAATTCTTTTTATTGTGCTCCACCAAAAACAAATATTATGTTGAAATCTCCAGTATATAGAATATGTCGTTGCTATAATAATTTGTCTTGCAATAGTGTTGACATTCTTCTCTACCGACCATATTAAATCACTGTAATAGTAGTTATCATTATGTCTAGATTTGCGTAGATTTGTTGAATGTATGGTATTGCTTAAGGTCATGTTGTTTGTAGTTTAGTTTTAAGATTAGCTATAGGTTTATCTGTATGTATTCGATATTGCATATGTTTATATTACCTTGTCCTAGAATTGGATTTTGTATCTGTTGGGCAAATATATTATTATTATTATTATTATTATTATTATTATTAATATTCAGTTTATTCTCTTCGTCTAAAACAGTATTATGTCCTATTTTTTTTCTCATATGCCACACTTCCTGTACGCTCAAATCGTTCCTTCAATTTTTTTAAGGACCGTTCATTAGGCTGTCTCTTCCCGGGAAACTTTTGTGTGTACAAAGGTGACGCTAGGAGACAGTTCCCATCACTTTCTCCAATGGCATAAATCATACTAAAATTCATTTTAAGCTGTTTTTATTAATAGTCAAAACATAAATGAAACCACTAGCAACTACTGTCAAACATTAACTACTAACTTCATCATATGTCATGATTTGCGGTGACATTTCTCAGCTTACTAGTGCCTACTATTAAATCTACACTGCACAGAATGTGGAATTTGCGCGGTTTCTCGGAACATCTTTATTAACTCTCAAATTATGAAAGATAGGTATAGCACATTTATTACAAAAGTGGAAGGTTATTAAGAGACCTAACTGAATATGCAAAAGTACTCATACCGTTCCATTTAAAAAAATGAAGATATTATTGATTACACTTTCGCTAATCGCACGCGTTGATTTATTATTGTTAAAAGAAAAAATAAAATATCAAGAGCGCTGATGGATACGTTTGAATATCATCTAAAATGCTGACAAATATTATTTTTTAATATCGAACATTGAGTGAGATATTAAATATTTACGCAGATGATGCAAATGGTAAAATTTTCAAAAAATATCATTTATCTGGGAAACTGTTAAGTTTTGGGGAAAATGTTTTAGACTATTTTGATGTAAAATTTTATGAGCCATCAGAATATAAAATAATATATAAGGGGTTGCATTTAAAATTTTAAAGTTAGACATCGTTTATCAATAACCGAACACCCTGTGAAATGAATGAAACATTTCTATCTACAATTACGCATTTATGAGATATCGTCCACGGGCGTACTAAATGGACACCCTGTATATAGCCGCGTATTTATACATCAAAAAAAAAGATTCTAGTTATGTTTGATTTACAACTAGATTAAACAGAGTTTACTCAAGGGCGGGGACACGATTACATCCAACCTCCCCCGTTCCTGTATAGAGAGAGAGATTGACTTCGCTGTCTCGTCATCGTATGTGTACACAATTTTTAGCGCAAAGAAGCAGCATGCCTCCTATTACGACTCCCCATCGTTCCGAGATAGGTTGGGAGGGTACAAAATGTCAATGTTTGGGTAAAAACTGATTACGCGTTCCTAACGGAGGACTCTACAAAGTATAGGAGCGAGTAGATGGGAGCCCCCTCACATCCTCAAAGCTATTACCGACACAGTACTCTATCGGCTTTAGCAGCTTCGGGCAATCAGGGGAGAAGAGAGAGATTTGTACGTATATGAAGTGAGCCCTTCTTGTTATTGTGCCGTGTTATCATCGTTTGTGTATCTTTTTCGGATGCAAGTGCGTCCATTACTACAGCCGGTAAATAGAAATTTCAATTTAAATAGAGGCGATGACAAGATTGAGTTTATCTCCGCCATCTGCGATTTTTACCGGATCAGGTTTATATAATTAATTACTTAAACGTTACAAATCATGACATCCAACTAATCAAAACCCAATCGGACAAACTTCTTTTTCTAGTTCTTCTATCCGAGGCAATCAACTCAAAACATCCTACATGGAGATATATCCTCAACTTTTTTCCTAGCGGTCTATACATACGTGTTATTGCTTCGTTTTCTGCGCCACACAAAGATAACTTATAAGGTTGTGTGCGTGTGTTTTTCCCTAGAGTCTCGATGGCGTACGCGTTACATCCTATCAAGATGCTTACTCTTAACCTGCAACGTTGTTTCCCGAATGTGTGTGCCGGGCAACTTCTATAGATGCTACACGATAGGGAAGGGAAGGAAACGAAGAGGGAAAAAAAAACTCCTCTAGACCAGAGACAAAAAAGATGTTCGACGAGAACGAGAAAGAAAGACCGGATGAAATTCAATATGTTTTCGAATAGTTTTTGGTTTTTTACTCTCTCGTCTCCCCTATTACGTTGGAAAATATCAATTGGCTGGTTGTATAGATCCCGAGGAATATATATATTATATGGAGGGTGAAAATAAGGGTGTAAACGATGGAGGGTGGTAAGCTCTCAAATAATATGTTAACCTTGTAAAGATGAAACTTCGATCTTGTAAAAACTAATTTTGGCAATAGGTTAGTTAATTTGGCAATAGATGATTCACTCAGCATTAAGCTATAAGCTGCAGTCATCATCTTCATCATCCTGAGATTGGGATCATCAATTACAGGCATCACACATGTAAATGTCTTCTTTGGTAGGCAATATCTGGAATTTTTCATGATAGGGGATGAAACAGAATCCATTTCGATCCTGTTTTCTTCTTCACATCCTTTGAAAAATTTTTGCAGCACACCCCAGATACCCAATCATCATCAGGAACATATATGTTTGAAGGGTCTTCCACTACACTCGAACATTTAGCAGCTCTTTTCTTTCTTCCTCTAGTGTTTGAAGGTCTCCAGGTATAGTTGGATCCTCCTGATGTGTGAAAGTCCAACTAGGTCTTCTAGGGGTGTCAAACATGCAGCACCTCTTTTCTTTCTCCCTCCCCCCATGTGATGAATTAACATTGAATTTCTGAGCAGAGGGTGTCTCCAATTGTTTGGAGATCTCTTCTATTACAGTCAATGATTCATCCCTAGATTCTAGTGCACGCGGAGGCTTTTCAGTTAGTCTACTGGGTCCAAGGGCTTCAGTAGCAACAGTATTGGAATTAAATGGACATAAGCCAAATTTTTTTAATGCGTTTTCTATGTTCCTTTGGGTGAAACTGGCATTAAACGCAGGAGTGAAAAGTTTGTGAAACTGGTACCGAGGAAGGCTTTTCAGCTGGACTAGAAAGCATAAAACTATTCAATTCTTTGGACCAGTTCTCAACATCAATATCTAATGGTTGAAGACGATGACTTGTATGAGGAGGAATCGTCATGAGGTAGATGGCATTTTCTTTGGCAAGAGAAATTATTTCTGTCTCTATGTGTGAGCTGTGAGTGTCCATCAACAACAACAGAACAGTTCACTTGTAATCCAACCTTTTGGGGATAATCTTGTTATGGAATTAGGGAGGTTGTCATTTTTCAATGCATCATCCCATCATACACCTTTAAAGATGACAAATGGGGGAAAAAATGACCCTTCTGCTGAAGCACAACCTATAACAGTTTGGATCTCTATATCTTCTCTTATAGACATATTTTTTGCCTATCTGACAAACTATTTTGTTTGGTCTAACAACATAGGTCAGCCCTTTCTCATCCACATTCCATATTTGATTGGGCTTGTTGAATAAGTCAAGGTTGAATAATAAATGCTCCAATTTGGAAAAGTAGCCAGGTATGCAGACATATGCTCGAACGCTTCAAGTCAACAGCATACAAAAGTAATTATGTATGTATTGGTACACCTGTGCGGATTGTAAATCAGAAGAAAATCCACAAATCGTTCGGACGGTTTTCTAATTGGTGTTAGCGCCTGCACGAACACCAAACTGAAACTAACAATTTGCAATTATTGTGCTATCAAGTTCTGCTTCAAACTTGGGGACACAATGCAACAGAAACATTTGGAAAACTACGTCAGGCCTATGGAGACAGTGTTTTTTCGAAAGTCCAGGTTTTTAGGTGGTTTAAAGCATTTTCGGGAGGAAGGCATTCAATTGAAGATGAGCCTCGCAGCGAAAGACCTTCATCCTCAAAACGCGATGGAAATGTTGGCAGAATCCGCGATCTTGTGCGTTTAGCTCGTCGTTTGACAGTTCATCAAATTCTTACCAATGAATTGGGGATGAGAAAAATTTGTGCAAAAATGATTTCGAAAAATCTTTCACAAGAGCAAATGTACACCAGAAAGGACTTTTTGGGAGCAATTGAAAACGATTCGTATTATCTGGAACGTGTCATTACAGGCGACGAGTCTTGGGTGCTTGAGTATGATCCGGAAACCAAGCGCCAGAGCATGGAGTGGCACACTTCAACCTCTCCAAGGCCAAAAAAAGCAAAAATGAGCAAATAAAAAATCAAATGCATGCTGGTTTGCTTTTTTGATAGCCAAGGAATTATTCACAAAGAGTTTGTGCCTCAAGGCCAAATGGTGAATGAACTTTTTTACCGAGAAGTCCTTGAGAGACCGAAGTCTCTCAAAAGTGTCATGCGTGTGAGACCAACCATCAAAAACATGTGGGTGTTGAATCACGGCAATGCTCCTTGTCACACCGCGATTTCTATCAACGGGTTTTTGGCCAGTAAAAACATTCCTGTGGCTCCTCAGTCTCCTTATTCAACCGACTTGAGTCCATGTGATTTTTTTTGTATTCTCAAAATTGAAAATTTATCTCAAAGGACGACATTTTAAGACAATGGAGAATATTAAAACAGCCGTGTTATGAAGAATGGAAGGACTTTTTGGAAGCAATTGGAAACGATTCGCATTATCTGGAACGTGTCATTACAGGCGACGAGTCTTGGGTGATTGAATATGATCCGGAAACCAAGCGCCAGAGCATGGAGTGGCACACTTCAACCTCTCCAAGGCCAAAAAAAAGCAAAAATGAGCAAATCAAAAATCAAATGCATGCTGGTTTGCTCTTTTGATTGCCAAGGAATTATTCACAAAGAGTTTGTGCCTCAAGGCCAAATGGTGAATGAACTTTTTTACCGAGAAGTCCTTGAGAGACTTCAAAAACATGTGGGTGTTGCATCACGGCAATGCTCCTTGTCACATCGCGATTTCTATCAACGAGCTTTTGGCCAATAAATTCCTGTGGCTCCTCATCCTCCTTATTCACCCGACTTGAGTCCATGTGATTTTTTTGTATTCCCAAAATTGAAAATTCATCTCAAAGGACGTCATCTTGGGACAGTGGAGAATATTAAAACAGCCGTGCTATGAGGAATGGAAGAATCGTCTCCACCGCTGTGTGGCTTCCCAAGGTAGTTATTTTGAAGGAGCCTTTACTCGTGTAGCCAATCGTTAGTTTTTCTAAACTTCCTTTTCCCTCTATTCTAGAATTCCTGTTTCCGTTTGCTGATGATCTTACCTTGAATACCTCGTGCGTTGAGAATCACTTCTAATTGCCGTCGTTTTCGATTTAGTTCGGCTACAGCTCGCTAGATACAGAGATGCTTAAAAGTTGTCACCCTATATTTTTTAAACATCATCTAACTGTACCTCCTTCGTCGTAATTAGTGTTGATTTGGGCGTTATTATTAAGTACAGGGTGCTCCGTTAATATCATTTCTTCTTATCGGCATACATGAAAGACAGTACACCAAACGCCACCGAGTATTGAACAAAATATGCGAGAAAGAATTGTATAAGCTTTTACATCAATAACTCCTGAAATGTCGAGAAGAGTTAAAATCAATTTTCAAAGAAAAATTAATATTTCGGTAAGAGAAAAAGGCATGATTTTTGAACATTTATTATAACTTCTTTTTGTTTTTAATAATTGATGAACATTATGTTTGCATACTCTTTTGTTTTTGAAATATTTTCAAGGTTACCACGAAATTGGAGACAACATTTTTGTAGCTTGCGTAAAAACTATGAAATATCTTGAAAAGTATAAAAGAAAACATAGTACTTTATACATAAATGAATGGAAAGGTATTAGAATGAGGAATCTATCGATCTAACAAAATATATAGGGTGGCATTAAAAAAATTAATAACCGCTGCACAAATTTTAAACATTCTTCCAAGTAATTTTTTTATATAGTTTGAGTCAATATGTTGCCAAGTGTTCCATAAATACTATTGCCATAGCTGTTGGTGCTGTCTAGCTCTTTGATCAATCTCATTCCACAAGAGCTCGATGGGGGATAAATCCAGATTTTGAGGAGGCTAAACCATTAATTTTAATTTATTTCTTACTGCTTTTTTTCTCTAAAAAGTAGGGTAATTGTCTTGCTGGCTCACAAAGGGCTCACCAACAAGACGGCTTCCACATGAAATAGCATAATTTTGCAAAATATCAAAACATTCTGTAAGTAGAGTAGAGTAGAAGTACTGGCTGTACAACGTTAAGGTCAAAAGGAAGGACTATTGGGATAGGCAGCCAAAACATCAAACGATGATTCGGTAATTAGTTGTTAATTACCGATAGCTCAGAATATTAAATGGAGATTTGATTTTTTGGCTGCCTATCCCAATAGTCCTTCCTTTTGACCTTAACGTTGTACAGCCAGTACTTCTACTCTACTCTACTTACAGAATGTTTTGATTTTTTGCAAAATTATGCTATTTCATGTGGAAGCCGTCTTGTTGGTGAGCCCTTTGTGATCTTTGTTGGCATTGTATCAGTTCAGGGTTTCATTTCTCTGGACGGACGGTGACATTTTTTAGAGTGTTTACATCCGGATCGACTTACCATTTAGTGTTAGGAGCAGAGTGATGAACAGCACAGCATTATAAAAGGCGATATGATGCTGTGACAAAGCCATTTGAACACAATTTACACACACAAAACTACATACATAACGAGAGTTGCAGTGATAGCCAGACAAGTAATACAGCTTATTGAGTCACTGCAACTAGGTACCCACCACACATAAAAAACGCAACAGTTTTGGAATTCCTTAAAAAAATAAACCACTTACTGATTTGATCCTTTTAGATATTAACCATGAGGTCCCATTTAAAATAACGGAGCAAGTATGTGTTTATTTACTTTTGAAACACTCTGTATAGTTAAAAATATTTTTAGGTTATGCAGAACATAAATTGGGATAACTTTTCTTTATAACTTTTTTGTCTATTTTCACAAATATGGCAGATATCTAAGATCCACGTTGAAACGGGACACGCTGTACAATATTTATACATTGTTGGGCGCCAAATTTTCATCTCCTTTTTTCTATTCAACTTATACAATTCTATGCGTATATCCTTTTGTCTCTTCTTATAATAGCGGTAAACCTTAAAACATTTAGGCGTATAACATTCCCCATTGTTCTTGATTCAAGTTGCTGCCATACTCCGATAAAGGGCACATAATTAAAAACAAATACCCAACTCCAGCGAAACGTTTCCTTTGCGGTTGATATAATAACTGTTTGCACTTATATAATATACCCCAGTTTCTGTCTTACTTATTGTTGAGTCGGAACCGACACGGAAACGCTGTAATATTTCCCCGTCTTTATTACCACTCTATATTAGCTTACCGTTTGCTTCTTAGGCGGGCACTGTTTAATCTGCAGATCCTCGTATTGGCACGGAATAATTTGACGCGAATACAACGTTAACAACGTAGGTAAATCTATTCTTGACAGACTCGTCTCTCTTAGATGTAATAGTTAAAAATGTACGCCCCCTAAACATATATTATATTAATACCGAACATTTCAATGCTCACATTAACTAAATCCTAAAATCTCGGCGTCTCCTAAGGGTATACTTTTAATTTTGTCTCGAGCCTGATGGGTATCTCTCGGAATTGCGCAAATACGTGTTTGACGCGAGAAATAAGTCAACGCATTGGGAAAACGTTCCGAACACGACATCAAAGGCAACGCGCGGTAGTTAGAGAAATGGAAAATGTAATACGGGAGAATATACATATGTACTATCTCTACCACCGAGGGAGTGAGAGAGATTGTGTGTGTGTGTGTGTCAACAATAATCAAGACTGAGATTGAAATTGCAAGAATTCTGGCATGTAAGAAAGTGCAAATTCGGTAATATTACCTTTGGGAACGTTACTTGCTTACGAACAGGGATAATATTTTACTGTGCGGAATGGAGTGTAGAGTGTGGAGCGAAATGTTGGTTTCTATCTTGCTATGTTTATAAAGATATTTGCATATATTACTGTATATTCTGAAAGCTTCAGACGCTGCGGATTATATACATAAATATATAGAGGAGTTGATGATTTCGTTTGAAACAAATGGAAATTCAGACTGAATTGAAACTAACGACTGTGTTAACATTTTTTGTGGGCAATAATCTATATTATCGTTTCGGTGTTACCGGAGATAACCTCTTATAAACAGGCTTCAAGATAATTTTAGAAAAGAAAAAAGATAAATCTTAGGAACACTTCATAGTACAGCTTCACATATTTTAGGCAAGAGATGAGACAGGAAAGTTGAAGTAGATTCATTGGTCGGCAAGTACAACTGGAAGAAGGACGATCACTGGGCAATACTACAGCGATTTATTGACCGGATTCGATGCACCACAACAGGACAAATTTTTTTTATAGCCTCCTCGGTCCCATGAAAAGTTTGGTTTTAACAAATGTAGCATTTTTTGTTAAAAAACTTAAAAAAACGATTTCTTTGCATATTACAGCACAGGAACATATTGCACCCGGTACATTTAGTAAACGTTAGTCCTTTGCACCCTTGAAAACATAATTTCAGGTAGATGTTTGGCTTCCTGCTTGCGAAGGATTTTTCTACGTTTTACGCTTGTTTGATCACATCCTTTTTCCTCACTAACATCTGAATCTTGACTTGGCAAAAAAAAAATGTAAAACTTTCTCTATTGGAGCCAGCTGGACGCAGCACTGAAGTCAAGAAAATGATAAATAGAACGAACAGTCCATTTATTTGCTCTATTGTTCACTGAATATTTTGAAATCACCCAATCCAACAGGTCTACTCCTCCCATTTTATCATTCTAATTCTGAACCACTAAAGAACGATTGAGCTCAGTATATATTTTTTTTTCCTGGACAGACCTTCCGTCTACAAACTCGTATTGGTTCATCTCTACACTTCGAAGAAGCCAAATAGATTGGTCTAGAATCATACACCAATTGTATTTGAAGTACGAGGGAGCGTTTTTATATTCGCGGAATGAGCGGGTTGTAGGGGGGTGATTAGGCGCATTGGGGGCGTGGCCTGTGCAGCGACTCATAATTAGTATAAATACGAAGTTTCATTCTTATTAGACAGTTAGTCTTTGAGCTATCGTCAACCAGCGCAAGATGGGTGCCGAGAATGCTCACGCCGCCGCAAAAACAACAGCGCGTAGAGTGTTCGCGTGCATTTTTGGATCTCTGTAATGAAGACAAGGATGATGTATTGAGTCGACGAAACTTGGGTTCATCATTATGAACCTGAGTCCAAACAAGACTCCATGCAGTGGCATAAAAAGGGCACAGCACTTCCCAAGAAATTTAAAGTGTCACAATCAGCTGGGAAACTCATGGCAACGGTATTTTAGGACTCGGAAGGAATATTGTTGATTGATTATAAAGATAAAGGTGTACGCTTCAATATTAGAGCGACTAAAAGAAGCCATTAAAGAGAAAAGACGGGGAAAATTGACGAAAGGTGTGCTGCTTTTGCACGACAACGCGCCCCCGTCCACAAGAGCCGCGTTGCGTTAGCTGCCCTGCATAAGGTGCGCTTCGAAATTGTGAATCACCCACCCTACAGCCCAGACTTGGCCCCGAGTGATTATTACCTGTCTCCGAAAATGAAAAAAGAGCTGCGGGGTAAAAAATTTACTGCCGATGATGAAGTCAAGGAGGCAGTTTCGGCGTATTTTGCAGATAAAGAGAAATCATCAATCAACAAAGGCAGCACTCCTATCGGCAAACTGTCTGTGAGTTTCAGTACCATTCTTCCCTCAACATCTAAGTTCTCTGGTGTAGGAACTAAACTAGATTCTGCAGATCGTCCTCGCCCTTCATACATAAAAAAATCCAGCAGGATTCCTATAGGTGTGGTCATAACAACATTTTTGAGACCCACTGGATGTGGTTTCCCTCGAATGAATTGTCTCATTCGTACTTTTCCATGAAACGCGATGATTTGTTTATCCACTGAAACGTTTTGAGTACACATCTATCTTTAACTCCGTCCACCAATTTTAACCGTATTCGAAGCAAGCTAGACACGCTGTCTGAAACAATTGAAACTCTTGTATTCAACCTCCAAAAATTCTAATCCTTGGTAAGTTGTAAATACTAATAAGCATACAGCAAACGAAGAATTTCTTTCTTTCACCTGCACTGGTTTCCAAAGACTTTCACATCTTTTTTACTTCCTCATGTTTGTGTACAAGGCCATCGATTCAGAAAATTTATCATCAAGATATCTAATAAAATAGTGAATCGGTTCTAGTACCTTTCAATTTGTGGCTCGAATGCTGTTCTCTTCCATTTTCTTTTTTTTTTTCGTTTGCTTGATCATCTTCATTTTTGATTCCTAATATTTGGTACTGATATGCCCCTAAATCTTGTTCGTTGATCTCACAATCATCCTCGTCTTCCTCGGTATCGCAGAGTATATTGTCATCAACATCGGACTCATCCAGGTTGATATTATCAGCCAACTCCTAGAGTTCGACCTCCTTAAGCCTAACTGAAATATTTTATAATATAAAAAAGCATTTGTTGGGCCGTACCCAAAGTATCAGCAATGATATAGCTTAGGGTCATATTTATAGTCCGTGCTTGAGGTTGTGTCGATGCTTGAGCACGCGATTTTGACATAAATATCATTACAAATGTGTCAAAATCGCGTGCTCAAGCACGGACTATAAATATGACCCTTAATCTTATTGGAAACAGTTTTCCTATACCAATGTAATGCTTATCAATTTCAACGGATTTAATAAGTTTTTTCCTCAAAAATATTAATTGGAGGCATGCATTTTCGACCAATCAATGAAAACTGAGCATCTTTATGTTTTACCTTTCAGAAGATAACTTGAAAAAAATATGTAATTAACAAGAACTTTTCTATAAACGGAATTTAGCAAATTTGGTCTTATTAGAACCGATTTTCCTCGACCTATCGTCAGTTAAAATGAACACGTGATTAAGTGTTGTCTGGTTAGCGACGTCTATCAAAGAAAAATAATTACGAAGAACGGTAGCAGCATGACGAGCTTCATCATTTTCTCCTTCATCTTCCTCATCATTATTCTTGTTCGTAATAACAGCTAGGAGAATTTTTTCATCTGTCATGTTGCTAAATCATTGTCCACAAGTACAACTTCATTCCATGTGCAATTAGGTGGTAGCACTGCCTCTAAGACTATAGTATTCTCCAACCAATCTGTGAGGGGAATTTCGTCTTCTTCGTCGAAATCTGGCGATGCTATTCTGCTATCGTTTGTTGAAAATCCTGCATGTTTGAAGCAGTTAGCAATTGTTACTTGTGAAACATTGCTATAACATCATTATAGCATCTAGAACGGTAATATTCCAGTTAGAAGAAGACTTGTTGCTTTCTAAAATGAACCTTGATTGCCTTGATAATTCCTTGGTCAAGTGGTTGTAATACAGCCGTTGTATTTAGCGGTAGAAAACATAGTTTTATTGATGCTAAATTAAGAATATTGGGGTGGGCTGGACAATTATCGATAAGTCAATTTTGCTCTAAGATTTGCAAAGCTCTTGAGGTCCCACTCTCGAATAATCTACTGATTACTACTTCTACTTCTTTTTTTTATAAAAATGTATCCCTTCTGCGTAGCCATATTTGTTCTAAAAATAGCGCCATCTAGCGTGCTTGAATTTTACCGGAATGATATAGTTTTAATATGTGCTTAAACGTTAGATGTTTATTTTCTCATATTAGAACTTGTTATACTAATATGAAGCAATAACCATACCTACTAGGAAGGTACTTCCGCAGATAATAATGATATAAAAAGAAGGTATTGCCGTCCTATATGCAGCTAATATTAAAATTTCCTCCGAGTGAATCCAATATTAACCTTACGTAATAATGCAGTCACTCCACCAGTTATATTATTGTTTTCTCCTTCACCTCCTGTTTCTTAATATGATGCCCTTAACAGTTGGAGCTATCGGAGCTGTGCTATAGCTTCGTCAACCTTTTAAATATTCTAGGCGCGCTGGTGTGCAGCCGAACAACTCCGAGACTCGCTCTTATTGTTATGGCGATATAAAGAAGACGTTTCAGTTTTTATTAGGATTAAGACGCAGTTATCGCCGTTGTCGCTTTTATTAAGAATTATTTAACTTACATCTCGGTTAATCAAAGTTGAAACGAAAGAGAGGTAGGTACCTACTAACTTTGACTAAATTTCGTTCCGGCTATTCGGAACGTTCAATTTACCGTTA
>CM043021.1:99970023-100178583 GCA_023690525.1 Holotrichia oblita | reverse complement strand
TTTATACAGCGCCCTCTAGCATGCATGTCACTTATTAAATTCGTTAAAATTGGTAAGCATTATATTGGCGGGGGAGAACTGTTTCCAACAAGACCAAGTTTATAAAATTCTGTTCAGTAGAACCGGAGTTATAAGCGTTCGTTCAAAACAAAATGTTCCCTCCTCCCCACCCCTTATCTGATGAAATACGAAAAATTTGTTCGGTGTATAATATGCGGAATTATCAGGAGATTTCGATTTTCATATTTGCGATAAAGCTTAATTTGATAAATTTTGTATAAAATAAGAATTTAAATTTTTTGTGCTCAGTTACGCCATCTAGCGGTCATCCTACAATTTCCTAAATAATTTCCAGATGTTTCTCGGGGCCACTTTAGTCAGTGATATTTTTTTCCCGAAGCTCTACCATGAACCGTTTCTGAGATATTGCCGAGCGACATTCTTAGTTGGCCACCCTGTACATACCTCCTTGTTGTTACCAACGAATAGAAAAATACATGCAGTAATTTTTGAAAAGTTTATTTTTATCAAAATCAAGTAGTATTATTAATAAAAAAAAAAAAACATCAGTAATGTCACAACAGAACTACAACTAAACTCGGACAAAACGAAACAAAGGATAAACGAATAGACTTAATCTAAAGTGGAAAAGTCATCGTCATCGGTGACATCTATTTTATGACCTGATCTGAGACCAAGGAAGGGTAGTAGGCAATATCTGCTTTAGATGACGTTTTCATATTTTAGCTGCTTAAGAGCTAAAGGCGTTTCTGAATAACAAAATCAGTGAACAAGAGACAGCTACTTGTCAAACTACACCTTATTTGTGTTTTATGCTCAACTGGGAATTTTTAAGTTTGTCCTTTTCTTAGCTGTATATAGTTTTTTTTTTAAGTGTCTAGTGAAGCAACAAAATTAAAAATCATATTTTGTGTGACAGGAATCACAATAAAATTCCTTGCTACTATTTTTATAGTACGAGGGAGCGTTTTTATATTCGCGGAATGGGGGATAAGGGGTGGAAATAAAAAAAACAAATTGTTTTTCTTTTTCAATATATTCATCTGCAAGACGGATACATTTTTCACATCTTTCAATTAATTTATTTATACCCTCATAAAAAAATTTATCTGCAAAATACGCCGAAACTGCCTCCTTGACTTCATCATGGGCAGTAAATTTTTTACCCCGCAGCTCTCGGAAACAGGTAATAATCACCCGGGGCCAGGTCTGGGCTGTAGGGTGGGTGATTCACAATTTCGAAGCCCACCTTATGCACGGCAGCTAACGCAACGCGGCTCTTGTGGACGGGCGCGTTGTCGTGCAAAAGCAGCACACCTTTCGTCAATTTTCCCCGTCTTTTCTCTTTAATGGCTTCTTTTAGTCGCTCTAATATTGAAGCGTACACCTTTATCTTTATAATCAATCAACAATATTCCTTCCGAGTCCCAAAATACCGTTACGATGAGTTTCCCAGCTGATTGTGACACTTTAAATTTCTTGGGAGGTGCTGTGCCCTTTTTATGCCACTGCATGGAGTCTTGTTTGGACTCAGGTTCATAATGATGAACCCAAGTTTCGTCGACTCAATACACCATCCTTGTCTTCATTACAGAGGTCCAAAAATGCACGCGAACACACTACGCGCTGTTGTTTTTGCGGCGGCGTGAGCATTCTCGGCACCCATCTTGCGCTGACCTTAGACATGCCGAGATGATCGTGTAGGATTTTAAAAATTGCATTTTCGAAATAATGGTCTCATTAGGTGTTTTTTTTTCAGTTACCTCATCGAAGATGTAAAAATAGGCTTTGCCATGATTTGATGAATGTATGCAAAAATTATACATCCTGCCTCAAGTACCTTTTGATAAAGCGACATTTTGTTTATGATCAAAACAAAGAGTCTCAACGTTTGGATCATCTCTAGCCTTTTCTTGAAGGTCATGTTTGGTAAAGATTTCTTTCCCTTTCTAGTGCTTTCTGAAAGAGATTATCAGCTCCCTTTAGCTGGTTCTCAATTTGGTCACATACTTGGCAAGTGTCTGAGCTGGGATGTCCAAAAGCTATGCAAATTTTTTAAATAACGGAAGTAAAAATTGTTTTTCGGGCCGATTGAAACATCTAAGTCGCACCAAACGATGGAGCGCTTCCACTTTCACTCAAATTTACCAAAAAAAGTCAGATACCTCCTTTTTGCAGCAAACTCCTCAATTTCCTTTGATTGATATTCAACAGCTTCTGGTAAAAATCACTCGGAAGAACACAGAGCAAATTTACTTTAAGCCGAAAGGCAAAGACGACACAAGAAGTGTTACAACCTACCTCTGTTACTTTCAACCATGGTCTTCCCTATATATAAATATGAATCTACACGATTTGATTTTATAGTAATTTCATATGCACCAATCGATTCCGAACGTCCCCCTCCTTTTTTTTTTCAATTTACGAGCAATTATATATGACATAAAGCGACAGACTAACCGCGGCAGCCCACCTCCACATCGACCCATCATCATATATTGCACATATATAAACTAGATGGTATAAAATTTCCAATTCGAATTTTATGCCCCGCGAAAGTGACCGACGAGCTCTGGTGTGCGACCGCAGTACGACAGTTATAGCCGTCAGATATTTCATAAAATTACATTACAATTGCGCGCCCGAAACGTTCAGGTGGTATTATTATAACCGTGGCCCCCGTTATTTGGGGGCGTCCTCGTTTTTCCTAAAACCGCAAATTTTCATCTGAAATGTGCGTGCGGCTACCTTGCATCTGTGCGATAAATTTTATTTGCCCCTACCATCGCCGCCGTCACCGCTGATATTGGTGCGTCGCTGAATTTAACACAATTACGTCTCTCATTTGTTTAATTTTGTCGTATTATCGGTTTGAAATATGATTGTAATTGTATGAAAAGGATGCGATTGAAATAGAATCTGAAAGAGACTTGCCACTAATTATAATGCTTTCATAAATGCAATCTTGTCACACCACGTAGGTGACTCAAAGAATGCTGTCAAAGCATTGTAAAGGCGATATAATGCTGTCACAGTATAGTAAAGGCGATATAATGCCGTCACAGTATACAGACAGTTCCCGACTTATGTAAAGAAATTTTGTCGTCTAACAAACTCATACTGGTTGCTATCGGCATGTATGGAAGAAGGGGTGCAAACAGATCGTTCCTCAAGTCCAAGATCTTGAAGATCAATCCTTTGAGGAGAGAAGAGTGAGTGGAGAAATTTTAGAACTTGCCAGCAAATTGGACGCGGATGTAACCCAAATCGATTTGGAAGAGTTAATAGCATCATATTCTGAGACCATTGTCGAATGATGAGCTTATAAAATTTGATGCAACGCGTGCTGCTAATGAAGAAACACGCACCGAAATAGAAGAAGAAGAAAAGGCGTTCATAACAAAAGAGTTGTAAGAACTGAATTCTTTCCTATCCAGATTTGTAAAAATGAAACCGGAAACAGACTGTTTCTTAAAAGTACAAAAGATGGAGGAAAGCAATGTTGCTTGCTATAAACAAATTTACGAGGAGAGGAAGAGAGCTGTCGTTCAGACATCGCTGGATAATTTCCTGAAAAAAGTTAATCAATCCAGCACCAGCATTGATGTAGATTGTAGATTTGAAATGAGATTTGAACCTATTGATCTATTGGTGCCCTCTTGCGTGAGCTTGTAAACTGCTGTGGTATGCTCGCTCCTAAAGCTCCCCATCCAGTCCAAGAGCTTTGATAAACTGCATTAACTGTGATGATTTCAGAGGTTCGTCTATAACGTCTTTACCGAGATGGTTGGCTCCGGTTTCTATGATGGCGGTGCAGTAAGATGTCAACCGGATTTTCATCCTCAGCCCCGCAGAACCTGCAGTCGCTATTCTGTTTTAGACCTATCCTTGCCATGTGTTCACCAAGGTGACAGTGCCCTGTAAGGAACCCTGTGAGGATGCGCAATCTATTCCTGCTAAGTTCCAGCAAAGTTTTTGCTCTATGCTTATTGTAGCTTCCAAGGAAGATCTTGTGTCTCAGAACAAGAAGATTCTCCCAGACGAATGCTCTGAGCCTCTCTTCCCGATCTTTAAGTTCTTTTTTGTAGGTGCTCATCCCTATACCACAGAACGGTTCAGGTTTCACAAACGGAGTTGTAGCGGCCTTTCTTGCTAGTGAATTAGCTTATTCGTTGCCTCTGATTCTAGTGTGTCCTGGTACCCAGTATAGTGCAACTCTATTTTTCTTGCCCAGGTTGTTTAATCAATCAAGACATTCCCAGACTAATTTCGAGCTGATCGTGTTAGAGCTCAGCGCCATTAGGGCTGCTTGACTGTCGGAGAAAATTACAATGCTCTGCTTTCGATAGTTCCTGTCAAGGTTCACTTGAGCACATCTTCCAATGGCATTGATCTCCGCTTGGAAGACGCTGGGGTTGGCTCGGAATATTTGGTTCCTGGCCCAAATATGCCTGCACCTGTTCCTTTATCGGTTTTGTGTGTTTTCCTTTAGGGAGTACGTGGAGTGTTCTCCCACCCACTCTCTCTTATTGCTGAGCTTGGTGAGAAAATTCCTTTCAAAGCTATATTCCTAGACCATTTCATCATTCGGTAGGCTTAGAAGTGGGGAGAGCCCGGTTTGAGACGTCCATGCTCTCTGGTGCGGAGTCTCGCCCCTTCCAGTCCCCGCCCTGGTAAGTCTGTGCATAGCCGCAAGGGTCGCTCCCTCCACCACTATGTGTAAGGGGGAGAGGTCTAAAATTACCTCTAGGGCCGCAGTTGGGCATGTTCTCACAGCTCCGCCTAGTTCGACTTACGTAAATTTCGACCTACGCAAGAAAGTCAGGAACTCTCCACTTACGTAAGTCGAGAACTGTCTATAGTAAAAGCGATATAATGCTGTCACAGTATCCTAAAGGCGATATAATCATGTAACAGTATTTTAAAGGCGATATAATGCTGTCACAGTATCTTAAAGGCGATATAATGCTGTCGCAGTGTTATAAAGGCGATATAATGCTGTAACAAGGTCATTTAAACACAATTATATACGCACAAAAACTACATCGCGAGAGGGGTTAAATCGCGCAAACGAGGCGTCTATTCGCGAGCACAACTCGCTCTAAACTTGTAGCGATCGCCGTTGATCAAAGAAAAAAAATGGGCCGATGACGTCGCTGGCATGAAACGCGCTATTGCTATCAATATTTATGTCCTAAGATAGATACTCCTGAAGAAGGATTAATCACACTGATGTTTGAAACGTTGGCATTATTAAATGTTTTAATTAAAATCATCGAGATTCTTCTCGTAGTTAGAAGTGAACAAACCTCTATATCTATATATATAAAATTTAATTCGTATAGAAAAAGTATAAATTATATTATGCATATTTTAATAGATAGATGAAATTTTCAAATTCGGTCTCTTGCGTACGAGCATTTCATGCATATAAATTGAGTTGGCTTTATTGCATATCTTTATTTAAATTAATGTTTAAATGAGATCGTCCCATATGTTGAAAATATAAAATCTAAATATAAAAATATATACAAACATGTTGCAATGAAAAAGGTACGTACGTCTAATTCAATGATATCGAAGGCTTCCACGGTTTGAGTATCCAGTTATGAGGGCTTCCTCCTCTAGCGTGGTTGACACGTTGAGTTACCGTGACTTTCTGCCGCCCCTCACCTAGTCTTACACCTGAAGAAGCCGCTTACATTAGTGGCGAAACGTCGAGTTTGAGTAAGTTGTATATATATTTACTATGACGCGGTCAAAACCCGGAAGCTCTCATAACAGGTCTAATCCAAGCACATGAATTTGACGATAACCACACGCCGTCAAAGTTCAATCCTGACACACAGACACGTGTTTCGAACTTATTAGTTCTCATCAGTGTGTGATACAAGAATCTCTTCTTCAATCATTTCGGTGAAGTATGGGATGCCACAAGACTCCATTTTAGGATCACTACTGTTGCTGTGTACAGGGGTTTAGTTTAATATAACAAATTCTAATCTCGCACACATAGATGGCGCTACGATACGTACGTTTGTATTATTTTATTTTTTCGGCGGGCTTCGTTGTTTAGTTTAATTCGATAAACCTCTTGCAAATCCGTTTTTACGTGCCCACGAATCCGCTTAATTCATCGTGTTAGAACGTGTTATGAACAAACTCTCCCAATTTTTTTTTACTGTGGTATTTGCCCAAATCAAGTATCCCGCTCGGGTTCCCCCTTCTTCATTGTAACTCGTTTGTGTATACATAAATACCTGAAAAGGGAGCAACGGTCATCGCGAGTTTTTTTTTTTTTTTTTTTTTTACGTCGAGTGTAGAATTTTATAAAGTTTAATGGGGAACGAAAATAAAATGAAAAACTGGGGTGGAAACATCGTTGTTTTTTCTCCCTCTCCCTCGTCACCCGAATTGTTTTGTTTGATATTTACAATTGTTCATGTTGATTGAAAAATAAATACGACGTTAACTAGATTGGAGACGCGTTGAAGATATTAAATCTTTATTCGTCGCAATTTAGCATTTACATAATTACATAAATCTTGCCCCTAATCTTTGTTACCCAATGAATATACAAATCCTCTTATCAACGGCGTGTAACCATAAACAAAAAAGCGCTGACGTCATGCATATTATTTGGTATTTTAACCATTCCGAAATTCCCCTAGCAGCGCCACATGAAACGCAGCTTATCGTATCTTTGTTGTTGTAGCAGTTCGTATACAATAAAAGCTGAAATTAGCGCTAACTAGTTTAATTTAGATAATTGACACGTTGCTTTATACGTTTCCGGTTTCGTGACTTGCCGACTGGCGCTACTAGACGTCGATATGCAACCCCCGACTCCCTACGTTTTATGTTTTATAAAAGTCGGATAAAGGAAGCGTGAAAATTCGATTAAATGCAAAGTATTGACGCTTTCACCTTTAATTCCACTCCCCCCTATTTCACGTTTGGAATCTCAACTTTATAATTTGCCGCCCAAACTCCGATTCCTCACACAATTTTAACGAAATATGTAGGAAATGAATATACAGGGTGTTTCCTAATTGAATGTCAATATTTTAGGGGACGATTTTTTGGTCCATTTTAAAAAGAAAACTTCATATGAACGTATGACCTAAAAGTCTTAACTTTTGAGATACAGGGTGGTAAAATTTTCAAATATAAATAATTTTTCTATGTATGAAGAGGCATTATTAGTGCACCACATTTTTTTTTAATTTCACCAGTGGCGTTCGTACGAAACTTCAGCTATGTATCTATTTTGACAGACGTTTAGGTCATACGTTCATATGAAGTTTTCTTTTTAAAATAGAGCAAAAAGTCGTCCCCTAAAATATTGACATTCAATTAGGAAACACCCTGTATACATATACAGGGTGTTCAATCAACTTACCCTCTAAAATGCATCATTTTCGAAATACAGGGTGTTGAAATGTATTAAAAAAAAATTCGATTTTTGGAAATATCTCCGGAACCGTTTATCGCAAAGAAATCAGCTTTTGTAACCATTTTCTACTTATAATAAGCTAAGTTGTGAGCGAGGAAAAAAAAAATTTAAAGTCATAATTGGTGAAGATTTTGAAGGGGTAGTGGTTGTTCTCCTCTCCAACTTCTACGCCACTGGAAAAAGTACGATTTTGAGACGCCCACTTGAACCGCCAATGTTTTGTACACAAACAAGGTACTCTAAAGTTCTCTGTTTTGACTGTTTTCGAGAAAACTCAACTTTTATGTTGAAAATCGTGGTAAATTTTTTGAAATAAAAGTGTTATTTTACTAAAACATTAGAAAAAGTAAGAAAAGCAAACGTTAACAAATAAAAGTTTTAAAATTTAACTTTAGAGCATTGGCGGTTCAAAATCATTTTTTCCAGAACAAGTAAGAAAAACAAACGTTAACAAAATCTTCAAATTATGTTTATTTTTTTTCTCGCTCACAACTCAGCTTATTATAAGTAGAAAATGGTTACAAAAGCTGTTTTCTTTACGATAAACCGTTCCGGAGATATTTCCAAAAAACAAACACCCTGTATGTAGAAAATGGTGCGTTTTAGAGGATAAGTTGATTTTGAAACTTTTTTTCAAATTTTTGGACAAGGTATCACATCCTGAAGTCCTGCGCATATATTATGAAACACCCTGTATACTGGATTTTTTAACAAAATTGTACAGGGTGGGCAAATAAGCGAGGTAATCGGCTGTATCTCAGAAACTAATGATCGTAGAGAGTTACGGTAAAATTTTTTATAAGTGAAGTGGGCAAGAGAAAATGCTGGAAATTATTTTCAAGTTTCCAAGATGGCCGCCAGTGGGCGTTTCCACCATTTTGAATTACATAATGTTATGTTTCTCGTAATTTTCTCCAATCAATATAACAAAGAAGTATTTGCGTTTTAATGTTAACTTAAAGTCAAACATTTTTTGTAAAAACAATTTTGCTCTATCTTTCGAAATAAAGTGGTGGGGGGTATTTGAATGTTGTTTTAAATAAATGCCTGTAACTTCGAAACGGCGTAACGGATTTTGATAAATTTGGTATCATTGAAAAGAGCATTTCTTGGGCTTTTAGGTTTCTTGTAATCGTGACAGTTGTGATCTACACGGCCGCCGATAGAGGGCGTTATTCGATATTATAATTAAAATATTGGATTTTCTCAAAAAATTGAAATTGATGATATGATTTTTTTTCGACTAGAAAATAGACAAATGACCAACCAATAAGCCTGCGCAAGCCGCATCTTAATATCTTTTTCCTAACTCAAATTATTAAAAAAAATACTAAACCAGGAAAATTCATATATCCCCATTTAAAAATGCAACGCTTGTTTTCGATAAGAAGGCAAGTAGTAGGCCATGGAAATAAAAGACAAACTCCTCTCTAAAATATTCACAAGAAATGTCAGTTTATTTAGTGCTGTGATTTTAAGTCACACGTTTTCGTATTTGTATGCGATTTTCGTTTTGAATAAAGTTGTGGTCCTGAAAAGGACCACATTTTTCCAGTCTTTCTTAAGTCGACAGAACCGCGGCCTCGATTTCTGCCGCTGATAGTTGACGAATTGAGTTTCGAATTCTGTTGTCCATATCCATTCCTGTTGTTGGTGGAGTTTGAAAAACAATGTCTTTTAAGCGTCCCCACAAGTAAAAATCAAGACATATCAAGTTGGGAGATCTTGCCGGCCAAGGAAATAGGCTTCCCCTTCCTATCCAGCGTTCTCGAGAGGTCCTGTTAATATGGTTTCGGACATTAATTGAATAATGTGCCGGACAACCATCTAATTGCAGAAACATAGTTCTCCTAGTTGCGAGTGGCACATCCTCCAACAAAATTGGCAAGTCGTTGATCAAAAACTCTAAGAAGCGATTACCAGTTAAAGCTTGATCAAAAAAATAAGGTCCAATAATTCTGTCTCCAATGATACCGCACCGCACATTTAGACTCCAGCGTCCTTGGTGCTGGACATCTCTTAACCAATGCGGATTTTCAGCGGACCAATAATGCATGTTATGACGGTTTACTCTACCATCACTACTAAAGGTAGCCTCGTCGGTCCAGAGAATTTCCGTTAAGAAATTTCTGTTTTCCTCAAGCCATCCATTGATAATAATTTAGTCTATTATCGAAATCTTCTTCATTTAGCGCCTGGTGCATGGTGTCGGGTACTGTCTTGCAGCTATAGCTGCATTTTGAAAACACTCGAAATAAATCGCAATCATGTCAACGGCTTCATTATTTGTGAGAGGCATTTTGATTAAAAAGTACTCAAATTATACGCAATCAACAATATTGGGCTGGGTGTGACAAAAGTTTGACGTTAATTGGCAATATTTTTGTTAGGCGATTGTCGTGTCCATGGCCTACTACTTGCCTTTTTATCGAAAGCAAGCGATGCATTTTTAAATGGAGATATATGAATTTTCCTGGTTTAGTATTTTTTTTTAATAATTTGAGTTAGGAAAAAGATTTTAAGATGCGGCTTGCGCAGGCTTATTGGTCGGTCATTTGTCTATTTTCTAGTCTAAAAAAATCATATCATCATTGGAATAAATTTCATGATTAACATTTATTATTTTTACAATTTTTCAAAAAAGTAAAAAATATTTTTACATAGTGTTAATGTAATAAGTAATAAATAATAATATAGTAGAATATATTAATTACGATTAAAGGCAAAGGTAAGATGCTACTAGAAATCAGACTGTTTAGGTATCAAAGGACAACAACAAGCATAATTGTCAGTCTTAAAAAAAATCATTCCGACCTTAATTCCACCGCACCGAACCAATATCCAGTTTCCACGCAAACCACTCGAGTTAATCGTAGTTTCGGTACGACCCCGGAATGAGTCGGAGAACTATTCGAGCGGGCACTCTACCCGATATATCTCTGCGCGGCAAAAAAGAAAATTGCCGAGCACGTTTCTACTTTGGCGATTAGACAGGGACTCTCTCTCGGTTGAATTCAAACGCCAAAACTCATTCCCTATTCCGAATACGTTCCAGTTTGAAACTGATTTTCAAAACAAACTCGCACGAGCAGGTACCAAAAGCTCCTCGACTGTATGTGCTAGCTATTCAACGTCCGTAGAAATTTGGTGGAGGCGAAAGGCACACACTACAGTTAGTAAACCGTGGAGAAAGTTTTAGTTTTACACGTCGTCTTCCTAATACGGGGTAACGGTAAATTGAACGTTCCGAATAGCCGGAACGAAATTTAGTCGAAGTTAGTAGGTACCTACCTCTCTTTTCGTTTCAACTTTGATTAACCGAGATGCAAGTTAAATAATTCTTAATAAAAGCGACAACGGCGATAACAGCGTCTTAATCCTAATAAAAACTGAAACGTCTTCTTTATATCGCCATAACAATAAGAGCGAGTCTCGGAGTTGTTCGGCTGCACACCAGCGCGCCTAGAATATTTAAAAGGTTGACGAAGCTATAGCACAGCTCCGATAGCTCCAACTGTTAAGGGCATCATATTAAGAAACAGGAGGTGAAGGAGAAAACAATAATATAACTGGTGGAGTGACTGCATTATTACGTAAGGTTAATATTGGATTCACTCGGAGGAAATTTTAATATTAGCTGCATATAGGACGGCAATACCTTCTTTTTTATATCATTATTATCTGCGAAAGTACCTTCCTAGTAGGTATGGTTATTGCTTCATATTAGTAT
This sequence comes from Holotrichia oblita, assembly GCA_023690525.1. NCBI lineage: Eukaryota > Metazoa > Arthropoda > Insecta > Coleoptera > Scarabaeidae > Holotrichia > Holotrichia oblita. The sequence goes on along the minus strand of CM043021.1, from coordinate 100,167,376 downwards.
AACAAGTTCTAATATGAGAAAATAAACATCTAACGTTTAAGCACATATTAAAACTATATCATTCCGGTAAAATTCAAGCACGCTAGATGGCGCTATTTTGAGAACAAATATGGCTACGCAAGAGGGATACATTTTTAAATATGATTCCGTCTGTACAGAGTGACCAACTAAGAATGACACTTGGATATATCTCAGGAACGGGGGATTCGAAATTTGCTAGACGATGTATACACATCGTGATGATCCATAAAACTAAGATTTCAACTCCCTAAAATTACAACGGCTGATAAACCATCTTGACCAAGGAAATCAAGGCAATCAAGGTTCATTTTAGAAGCAGTCATCTTGAACTGAATATTACGAGAGAGATCATCCGAGATGTTAACAAGATCCCAGACGAACAGTTCGGCTTTCAAACTTGTCGGCAGATTTTCAACAAACGATAGCCGATTAACGGAGGAGATCCGACGAAGAAGACGAAATTCCCGTCACGGATTGGTTGGAGAATACAGTATTTTTAGATTACGCCTAATTGCACATGCGTTCGATTCGATGTGGCATGACGGGTTGTTATTTAAAACGGGCTCATTACTCCGATCTTATCTCTCCGACAACATCGGTTTGAGAAAGATGACTTAGATGTTATGCCGCAGGCACCTAGGCGTTCGCTCATTATTTTTCTGTGATAATTTCTGTACCAGACAACACATAATCAAGTTTCATTTTAGCCTTGAAATAGTCACCCACAATCTCACCGCCTAACGAGACCAAATTTGCAAATTCGTTTAGAGAAAAGTTCTTGTTAATTACGCTTTTCCCCAAGCTACCCATGTTAAAACAAGTTGCTCAGTTTTCAACGTTGGACGAAAATGGACGGGCTGGATTAATATTTTTGAGGAAAAAACTTATTAAATTTAAATCCATAAGCGACTATCGGCCAAAACTGTTTCCAAACGAAGATTAAGGCCATAGGTACAACCAGCCCGCCCGTGAAGCCGGCCGATTTTGACACTCTACTCCAAAATGCCAAAATCGCTCCGGCATCAAGTTTCAAGCACGGACTATAAATATGACCCTAAGCTATATCATTGTGAAACCGTAGGGTCCCAGAACCACCAAGTTGTTTTATTATGAAACCCCAACCAGACAACCAACAAACTACTGCTCGGCAAACCGAATTTTGTCCTTCCCTATTATCTTCGCCAAATCCTCTCGCCACGCCCATTTCCCTGAGTGTGGCCAACGAACAAGATTTAGGGGCATATCAGCTGCAGAGTTCTCAGGTAAGTGCCGTAGGGTGCCTCAGGAATTACCCACCGTATATTCTGACAGTTAGCGGCCGGACACCAGAGCGTATGCCCATGCCTACGCCCGAACCGATTCACTACCTCTCCGATACCGATTGATGATAAATTGGCTGAGATGGCCTTGTACACAAACACCTAGGCGCTAGCCCAGATCCTGCAAATTTTGGAAACCAGTGCAGGTGAAAGAAAGAACAAGTTATTCGTTTGCTGTCACCCACTAGTCATTTACAACTTCCGACATTAGGACGTTCTGCGTTAAGCGATCTGGTTTCAGACAGCGACGCCCCTAATCCACCCAAAATTGGGTTGGAGTTAAAGATAGATGCGGATGACACCGCCATTTATTCAACATCCAGGAATGACGCGCTGGTGATAAGGCGATTACAACGATCTGTCGACGATCTGACAGAGTGGGCATCCGGAAGTGGCGGCTGGCACCTGGCGAATCCTGCTGGATTTTTTTATGTAGAAAACGAAATCCACGTCCCTCGCATGTCAGTGTAGAGGAACGCAGAAACCGACATGTCCAGTACCTCGGTATGATCCTCGACTTCACTTTTCGATGGTTACCTCACGTTTGCTGAGAGCGAGGTGGGCTCTGGTCCGTAATTTACTTCAAGAACTCCTTGAGCCTTGATCTATATGGTGTTTTTCCGATCGATATTGACTTTCGGAGACATCACTTGGTCCAGCGCCTGCAAAACACAAGTAAAGAGGCTCAACACGGTGCCATGCACTATTCTCGATGCACCCTGGTTCGTAACAAATATTCAGATTCACAGAGATCTCCAACTACCAACCTTATCGGAATATGGGATGGCTTCTGGCCAGTCAAACTCTTGAAAGGGTCGCTCGGTCGTAGAACCTTTAATCTTTATAATCAATCACAAGTCCAGCCGAGTCCAATAAATACCTCAGTACGATAGGTCCAGGAAAATCCTTTCTAATAAGACCAAATTTGCTAAATTCCGTTTATAGGAAAGTTCTTTTTGGACTTATCTTCTGAAAGATAAAAGATATAGATGCCCGATTTTCATTGATTTGTCCAAAAAAACAAAATTTCCGTGAAAATTCGTTGAAATTGGTAAACATTTGCGCTGGTTGACGATAGCTCAGAACTAACTTTCTAATAAGAATGAAACTTGTAAAATTCGGTTCAGTCGTTCCTTTTAGACAAAGTTTTCACTCCTCGCAACCCGCTCATTCCGACGAAATATAAAAAATATCCCTCGTACTTCAAATCATTGTTGTGGTGGAGAAGATCTTTCCTTCCGATGGAACGATCAATTTGAGTTTGTAGACGGAAGGTCTGATTCAGGAAAAAAAGTCCACTGAGCTTCAACTGTTCTTTAGTGGTTCAGAATTAGAATGATGGAATCCAAGTCTATCCACGGTTACGGATTGGGTGATGCTCCTCCGAAACAGTCAACCATCGCAAATAAATCGAAAGCTTCTTTATTATCAAAATTTCTTATAGGATATGTCCAACGCCTTCCGCTGAGATGTTTTACATTTCTTTTTCAAGTCAAGATTCAGATGTTAGTGAGGTTTTCAAACAAGCGTCGTAGAAAAATCCTTCGCAAGCAGGACCAAACATCTACCTGAAATTATGTTTTCATCCGGAAACTAATTTACTAAATGTCCGGGTCAATATGTTTTCCTGTGCTGTAATCCAAAGAAATCTGTTTTGACTTTTTAACAAAAATGCACAATTGTTAAACAAACAACTATTGACAGTAGACGTTTAAAATTTTGTCCTGTTGCCCAGGTCGAATCCGGAATTCATTTCAACGTTTGTGATCTCCTTCTTCCTAAAATATACTTGCTGACCAATGAATCTTCCTTCAGATTTGTCTCATTCTTCTAAAATTATCCTGAAGTCTCTTTATAAGAGGTTCTCTCCGGATTTATCTTTTTGGTTATAAAATTATCTTGAAGCCTGTTTATAAGGCAACACCGTGTAATATTTTGAAACGATAATATAGATTATTGCCCACAAAAAATGTTAACACAGTCGTTAGTTTCAATTCAGTCTGAATTTCCATTTGTTTCAAACGAAATCATCAACTCCTCTATATATTTATGTATATAATCCGCAGCGTCTGAAGCTTTCAGAATATACAGTAATATATGCAAATATCTTTATAAACATAGCAAGATAGAAACCAACATTTCACTCCACACTCTACACTCCATTCCGCACAGTAAAATATTATCCCTGTTCGTAAGCAAGTAACGTTCCCAAAGGTAATATTACCGAATTTGCACTTTCTTACATGCCAGAATTCTTGCAATTTCAATCTCAGTCTTGATTATTGTTGACACACACACACACACAATCTCTCTCACTCCCTCGGTGGTAGAGATTGTACATATGTATATTCTCCCGTATTACATTTTCCATTTCTCTAACTACCGCGCGTTGCCTTTGATGTCGTGTTCGGAACGTTTTCCCAATGCGTTGACTTATTTCTCGCGTCAAACACGTATTTGCGCAATTCCGAGAGATACCCATCAGGCTCGAGACAAAATTAAAAGTATACCCTTAGGAGACGCCGAGATTTTAGGATTTAGTTAATGTGAGCATTGAAATGTTCGGTATTAATATAATATATGTTTAGGGGGCGTACATTTTTAACTATTACATCTAAGAGAGACGAGTCTGTCAAGAATAGATTTACCTACGTTGTTAACGTTGTATTCGCGTCAAATTATTCCGTGCCAATACGAGGATCTGCAGATTAAACAGTGCCCGCCTAAGAAGCAAACGGTAAGCTAATATAGACTGGTAATAAAGACGGGGAAATATTACAGCGTTTCCGTGTCGGTTCCGACTCAACAATAAGTAAGACAGAAACTGGGGTATATTATATAAGTGCAAACAGTTATTATATCAACCGCAAAGGAAACGTTTCGCTGGAGTTGGGTATTTGTTTTTAATTATGTGCCCTTTATCGGAGTATGGCAGCAACTTGAATCAAGAACAATGGGGAATGTTATACGCCTAAATGTTTTAAGGTTTACCGCTATTATAAGAAGAGACAAAAGGATATACGCATAGAATTGTATAAGTTGAATAGAAAAAAGGAGATGAAAATTTGGCGCCCAACAATGTATAAATATTGTACAGCGTGTCCCGTTTCAACGTGGATCTTAGCAAAGTTATCCCAATTTATGTTCTGCATAACCTAAAAATATTTTTAACTATACAGAGTGTTTCAAAAGTAAATAAACACATACTTGCTCCGTTATTTTAAATGGGACATCCTATATATTTTGGCATTTTCGAATAGTATGCTAAAAAATATTCCCAATTTATACGAACTACACTACCGTCCATAAGTTTGGAAACAAGGCAAAACTATTGAATGAACTGAATGTTAGGCGAATATACGATTAATGTTTGACATGAATGGGGTAGGATAAAGATATTAACAGCGTAAAAATGCTCGCAGGCAGTTGATTGTAGAACAACATTGCCGAGAGAGAGATATTTCTCTACGATTAATTAAAAAGAAAAACTAAAAGGAACTACAAAGACTCAGTTTTGTTTGTTTGAGATTTTTTTCAACTCCTATCATGAAAGTGATCTTTCATATTTGTAACTGTACTGTTATCTATTAGCTGGATGATCTTATAATATTTATCTCTTTATTGGTCAAGTGTGGTGGGTACCTAGTTGCAGTGACTCAATAAGCTGTATTACTTGTCTGGCTATCACTGCAACTCTCGTTATGTATGTAGTTTTGTGTGTGTAAATTGTGTTCAAATGGCTTTGTTACAGCATCATATCGACTTTTATAATGCTGTGCTGTTAATCACTCTGCTCCTAACAGTAAATGGTAAGTCGATCCGGATGTAAACTCTCTAAAAAATGTCACCGTCCGTCCAGAGAAATGAAACCCTGAACTGATACAATGCCAACCAACAAACATGCCAATGCAATTGTCTTGCTGGATCAAAGGGCTCACCAACAAGACGGCTTCCACATGAAATAGCATAATTTTGCAAAAAATCAAAACATTCTGTAAGTAGAGTAGAGTAGAAGTACTGGCTGTACAACGTTAAGGTCAAAAGGAAGGACTATTGGGATAGGCAGCCAAAAAATCAAATCTCCATTTAATATTCTGAGCTTTCGGTAATTAACAACTAATTACCGAATCATCGTTTGATTTTTTGGCTGCCTATCCCAATAGTCCTTCCTTTTGACCTTAACGTTGTACAGCCAGTACTTCCACTCTATTCTACTTCCAGAATGTTTTGATATTTTGCAAAATTATGCTATTTCATGTGGAAGCCGTCTTGTTGGTGAGCCCTTTGTGATCCAGCAAGACAATTACCCTACTTTTTAGAGAAAAAAAGCAGTAAGAAATAAATTAAAATTAATGGTTTAGCCTCCTCAAAATCTGGATTTATCCCCCATCGAGCTCTTGTGGAATGAGATTGATCAAAGAGCTAGACAGCACCAACAGCTATGGCAATAGTATTTATGGAACACTTGGCAACATATTGACTCAAACTATATAAAAAAATTACTTGGAAGAATGTTTAAAATTTGTGCAGCGGTTATTAATTTTTTTAATGCCACCCTATATATTTTGTTAGATCGATAGATTCCTCATTCTAATACCTTTCCATTCATTTATATAAAGTACTATGTTTTCTTTTATACTTTTCAAGATATTTCATAGTTTTTACGCAAGCTACAAAAATGTTGTCTCCAATTTCGTGGTAACCTTGAAAATATTTCAAAAACAAAAGAGTATGCAAACATAATGTTCATCAATTATTGAAAACAAAAAGAAGTTATAATAAATGTTCAAAAATCATGCCTTTTTCTCTTACCGAAATATTAATTTTTCTTTGAAAATTGATTTTAACTCTTCTCGACATTTCAGGTGTTATTGATGTAAAAGCTTATACAATTCTTTCTCGCATATTTTGTTCAATACTCGGTGGCGTTCGGTGTACTGTCTTTCATGTATGCCGATAAGAAGAAATGATATTAACGGAGCACCCTGTACTTAATAATAACGCCCAAATCAACACTAATTACGACGAAGGAGGTACAGTTAGATGATGTTTAAAAAATATAGGGTGACAACTTTTAAGCATCTCTGTATCTAGCGAGCTGTAGCCGAACTAAATCGAAAACGACGGCAATTAGAAGTGATTCTCAACGCACGAGGTATTCAAGGTAAGATCATCAGCAAACGGAAACAGGAATTCTAGAATAGAGGGAAAAGGAAGTTTAGAAAAACTAACGATTGGCTACACGAGTAAAGGCTTCTTCAAAATAACTACCTTGGGAAGCCACACAGCGTTGGAGACGATTCTTCCATTCCTCATAGCATGGCTGTTTTAATATTCTCCACTGTCCCAAAATGACGTCTTTTGAGATGAATTTTCAATTTTGGAAATAGAAAAAAATCACATGGACTCAAGTCGGGTGAATAAGGAGGATGAGGAGCCACAGGAATTTATTGGCCAAAAGCTCGTTGATAGAAATCGCGATGTGACAAGGAGCATTGCCGTGATGCAACACCCACATGTTTTTGATGGTTGGTCTCACAGGCATGACACTTTTGAGAGACTTCGGTCTCTCAAGGACTTCTCGGTAAAAAAGTTCATTCACCATTTGGCCTTGAGGCACAAACTCTTTGTGAATAATTCCTTGGCAATCAAAAGAGCAAACCAGCATGCATTTGATTTTTGATTTGCTCATTTTTGCTTTTTTTTGGCCTTGGAGAGGTTGAAGTGTGCCACTCCATGCTCTGGCGATTGGTTTCCAGATCATATTCAATCACCCAAGATTCGTCGCCTGTAATGACACGTTCCAGATAATGCGAATCGTTTCCAATTGCTTCCAAAAAGTCCTTCCATTCTTCATAACACGGCTGTTTTAATATTCTCCACTGTCTTAAAATGACGTCCTTTGAGATAAATTTTCAATTTTGAGAATACAAAAAAAATCACATGGACTCAAGTCGGTTGAATAAGGAGACTGAGGAGCCACAGGAATGTTTTTACTGGCGAAAAACTCGTTGATAGAAATCGCGGTGTGACAAGGAGCATTGTCGTGATTCAACACCCACATGTTTTTGATGGTTGGTCTCACACGCATGACACTTTTGAGAGACTTCGGTCTCTCAAGGACTTCTCGGTAAAAAAGTTCATTCACCATTTGGCTTTGAGGCACAAACTCTTTGTGAATAATTCCTTGGCTATCAAAAAAGCTAACCAGTATGCATTTGATTTTTGATTTGCTCATTCTTGCTTTTTTTGGCCTTGGAGAGGTTGAAGTGTGTCACTCCATGCTCTGGCGCTTGGTTTCCACATCATATTCAAACACCCAAGACTCGTCGCCTGTAATGACACGTTCCAGATAATACGAATCGTTTTCAATTGCTCCCAAAAAGTCCTTTCTGGTGTCCATTTGCTCTTGTGAAAGATTTTTCGAAATCATTTTTGCACAAAATTTTCTCATCCCCAATTCATTGGTAAGAATTTGATGAACTGTCAAACGACGAGCTAAACGCACAAGATCGCGGATTCTGCCAACATTTCCATCGCGTTTTGAGGATGAAGGTCTTTCGCTGCGAGGCTCATCTTCAATTGAATGCCTTCCTCCCGAAAATGCTTTAAACCACCTAAAAACCTGGACTTTCGAAAAAACACAGTTTCCATAGGCCTGACGCAGTTTTCCAAATGTTTCTGTTGCATTGTGTCCACGTCTGAAGCAGAACTTGATAGCACAATAATTGCAAATTGTAAGTTTCAGTTTGGTGTTCGTGCAGGCGCTAACACCAATTAGAAAACCGTCCGAACGATTTGTGGATTTTCTTCTGATTTACAATCCGCACAGGTGTACCAATACATACATAATTACTTTTGTATGCTGTTGACTTGAAGCGTTCGAGCATATGTCTGCATACCTGGCTACTTTTCCAAATTGGAGCATTTATTATTCAACCTTGACTTATTCAACGAGCCCAGTCAAATATGGAATGTGGATGAGACAGGGCTGACCTATGTTGTTAGATCAAACAAAATTGTTTGTCAGATAGGCAAAAAATATGTCTATAAGAGAAGATATAGAGATCTAAACTGTCATAGGTTGTGCTTCAGGAGAAGGGTCATTTCTTCCCCCATTTGTCATCTTTAAAGGTGTGTGATGGGATGATGCATTGAAAAATGACAGCCTCCGTAATTCCATAACAAGATTATCCCCAAAAGGTTGGATTACAAGTGAACTGTTCTGTTGTTGTTGATGGACACTCACAGCTCACACATAGAGACAGAAATAATTTCTCTTGCCAAAGAAAATGCCATCTACCTCATGACGTTTCCTCCTCATACAAGCCATCGTCTTCAACCATTAGATATTGATGTTGAGAACTGGCCCAAAGAATTGAATAGTTTTATGCTTTCTAGCCCAGCTGGAAAGCCTTCCTCGGTACCAGTTTCACAAACTTTTCACTCCTGCGTTTAATGCCAGTTTCATCCAAGGGAACATAGAAAACGCATTAAAAACATTTGGCTTATGTCCATTTAATTCCAATGCTGTTGCTCCTGAAGCCCTTGGACCCAGTAGACTAAGTGAAAAGCCTCTGAGTGCACTAGAATCTAGGGATGAATCATTGACTGTAATAGAAGAGATCTCCAAACAATTGGAGACACCCTCTGCTCAGAAATTCAATGTTAATTCATCACATGGGGGAGGCAGAAAGGAAAGAGGTGCTGAATGTTTGACACCCCTAGAAGACCTACATAGTTGGACTTTCACACATCAGGAGGATCCAACTATACCTGGACCTTCAAACACTAGAGGAAGAAAGGAAAGAGCTGCTAAATGTTCGAGTGTAGTGGAAGACCCTTCAAACATATATGTTCCTGATGATGATTGGGTATCTGGGGTGTGCTGCAAAAATTTTTCAAAGGATGTGAAGAAGAAAACAGGATCGAAATAGATTCTGTTTCATCCCCTATCATGAAAAATTCCAGAAATTGCCTACCAAAGAAGACATTTACATGTGTGATGCCTGTGATTGATGATCCCAATCTCAGGATGATGAAGATGATGACTGCAGCTTATAGCTTAATGCTGAGGGAATCATCTATTGCCAAATTAACTAACCTATTGCCAAAATTAGTTTTTATAAGATCGAAGTTTCATCTTCACAAGGTTAACATATTATTTGAGAGCTTACCACCCCCCATCGTTTACACCCTTATTTTCACCCTCCATATAATATATATATTCCTCGGGATCTATACAACCAGCCAATTGATATTTTCCAACGTAATAGGGGAGACGAGAGAGTAAAAAACCAAAAACTATTCGAAAACATATTGAATTTCATCCGGTCTTTCTTTCTCGTTCTCGTCGAACATCTTTTTTGTCTCTGGTCTAGAGGAGTTTTTTTTTTCCTCTTCGTTTCCTTCCCTTCCCTATCGTGTAGCATCTATAGAAGTTGCCCGGCACACACATTCGGGAAACAACGTTGCAGGTTAAGAGTAAGCATCTTGATAGGATGTAACGCGTACGCCATCGAGACTCTAGGGAAAAACACACGCACACAACCTTATAAGTTATCTTTGTGTGGCGCAGAAAACGAAGCAATAACACGTATGTATAGACCGCTAGGAAAAAGTTGAGGATATATCTCCATGTAGGATGTTTTGAGTTGATTGCCTCGGATAGAAGAACTAGAAAAAGAAGTTTGTCCGATTGGGTTCTGATTAGTTGGATGTCATGATTTGTAACGTTTAAGTAATTAATTATATAAACCTGATCCGGTAAAAAACGCAGATGGCGGAGATAAACTCAATCTTGTCATCGCCTCTATTTAAATTGAAATTTCTATTTACCGGCTATAGTAATGGACGCACTTGAATCCGAAAAAGATACACAAACGATGATAACACGGCACTATAACAAGAAGGGCTCACTTCATATACGTACAAATCTCTCTCTTCTCCCCTGATTGCCCGAAGCTGCTAAAGCCGATAGAGTACTGTGTCGGTAATAGCTTTGAGGATGTGAGGGGGCTCCCATCTACTCGCTCCTATACTTTGTAGAGTCCTCCGTTAGGAACGCGTAATCAGTTTTTACCCAAACATTGACATTTTGTACCCTCCCAACCTATCTCGGAACGATGGGGAGTCGTAATAGGAGGCATGCTGCTTCTTTGCGCTAAAAATTGTGTACACATACGATGACGACACGACGTCAGTCAATCTCTCTCTCTATACAGGAACGGGGGAGGTTGGATGTAATCGTGTCCCCGCCCTTGAGTAAACTCTGTTTAATCTAGTTGTAAATCAAACATAACTAGAATCGTTTTTTTTTTTTTGATGTATAAATATGCTGCTATATATATGAGGCGTCTAAATGCAAAAGCAGACATTTGACGATTTTGAATAAAATAATTTAGAGGTGGTTTCCGTCTAAAAATTGCATACCGAACACGATTATGAGAACGTTAGAAGCATAATGGGAAGCACTCCCTAATATTACTCATGTGATGAAAGGCGTGACGTTGGCAATCGCTTGACAGAAGTTGACAAGAACATTGTTTTAGAGTCATTTGTTACGGTTTTGTTATTACGTTTTGTGTTAAATAATAGTTGTTATAAACTATTGTATTTCAATGGATATCAGCATTGAAGTGAGTCCCACGGGGCAGGGAAGAAAAAGAACAGTCAATAAAGACAACTGGAAACGAGAAAAGGCTAAAAAAGATAGGTTAGTACATAATGTTAATTGTAGAACTTTACTTTCACGACTTTGTAATATTGGTAATAATTACTATTAATTCTGCTGGTGTGTACATTAATGTGCATTCTTCATCTTTCAGGTATAGTCGAAAGTGTTTGCCTCAAGCTCCAAAGTGTAAACATTAAACACAAAAAAGTTCCAGTGTTCTTCAATAACCATGGCTGATATCAGAAAGTTTAATGAAAAATTCTACGCTGAAAGAAATAAACGCTATCAGGACATGTTTGTCCCTTATTAAAAATCCTGTTAGAAAGGGTAAAACTGTAAAAGTTAAGTCCTTAAGTGCAGACTATTTTGTGAAGTGTAAGAACAGAGAAGTGCCTGTGTGCAAGAAAGTCTTTTTGGCAATACTGGACGTAGGAAAAAATCGATTAAGCAGCATTCTACAGAAATTCCATAAAACAGGGAGTTTGCCCAAGGATGGCCGAGGAGGTGATTATGTTTCACAAAGCAACAATTTGAAACGACTGACAGTACAAAACTTTATACAATCGTTGACATGTTGTGAGTCTCATTATGCAAGAAATAAAACGATTGTTCGTAGATATCTGCCCTGCGAATTAAACATACTGAAATTATGGAAGATGTACAACTCAGGTGTAGGAGAGAACCTGCAGGTACGCCAGAAGTATTTTTGTGAGGAAGTACAATATTGGTTTTGGGTCTCAAAAAGTCGATGTCTGCTCGAAATGTTTACAGTTCTCTGAAAAAATAAAACAGGCTTCCACTTTGGAAGAAAAGGCGACCATTATAACAGAGCAGCGACTTCACAAACTTCGGGCCAAGGCATTTTACAAATTGCTTCAAGAGGATGATCTAAAAGTTTTAATACTTTCGTTTGACTGCCAAAAAAATTTGTCATTACCCAAGATTCCCGATCAAGCCTGTTACTTCAGTATGCAAATAAATTTATACAATTTTACTGTAGTGATTGGAAACTCTAAGACAATGCTTACTCCAGAAACAGTCAAATCGTTCTTGTGGTCTGAAGTTGATCGACGAAAGAGTTCCAACGAGATAGCATCTGCTGTTTTCCACACACTGTCCAATCATGACGACGTCGAGATTGTGAGATTGATGGCTGATGAGTGTGCAGGCCAAAATAAGAACTGCACGGTAATCGGAATGATGTGCTACTGGTTGCATTGTTGTGCACCAACGTGCATAAAAAGAATAGAAATAGTGTTTCCTATAGTTGGACATTCCTTCCTGCCCCCGGACAGAGTCTTCGGACATATTGAGAAAAAGTTAAGAAAGACTTCTACAATAGTTGATCCACAGAAGTACTTTGACATAATCAAAGAATTTTCTTCAGTTCTTAAAATGGGAAAAGATTATGTGGTGTGCGATTGGAAAGCCGCATCTGCAAACGTTCTCAAGACCCCAGCCAGCTGGAATTTCAAATTACAAAATTCCAAGCGAATTATAATATCCAAGACAGCCAATGGATCAGTCGAGGTTAAGGGGGAACCTTATTATAATAGCGACGTTTCGGTATTCAGTGGAATATGTAAGAGGGGTAAGAAAATAGCGCAAATGAAACCAAAGCAGTTGGACGTGGGTAGACCAGTTAAACCTGACAAAATAAAGAGCATCTCATCTTTGTTAACCCTCCATTACGACCTAAACTGGCAAGAAAATCCGCAACTTAGTTTCTTCAAAAATGCTTTTCAACAATGCAATGTAGAAGACGTTAACAGGGAACGCGAAGCAGCCGCGGTTTTGACGGATAGTGAGAACGAGGATGTTTTATTATTTTAAATAAAAAGATAGTTTTGCAGTTAAAGTGCACACTTTACTTTTATTTATTACCTACCTGTTTTGCAATCAAATAATAGGAGTATTATTTATAATTAAATCAAGTTTAAAAACACGCCACATTACTGTTACTATAAAAATACAGGATATCTTACTGAGTAAGGTGCAAAAACAGACATCTGCAAACTTGTTATTGAAATACAATGTGTCTGAGTTTCTCCAAGATTTTCTACAAATGCTTTTTTATAGAGCCACATGTTTCTGTGGCAACACTCACCTCAAAAACCAGAATGATTCGTTGAAAAATAAAGCCCATTTTTGTTTTTTCGGTTTATCTCAAAACTGGTTATGTGTCAAATGTCTGCTTTTGCATTTAGACGCCTCATATATATACAGGGTGCCCCCCGATTTCGTAGGGACAACATGGGTAACTTTTTTTTATTTGAATACATACATATGTAGAGAGACGGTTAAATTAGCAAAAAGGTGTAGATTCAAAAGCTCACTAAGAATCCATTTTCAAATTTTACTTGTCATGCTTCATTTGTTTAATATTGAAGAAAAACTGAAATCTAATTTCTTTTATTTGCCGTAACTTTTTTTTTACTTGAGATATTAAGATGCGGCAAAAGAAATTTGAATTCAAGCTTTGCTGATTTAACCGTCTCTCTATGTCTTCAAATAAAAAAGTTACCCATATTGTCGCTACGAAATCCGGGCACCCTGTATGTTACATTTTGTTGATAATAACAACAATAGTGTCTTCTATAACTCATGTGGATCATGCTTAAGAATTTCCAAAAAAGTGCGATCCTCTTCCACACAATTCAATGAGTATGCGATGGCACTAATTAGGTGAACATTGGAGATAGAGAGATAAAACACGTCATTTATTTGACAGTCAGATTGAAGCTTTACTCAGTGAAGCAATTCATTTGCGGAAAGCCAATTCGATTTGGTTTCATATACTGATGGTGGGAAAAAAAAGAACAATGACATCCACTAAGAAGCTCGGTAACTGGAAAATTTTGGGTTGGTTTGGTCACCTATAGCCCTCAAGAAGTGCCAACTGCTGCTCAGTGCAACTCTACTTGGACAGAACGATAACAAAGAGGATAAAATCGAAATTGGTGATCTTCTTATAATAATTTACGAGGAAACATATCTTACGTGAAGTTATTTAGAAAAATATTGAAAAGTGGTTTAAATTTTAAAATAGCCAAAGCCTGTAGACACCATCTAGTACAAAAGATATGAAATTGTTTAAAAAATAAGTTATTTATATTTTATAACATAACCAATAAAAGAAATTACATATTAGAAACGGATCGTGTACTGACAATTCGCGAATTGTCCGAGCTAGATCAATATCTGCAGTTAGCAAGTTGTTACCAACTTGCCCGGAAAAAAAATGTGAATAGGGGACAATCTTTCTTCGCACATTTCTTTGGAAGCTGTAGAAAGATGTGAAGAGTAGATACAACATATCATTCGTATTTCTACCAGCGAATTCCAACCACATGACTCAGCCTTTGCATGTGGCTTTTTTTTCGCCCATTTAAGGAGGCTTGATATTAACCGGCTGGAAAAAAGGCCCGGACCGAAGAGAGTCGAGCATTCCAAAAAAGCACATTTCCTCAACTCCTCAAATTATTGTTGGAAACCATTAAACTTAATGAGGTTAAAAATATTAGGTCGGGTTTTCGAAAATGTGGAATCGTTCCAATCAATCCAGATGAAATATCATCAAGACTACCATCAGGTTCAGAAGTTCGGGAAAATGAAGCGGCAACTACCCAGATTGGGTAGTTGGTATTTTAAAAGAATTAAGATACGAGAATTTCCCTAAACCAAGGCAAGAGCGAAAAAAAATTAACGTTTTACCATGGCGAAGTGTAGCAGGAACAGATTTTAACGAAACCAAATCTAGTGATTCCATCGATATTGAATATATTTTCCTTCACAGCGCACCAGAAGAAGATAAATCGCAAGATCATATGGAAGATGACGAAGAAAGCCTTCCTGATTTTTCTCAAGGATTAAGCACCAGTGGTGTCAATGAAAACCTTTGCCGCATTGAGTGTTTTGTTACCAAGAATGGTAAATCGTTTGAAGGCGTATTTCTAGATAACAATGCAGTCTATAAAAATAGACGATTGGATATTGGTTCAATTTTTTGGTCAGAAGTACATTGGTAGAGTTCAATCCATCGATGAAAATTACACCGCGAATTTTCTTCGAAACTACATTATTTTGTTTATCCAGATATTCCAGATATGTCCGAATTTAGTTTCGACCAAATTATTGGCAGAGTTAAGGACCCTGAAAAGGGCCGAAGAGACAAACCCCATTTTACGGTAACTTATTAGTGTCCTTAGGGTAGTTTGCACATCCAATTATGGATATATAACATGGCGGTTTCTATGATTAAGTAATTATTTCCAGTTTGGAATTGAAGGCAAAGTGCTCTATCTCTGAAACTATTCGTTGTAGAAACTTGCGGTAAAAAATTTTAATACTAAAGTGGTCAAAAGAAGACCGTGGAAAATATTTTCATATTCTCAAGATGGTTGCCAGGGGGTCTATTTTATTGGAAGATGAGCCCTTGCAATTACGGCAAAATATGTTTTTGCAACTAGATGGTTGTCCAGCACATTTCTCAAGAAGAAGATCTAAGATGTCGCCAGAGATGGATTGGGCGAGGATGCCTATCTCACCTGTTTGGACTTCTATCTCTGCGGTCGGTTAAAGGATATTGTTTACCAAAATCCACTAACAACGAAGACAAGAGGCCATTCGTAGCCTGTCAAGAGCAGAAATTGAAGCTGCTGCAATGTCATTGAATTACCCCCCACCACTTTATTTTAATAGATACGTCAAGAAGTGTTAAACAAAAATTACTCGAGTAAAGCTTATCTTTAAAAAGCATATATTTTTTAGTAACATTTACTGGGTGGATTTCAGTGGAAAAATCACTTTAAAGATTTAAGATCCCGGTTACGCCCCTGGCGACCATCTTGGAAATCTGAAAATATTTTCCACAGTCTTCTTATGACCACTTTAGTCTTAAAAAATTTCACCGCAAGTCTCTACGACGAATAGTTTCAGAGATACAGCACTTTGCATCTTATCTTATCTGACCACCCTGTATAGTACATCCGAATTAATTCTTCAAGGTTTCTCCGCTTGTTAAACCTGCACTCCAAACTGTTATTTTTTTGTTTTTAAAATCTAAGCACCTAGTACATTCCGCTTGAGTTTGTAATAGGCACTCATATTATAATTTCAGGAATCACCCTACTAACAAAACCAATACAGAGGATCAAGTATTAGAGACGGACCATGTACTGACAATTCAAGAACTGTCCGAGTTTTTGTCGACTTGTTTTTTGGTCGATTTACCGATTAGTACTAGTCCTGAGCTTGCTCATTAGAGGAAAAAAGTTTCATTATCTCACTTTCTTCTTGTTTAATTAATTATATGAATCCTGATAATACACATGTCGGACATGGGATATTACTTAATTTAATTAATTTAAATCCGATAATGATACACCAAGATATTATTGTGTAATATATCAGCTCGAGAAACGCATTTTACTTTTGTCTTCGACCTGTTCGTGACAGAAATTGTGGTGGATATTTGTAATTACGTGCAAGCATAGGCCGATATGCATCGTAAATTCATACAAATACAGTCGTCGCTGTGTTAGTCGCCGGCAAGACCTAGCAAGTCTCAAAGATTAATTATTTTATAAGTGCAGTGTAGTTTGTTCTATGAACCGATACACCTACCTAGTATCAATCATCGTAATAACCTTTCGAGTAGATTAATTCGTGGTGTATTGGATTTTGTACAACTGAAATGGATGATGATTAATGTATAGACCGACTAGGGGAAAACTCAATACAGGCAATTCTTATTCATACTCCGAACTATAACTTCAACCAAAATCACCGGACTAATTTAGATGACAAATGTTACTATATAAAAGAAGAAAAAAAAAGAGAATCCGAAGCGTACCCTCTTTCGAGTATAATACAACCGCGTCAGCTGAGTCAGCGCTGCGCGATTAGCAATAAAACGTTTTATTCCAACAAATAGTGCCCATTTTTTAAACAGGGTAGAAAGTCACCGGGAAAGATGGTGGCGTCGCCGCCGGTGCAACGCTGTCAGGAAGGAACAGTTTTAAAAACGGTGAGGGGTACGTCAAAGAGGTCGCGATTTATTTCACGCCAGTTGATGTTGATTTCCCCTAGTGGATATACTGATGGTTGGTGTTTTTTTTTTCTTCCCTCTCTTTCGGGAATGACGGGGGAGGGGGAACGTACGGTGTATAACAAGGTGGGGTGGATTCGTATTTAAAATGTTTCCGTGTTGTATTAATGAAGCGTTTCGATTAGAAAATTGGCGGAGGGGAGGTGGAAGGGTGTCCACGTTCACAGGACCGGCGATTTTTGCACTTCAAGAGACTAACGGAGAGTACGTTAAAAAGGCGATGCCTTAACCGCAATGGAGTTTGGTTTCGAACAAGCTGGGGCCACCTTTCCATGCATCATGATCAACAATGGATTTTTCATTACATGGGGGGTTGTCCACGTTTACAGAACCTCCACCCTCTATGGTAAAGAGTCATGATGAAATGATGGAATCTTTTGAGAGCCACCCTCCAATATGGTAGAGCTTGGTTCCTTTTTCTTTAGTTCAATAACGAATCTGGAGGTTGAAGCTCAAGATCTCTAATTTGTTGCCTATCCTGGCCAAAATTTTAGAGAGATTTGCTTCACCTTGTGAGTCATGTAGCACTTTGCAACAAGAAATTATGAAATCTTTTGAAAGCCACCCTCCCTCCCCCCTCAATATGGTAGAGCTTGGCTCCTTTCTCTTTAGTTCAATAACGAATCTGGAGGTTGAAGCTCAAGATCTCTAATTTGTTGCCTATCCTGGCCAAAATTTTAGAGAGATTTGCTTCAGATCTAGATACAGTTGCACTACCGATTACAGACGACATTATTCCAACCACTAATGCGAATTTTCGCTGGTAGTTAACCGATCAGGCACAAGAACTGGACCAGCGATCTCTGCACTTCAAGAGAGTAACGGTGAGTGCGTTAAGAAGGCGATGCCCTAACCGGAATAGAGTTTGGTTCCGAGCGAACTGGGGCACCTGTCCATACATCTTGATCAACAATGGATTTTTTATTACATGGGGGGTGGTCTCTACAGCATGCAGCAAATTATGGAATCTTTTGAGAGCCACCCTTCAATACGGTAGAGCTGAGCTCCTTTTTCTTTAGTGCAGTAACGAATCTGGAGGTTGAAGCAAGATCTCTAATTTGTTGCCTATCCTGACAAAATTTTAGAGAGATTTACTTCAAACCTGGCTACAGTTGTGCTACAGATTACAGACGACATTATTCCGGCCACTAATACCATAATCAAAACTGAACGTTTTTGGTACTTGCTTGAACTTCCAAGCCCTTCGATAAAATCAACCACCCTCTGCTATCCTAGTTACTTGTACTGTTTGGCATTCTCAAATATCAGGCATTCCACAAGGTTCTGTTTTGAGTCCCCCATTGTATGCATTTAATAATTGTGTAGAAGCAATGGCTTGGTTACTTATCCATAAATAATCATTTTCTGATTGAATTCAAACGAAAAATTCCTTCTAACAGTATGAGAACCCAATATGGCTCCTTCTTATCAACAGTACGAAACTTGATAATGGCCAGAAAGAACCGAAACGTCATAGCTAGTAGATAAAAAGTGGACTTGAGAATTTCGTCAAAGTTAATTGAAAAAAATTGACGCTGTCATTGATCCAATCATTTTGTCATAGATCCAGTAGATTCAATTCGATAACAAACCTGTCCTCTATTTCCAACAGCAAGCGAAAGTAGCTGTACGCGCTACAGATCACAGACAACATTATTCCAGTCACTAATACCATAACCAAAGCTGAACGATTTAGGTTAGGCGGCAGACTATCGTTGTGGCAGGACGATAGGAGCCGGGTTTTGATTCTCTGGTGGGATAGTGACATTTTTTCAGACGGTTGAAATTCGGATCGACTTACCATTTACTGTTCGGAGCAAAGTCATTATAAAAGGCAGTATGATGCTGTCACAAGGCAATTTGAACACAATTTACACACACAAAACTACACCGCAGAGTCACTGCAACTAAGCACCCACCACACGTTTAAAAAAAAATCTCCAACAGCAAGCGAGATCTCTTAGGTAAGGGTTGGAAGCGAACCAGCTCCTGCATATTTCTGATAGTCGCAGTGATTAGGCGGAGATCACTGCTTTCCCGGGTTCAAATCTCCGAGGGGGTGGTGTAATGTTTTTTTGGAGAATTTTATCCCGATCGGTCTATTATCAGCAGCATTATAAATTGCAAGATAGTGCTGTAACAAGGCAATTGAACAAAGAAGAGTTGCAGTGATAGTCAGACAAGAGGTACCGCTTAAGAAACCGCTGCAACTACCACCTAAATATACAGAGAAAACAAAATATGTATTTTTAAAAACCAAATAAAGGAATGATGAATGGAGAACTAACTTATTTCCTATTATATTACAGAAGGTATTGGGTCAGCGAGTTAGTATATAAAGGGCGTGTTCTCTAAGGCGCGAATTACCTGGAAAACGCCGACAAGAGAGAGAGAGATAGAGAGACAGAAGCTGGTAATAAAGCAACAATTTATGTTGCGATAAAACATTGGGGATTCTATAGCAAAATTTTGTTAAAACAATAGGCGGTCGAGGTATTCGTAACTAAGAGGGGTGTGTGTGTGTGTGTGTAGGATACAAAATCTAATATATAAACAAAAGCAGATATATTATAACGTTTCTGAACCGCTGAACAATAGGGATCGGTTTAAATGAGCTATTAAAGAAGAGGGGTAGAAACGTTGTTTGCTTGATGGGTGGTATCCACGAATACGGAATTGGATTTCTAGGAAAGCGATTCAATCGAGGCCTATTACGAAATGATACAAAAACTTCGCTAATAGTTGTTTCAATTCCTGTCATCACGCAGAGGTTTAGAAATCCCTTTGATGTTGTCGTATCCTATTAACTGCGCCACATTTATTAGTACCTATATAGAATTGGATCAAGAAGCTTTTTCCAAACAACAATCTACCTGCAGGATAGAAATAGAGACGGGAATTTAGGGAAGAGGTGGTAAGAAGGGGTCCAGAAACGTAGAAGACAAATAATGGGCACCATTTGTTACGGAAACGGGAATTAACTACTTTAATTACTTTGAAGCACGTTGAATTTACGTACGGTTGCCTGTCATTCGTGCTACTCCGGTATTGCCTTGGTCGGTCGTTCATTCAGAAAAGGGAACCGAAAAGCGACGAGGTAATAGTAATAGAAAGGAAGAACGAAACCGTTCCATCCCCCCCTTCCCCCTATACACACACAGCTTTTAGAATAGTAACCAATAACGGTAAGGTATTCCAAGCGAGGTCCAAAACCGACCTTGTTTAACCTTTTACCAGCTAGGGAATTTATTCGTGGCAGCCCTCAAGCACTCGGGGGGAGAGAGAGAGGGTGGTATTTCTCTTGTACCTTCCGTATCTTCCTACGTTCCCTAGTATTGTAAGAGGAGCATTAATTTAAAAGACGTCTTGGCAATGGTTGAAATCGAGAAGCTCTAGAGCACTCGTAGCTGTTATATGAGGTCCTTTAGACATATATAGCGAATCCTTACCTCAAATTAGACGATTCCTATCGAGTTTAAAACTTGTGGCGGAGAAGAAGGATGGGAGTGAGGAAAGGAGGGGGAGAGGACGTAAGTATTAAGGGACGAGAAATTATTTCAATCATTCTACAATTGAAAAATACACAATATTAAAAGCACCGCCCAACGTGAGCTGATGATGTATAGGAGGCACTGGTGAAATGAAAAATATCAAATTATTCTCGGATTTGTTCGTTTAGGTTCTCTTTTCGTATACCTATTATGGATGATTTAATGAAATTCAGCTGGTGAGAGCAGCATTTTCTCTTACCTGTATAGAACTTTGTTGTTCGCGCATTTTTCCAATCTTCTTCTCTCGTAAATCTCGTAATTAGAATTAATGAAAATGTTTTTGCCGTTTTAATTTATACTTTCTTGCTTTCGCTCCGATTTGGTGAGTTGTTTTTATCGAGTTTCTTCAATGTATTTATATATATTTGTTGTTTTCCAAAATTGTCTCTAAAATTTTTTTTAACCCATGGCATCCAACGTTCTCAAATGGGCAGCTTCACACTTCTTGTTTTCTGCTTTAGGATGTCTGACACCGATTTTGCCCCCTCCTCCCCAGAACCATGAGACAGCTTCCCAAATGAGCTTATAATCTGATGCAAGTACATCATTACTGTCTTTATTTTTATGATTTAGACATAACCTGTAGCTTTTTCGCCTGTAAAACTACTCAGAGCAAACCACCACCCCTTTGGTAACGTTCGTCCATTATTAAGAGACCTTATTTGTCATTTAAAATATTAATTTTCTCTGGATGGACTGATCAAAATGATTAAACAGGAAATGGAGCTTGAGATCCATATTACAAGATTTCGAAAAGCCCACCAGAAGTTTTGTATAATTGTCGATCATCTTCCTGACACAATCAATTAAATACACTTGCTTTGCTTAACTTTGTTTTTATCCTCTTCGAACCCAAGCATATGTGAGGAAAAAGCCTTTCCAAAAATTGAGGTATCATATTTGATAACTTGGCCCTCTATCAACACCATAAATAAATACAATATGTGATGAATTATAACTTCTTGTGAAATTGTGAAAACAAAGGAAAATTTTAGACTCTCTACAACACACAAACGTCAGATCTTTGCGATCAGGGTTTCTACATTTTGATCAACACTTTCGTTCTTTGTTTTTGAACTCAGGCAGGTGACTAGTCTTTGAAGACCCAAATTGTTTGTCTGGCATATATTGTGGTTTTCTGGCTTTTTATTGGAGAATGTGATTCATTGCCGTAATCTACATTTGTCCCATGAACTTGGTTCTTAGTTCTTCCAACTGCACTAGAAGACGTTTGGCCACCCCAAACTTGAATTCTAAGCTTTCACGGCAGGCTTTTAAAATTTTGTCAAGCATTGGTACAATTTTCCAAAACTTATCTAAAGTTCTGGTTTCTTTAGACACAACATTATCGTCAACAACTTTCAGTCGTGATCGTAATATTGAAGAGTGTGTGAGAGAGAGATAAAATTCTGAATTTTACAAATCTAATTTAGGTCTTAAAAAAGAGTTCCTCTCTAAAGAAGAAGAAGAAGAAGAAACAATAGCTGGAATGAACCATGGTTGAACAAAAAATCAAATCGTTGGAGAGGAGTCGTAATTTGGAATTGTAATGAAAGTGAACAATCAACAGTCCAGACTCTAGCAGAAACAGTTGCACTACGAAGCGCAAGAGAGGTTGAACGTTTCATTTCAGAAGACCATGAAAGTTTTGCTGTAATGTTAGCTGCAGTTAACAAAGATTTCAATCGATATAATGTAAACGCGGACTTCAACTTGAGGAGTGAGCATTTGCTTAAAAAGAACTCGTCCAAAAACAAAAGAGAACTCGAAAACCGAACAATAAAAAATTTTCAAATGTTCAAAACCTGTCATCTCATGAAGAAGATGAAAATGAAGGTCTCCTATCTCTGGCTTCTGTTTTTGGTACAGTTTTTTTTTTGGGAATATAGATATATTCCTCTAAGCAGGAATTGGTAATGGTAATTTTTCTTTCGGTTAATTTAGGTTTGGATTCTTTCAACTCCCTAAACATACGTCACCAAAAAAATCTAGTTCTGAAAATTTCAACCACCCCATAGGCTCGAAATTAACAATAAAATATGTGCCAAAATTTGTACAATGATTACACCATCGTACAAATCCATCTTCCTTCGATTTTTTTGAAACATTTTATTATGTGCATTATTAATTGCATTAATCTCAAAGTCTTCTGGTAAATATTTGCTTATAAATTTAGTTTCTCTTTTGTTTTATTCGATTATTTTGGGTGGTGGTCTGAACTTATCAATTTTCATTTTGTGAGCATCTCATCAGGTCTCTATTTTATAACTCATAATGGCCACTTAGGAACTATCAGTTCACAAAAACATTCGCGTTTGAAGAAGGATATTTAGGGGGACAAATCAAGCACAGCCACGAAGAACAAGTTTCGATGAGTACTTTAATAAGCAGAATTCGATAGGCGTATTGGCATTCGAACTTCGGTGATGGGGTCGTTCTCATCGAGATTGGTCGTTAAATGATGTGGGGTGACCAGTCAAAATTTGAAGTATTTGGGCAAAACTGACGAGTCCAGAGATTTAAAACTGATCTCGGGTTGCGAAGCAAAGACGTAGCTTCTGTGATAGTTTTGGGATGCTTTTTCTTTACTGGTGTGGTTTTCATGCACGACAACGAAAAAACACAAAAAATAAAATCCTGATTTGAACCCAATAAAGCTGTTGTGGGATGAGTTAGACAAAAGGATTCGAAAAGTGTGCCCAACTTCACAAGAGCAATTTTATAATGGATTCGATAGCATGCATGAAATAACATTCCATAATCAGTTTAAACAAAATTTGTCGAAAGAATGCCTTGCTGGAGTGCAAAGGACATTTAATATATACAGGGAGATTGCTGCTCATTTATTGGAACAAAGAGATCCTGCAGTAGTGCTTTTGGTTTTCCAAAAATATTACTGTCGCTCAACAACAACAAAACCTGGAGTACCACAAGGTTCCAACCTAGGACTCTTACTTTTTCTTCTGTTTCTTTTTTTGAAACGATGAATGAATAGTTAATTATTTTATACATAGTACGTCTTTAAGTGGTACTATAGGTTGCTAATAAAGTAGTCAGGTCAGGATTAATACGATCTATTAGAGATTTATATTCCAGAAGGCAGTGATTCACGTTTTATTACAAAGCTCAAATTACAACATCAAACTATCAATAGACACACCGTTTTAAACGTCTTTAATTTTTTTTTATTATTACCTATTTTAAACGAGAATTCCTGAACGGCTCCAGGTAAGTGTGCAGTTATTTTAAATTCTTTCCCTTTAACGACCAATAAATTTCGAAAAACAATTAAAAGAGGGCAGATTTACGATGCTTACAGCGTCGAGTTAAGGAGCGTTTTTATAGTTTTAATTACCGTTTCCCCTTGACAACCTTAAATTGAATATGCATCTACTGTTTTGTCTTCTAGTATGCTTCTAGTTGGGTGCCAAATATTATTAACAACATCGATCTTCGCGAAAAAAAGTATCGAATGGTGAACTTTCCTTTTCTCTTTTTTTTATGACTTTTCGGACTGCCAAAGGCGCAATAAAAAAATCCGGTGCTACTAAAAATCACTGCGTTACGATCGCGGACGATATGACCATCATCATCGTATCCCATGAAAAAAAAAAAAAAAAAAAAAAAAAGAAGAGTGACTGAGTCAGAGAGAGAAAAGGAAACTTCATATCTAACACCGCCTAAAGACATGCTTAATCTTCTTGGAGCCTAGCGAGATGTCCATATATTCGTCGAACGGGGAAATTTTAGGGGGGGGGGGGGGTGGAGGACGGGGAGGGGGTATAATATGTATATAAAAAAAAAAAGAGGACGTAATATCGCGCACAAATGAAGTAATAAAAATATAGAGGCTTTTACTGCGGGTTGTAAAAGTTTAAATTTCTTTTTCGCTTCTTTTTTTCTCTCTCTCATATTAACTTTCTATATACATAGATGCGGTTTCGGACTTACCTCGCAATTGGATTGATTTATGTTGCTCAAATTCAGCCGGTAAACACGGTCCCTGTAACAAGAGAAAAAAATAGAGAAAATATAATATTTATATTAAAACAAATCATTTATCAATGTAGAAAGTATTTTGTCGCAGAATTCATGTCTAGACGTAATAAATCTTCGGGCACAACTTCGACATTAACTCTATAATTAATAGCGGAGACAGGTTATACAACGATGACAATTAAAAAACCCTAAATCATTTTCGCGTTAGCAGTCGCCCTCCTTACGTGTGCTTTTGCGCTCTATTTAGACACGACTGACGCGATGTTGGTTATGAATTTTTCCCGGCGAAACAAAATAACCGGAATAAGCGACATGCCAACTGTTTAGGTGGTAATTTCGGAAAATACCGAAGTTAGTTTTTGTATAATTATCAGTGTTGAAATGCAATGGAAAACTAGAAAATGTTTGGAAAAAATGTGGGGCTATTTGGGATTAGAGAAGCCTATCAGACGATGGATGATATTGGAGCAGTGAAACGGTTTCGTTCAGAACCATCGAAGATTTTGTGCAGGGATCACCTTCGACGTACCCCTTGTCAAAAATATCGTCTAAACTACGATTGACATATGAGGAGATGTTGGACTTAGACGAGCATATAGGTATCGGAAATTGAACCTGGAATCTGAACCTTCTGGAGTCTTTGCCTGGGAGTGACGAAGATTTTGAAGAAAAAAATTAACAAATCCAGGAATCTGAAGAAGTTGTTGAAACTAAACAAGACGAGGGACACGACGCAAAGTGAACTAACTCCTAAAGAAAATATTGGTTAGAAGAAAGGGGTCCAATTTCTAATTTCAAACATCAAGTGGTTTGAGAAAACAGTTGTAGATATAGTTGACTTAGAAAGTCCAATGATTTTGGTGACAATGGTTATGGTAATTGACGACATGTTCCAACCCCTGAATGGCAGTTGGTAACCCGTCACAAGTGTTATCAAAAAATTCCAAATAAATCAGACTTTCTAGTACCACAGTTTCAGATTTTTTCTCTGAACCGAAATAAATAGTGACCAAAACGGTTAATAGAACTTCGAAGGAGAGGAATGAACGAGGGATTGATCAACATCATATCCGAGTAGTTTTCAGATAGGGAGCTGATTATGGAAGCTGAAGGTAAAAGCGAAACATTATGTCTTCCGGTATAGTGGAGTAGCACAAGGTTCAGTCCTGTGGATATGATGGCGGCATATGACGCTGTGTTGAGTTGGTTTTGTGGACGACCTAATGGTAATGGCAACTGCATCAAAAAATAATACAAAAGCGGATTCTGTTACAGAGTGTAGAACGGAGAAGGGATTTTTAGTACAAGCCGAAGCGTAGCAAGTATTCGGCTTCATTTTATGAAAAATATTCTTTAGGAGAGATATGGGACCACCAACTTGGTTAAAAAAGTGTTGAACAAAATCGTTGCCAAACTGTTCTCGCTAGCAAGAGCTTTCGCAGCTTTGACTAGCATTAGGCCTTGTTAATAGACAATAAAACTAATTAAAAAAGGTCGGATTCGACTGAAATGTGAAGGGAATGCACTAAACTCCAAGTTTTTATTCTCTTTTAACAAGGCCAAGAAGTGTTTCCTTTGCTACTATAAATTACGGCCAAGAATTTCAAAATTTATTTATTAATTACTCTTTGGAAGAAAAATGGGAGAACCACAACCAACTTTCGAAAATGTGAAGAAACTGTATGGAATTCAACAACATCAAAATTTCAAGGAACTTGCCAAATATATGATTCAAATATATTTCACAACAACAAGTTAAATCTTTCAAAATTCATAATGTTCAACCTCCAAAAATATATGGTTTACCAAAACTTCATAAAGCAAATATTCCACTACGTCCCATAATTTCCCATAATTTCGTGCATTCAAAGCCCCTAGCATGATTCTACCTTTAGAAATCTTCTGAACAAGCTGACAGCATGATGCTGTTTCTAGAAGTCTTCTCAAGAGGCTGAAATCATGATTCCATCTCTATAAATCTTCTCAAGAAGCTGACAGCATGATTCTGTCTTTAGAAATCTTTTGAAAAAGCTGACAGCATGATTCACTCTCTAGAAACATTCTGAAGAAGCTGACAACATGATGATGTCTCTAGAAGTCTTCTGAAGAAGCTGACAGCATGATTCTGTCCATAGAAAACTTTTGAAAAAGCTGACAGCATGATTCTCTCTCTAGAAACATTCTGAAGAAGCTGACAACATGATGATGTCTCTAGAAGTCTTCTCAAGAAGCTGACATCATAATTTCATCTCTATAAATCTTCTCAAGAAACTGACAGCATGATTCTGTCTCTAGAAAACTTTTGAAAAAGCTGACAGCATGCTTCTCTCTCTAAAAGCTTCTGAAGAAGCTGACAGCATGATTCTGTCTCTAGAAAACTTTTGAAAAAGCTGACAGCATGATTCTCTCTCTAGAAACATTCTGAAGAAGCCGACAACATGATGATGTCTCTAGAAGTCTTCTCAAGAAGCTGACATCATGATTTCATCTCTATAAATCTTCTCAAGAAGCTGACAGCATGATTCTGTCCATAGAAAACTTTTGAAAAAGCTGACAGCATGATTCTCTCTCTAGAAACATTCTGAAGAAGCTGACAACATGATGATGTCTCTAGAAGTCTTCTCAAGAAGCTGACATCATAATTTCATCTCTATAAATCTTCTCAAGAAACTGACAGCATGATTCTGTCTCTAGAAAACTTTTGAAAAAGCTGACAGCATGCTTCTCTCTCTAAAAGCTTCTGAAGAAGCTGACAGCATGATTCTGTCTCTAGAAAACTTTTGAAAAAGCTGACAGCATAATTCTGTCTCTAGAAAACTTTTGAAAAGCTGACAGCATGATTCTCTCTCTAAAAGCTTCTGAAGAAGTTGACAGCATGATTCTGTCTCTAGAAAACTTTTGAAAAAGCTGACACCATGATTCTCTCTCTAAAAGCTTCTGAAGAAGCTGACAGCATGATTCTGTCCCTAGAAAACTTTTGAAAAAGCTGACAGCATGATTCTCTCTCTAGAAACATTCTGAAGAAGCTGACAACATGATGATGTCTCTAGAAGTCTTCTCAAGTAGCTGACACCATGATTTCATCTCTATAAATCTTCTCAAGAAGCTGACAGCATGATTCTGTCTCTAGAAAACTTTTGAAGAAGCTGACAGCATGATTCTCTCTCTAAAAGCTTCTGAAGAAGCTGACAGCATGATTCTGTCTCTAGAAAACTTTTGAAAAAGCTGACAGCATAATTCTGTCTCTAGAAAACTTTTGAAAAGCTGACAGCATGATTCTCTCTCTAAAAGCTTCTGAAGAAGTTGACAGCATGATTCTGTCTCTAGAAAACTTTTGAAAAAGCTGACACCATGATTCTCTCTCTAGAAACATTCTGACGAAACTGACAACATGATGATGTCTTTAGAAGTCTTCTCAAGAAGCTGACATCATGATTTCATCTCTATAAATCTTCTCAAGAAGCTGACAGCATGATTCTGTCCCTAGAAAACTTTTGAAAAAGCTGACAGCATGATTCTGTCTCTAGAAAACTTTTGAAAAAGCTGACAGCATAATTCTGTCTCTAGAAAACTTTTGAAAAAGCTGACAGCATGATTCTCTCTCTAAAAGCTTCTGAAGAAGCTGACAGCATGATTCTGTCTCTAGAAAACTTTTGAAAAAGCTGACAGCATGATTCTCTCTCTAAAAGCTTCTGAAGAAGCTGACAGCATGATTCTGTCTCTAGAAACATTCTGACGAAACTGACAACATGATGATGTCTTTAGAAGTCTTCTCAAGAAGCTGACATCATGATTTTGTCTCTAGAAATCTTTTGAAGAAGCTGACAGCACGATTTTGTCTGTAGAAACCTTTTGAAGAAGCTGGGAGCATGATTCTCTCTCTAGAAATCTTCAAAATGTCAAAACAGGTGGTAATAACGAAAAAAAAAAAAAACAACTGAAGATAGCTAGATAGAAATCTAACTATCTATACTATATCGTAAAATCGACTATAGAATGAAAAAAATGCAATAATATGCAGGGTGTGTTCTATTTAAATTAATAATTAGGGAACTTGAATGATGTTGGCTGCACTGAGACATGAATTCACATTCTTACTCACCACCAAATTACATCACATTATATCCAAAGTTGAATAATGTAAATTCTACCTCGACCAATTTAAATCTAATAAAAAAAACACCGTAATCAGTCTTTATAGCAATTAATAAATCATCTTCCTCGCGGCGACCAACCAACACACAAAAAAAAGAGAGACAGCCGAACGTTAATTTCACGTCCCGTCTCTTTCCATCTCCATAACGGACCGGGAGAAGAGCAAAATAGCTTGTTCCTCAGATCCGTATAGATATATACGCTAATGAGAAATGAATCAAGATAATGACTATCATCTCGACGATGTCATTAATAATACGGTGGGACGCTGCTGTGCTCTAAGAATGACGTTTAGCATTGATGAACTTCGCACGGTAGACAAAGATAGTGGGGTCGTTCGTCCACCGCGATTCGCGCATCAATCACGTTTAGTAACCAAAAACGTGCCTCGTCATTCGTCGGTAATTTATAATGTTTATGTTATACGTTAATTTTTCGACACCGAAAGTTTGTACACATCAGACGAGAGAGATAGAGAGGTGTATTGTACGCAAATATTTGCTCGGATTAGTCGAGAGAAACTGTTTCGTGTGTGATGTTGTTGTGGATTGTTTCATTTTAGTATCGGCATAAATATTTGATCACCTATTTATACTGAATGTTTATTATACGGACACCCCGCGTTCGCCATCAATTCTCGATATTACTCCCTTATTCCAGGGCACCTCAGTTTATCAGATAAACTCCGCATAGGTACTTGATATTCATACCCGGGCATTGATTTCGAAAGGAAGGCGTTTATATCTAGATTTATGTCAATCTTATTACACTGCGTATAGGATCGGTTCTTGAAATACTGAATACATTCGATGGACGTCTGAAATAGAGAGAGAGAGAGAGAGAGATAGAGAGGAAACGAAACAAAAAGGAGAAACCCTTTTCTAACTTCACACTGACATATTTACGACCTCATACTTTAGATATTGATTCGCCAAAATTGCATCCGGTCTTAATTAAGAGGAATATCCAAAGCAATAAATAAACGTTGAAGACTCGAACTGTCTGGGAAGTTTTTCCCTAACTCTCTAACCGCCACGTGTACTCGCGCTCACGCACGGACATTACGAAGAGTTAGTCCTTCGATAATGCTATCAAGTTTAGAAGAGCAAGAAATAGAAGAGAGACATGGTGGATGTGTATGGAACGGGAGATTTATCGTTTAGTACGGGTGATTAGTTTTTGCTAGATTGTTGTTGCTTTGCTCTCTGGTAGAACTGTTTCTAAATTTAGTACTACTACTACTAGTGCTACTACAGAGGAGTTTGTGCTTGTTTGTTAGGGTAGGAGTTCGTGAAGCGTTGCAGAAGTTTGACAATGAGATAATTTAAACGAATGATGTCTTCGTAGTTTGTTAATATGCATCTGGTGCATGTAAGCGTGCTGAATTAATTATTTTATTAACTTGCTTTGACAAAAAAACACATCTGACAATACAATAAGCAGCCACCAAATGTACTAGATAAGCAATTAGTGAATAGTTGGTAGTAAATAATTAATTGACTAAATAGTAAAGAAACCTAACGCCTAGTTGTCAAATATTAAACTTAGTGATCAAACAGAGTTTTTAAGACGACGAGCAGAAGACAACATCAGTCTCTAGAAATCTTCTGAAGAACTTGACAGCATGATTCCATCTCTATAAATCTTCCCCAGAAGCTGACAGCATGATTCTGTCCCTAGAAGTCTTCTCAAGAAGCTGAAATCATGATTTAATCTCTATAAATCTTCTCACAAAGCTGACAGCATGATTCTGTCCCTAGAAAACTTTTGCAAAAGCTGACAGCATGATTCTCTCTCTAGAAACCTTCTGAAGAAGCTGACAACATGATGGTGTCTCTAGAAGTCTTCTCAAGAAGCCGACATGATGATTCCATCTCTATAAATCTTCTCAAGAAGCTGACAGCATGATTCTGTCTCTAGAAGTCTTTTCAAGAAGCTGAAATCATGATTTCATCTCTATAAATCTTCTCACGAAGCTGACAGCATGATTCTGTCCCTAGAAAACTTTTGAAAAAGCTGACAGCACGATTCTCTCTCTAGAAACCTTCTGAAGAAGCTGACAACATGATGGTGTCTCTAGAAGTCTTCTCAAGAAACCGACATGATGATTCCATCTCTATAAATCTTCTCAAGAAGCTGACAGGATGATTCTGTCTCTAGAAGTCTTTTCAAGAAGCTGAAATCATGATTTCATCTCTATAAATCTTCTCACGAAGCTGACAGCATGATTCTGTCCCTAGAAAACTTTTGAAAAAGCTGACAGCATGATTCTCTCTCTAGAAACCTTCTGAAGAAGCTGACAACATGATGGTGTCTCTAGAAGTCTTCTCAAGAAGCCGACATGATGATTCCATCTCTATAAATCTTCTCAAGAAGCTGACAGCATGATTCTGTCTCTAGAAGTCTTCTCAAGAAGCTGAAAACATGATTCCATCTCTATAAATCTTCTCAAGAAGCTAACAGCATGATTCTGTCCCTAGAAAACTTTAGAAAAAGCTGACAGCATGATTCTCTCTCTAGAAACCTTCTGAAGAAGCTGACAACATGATGGTGTCTCTAGAAGTCTTCTCCAGAAGCCGACATGATGATTCCATCTCTATAAATCTTCTTAAGAAGCTGACAGCATGATTCTGTCTCTAGAAGTCTTCTCAAGAAGCTGAAATCATGATTCCATCTCTATAAATCTTCTCAAGAAGCTAACAGCATGATTCTGTTCCTAGAAAACTTTAGAAAAAGCTGACAGCATGATTCTCTCTCTAGAAACCTTCTGAAGAAGCTGACAACATGATGGTGTCTCTAGAAGTCTTCTCAAGAAGCCGACATGATGATTCCATCTCTATAAATCTTCTCAAGAAGCTGACAGCATGATTCTCTCTCTAGAAACCTTCTGAAGAAGCTGACAACATGATGGTGTCTCTAGAAGTCTTCTCAAAAAGCCGACATGATGATTCCATCTCTATAAATCTTCTCAAGAAGCTGACAGCATGATACTGTCTCTAGAAATCTTTTGAAAAAGCTGACAGCATAATTCTGTCTCTAGAAGCTGAAATCACGATTCCATCTCAAGAAGCTGACACCATGATTCTGACTCTAGAAATCTTCTGAAGAAGCTGACAGCATGATTTTGTCTGTGGAAACCTTTTGAAGTAGCTGACAGCATGATTTTATCTGTAGAAACCTTTTGAAAAAGCTGGCAGCATGATTCTCTCTCTAGAAATCTTCTGAAGAAGCTGACAGCATGATTTTGTCTGTATAAACCTTCTGAAGAAGCTGACAGCAAGATTCTCCCTCTATAAATGTTCTAAAGAATCTGACAGCATGATTTTGTCTTTAGAAATGTAATGAAGAAGCTGATAGCATGATTCTACCTTTAGAAACCTTCTCAAGAAGCTGACATCATGATTCCATCTCTATAAATCTTCTCAAGAAGCTGACATCATGATTCCATCCCTATAAACCTTCTCAAGAAGCTGACAGAATAATTCTCTCCCTAGAAACATTCTGAAGAAGCTGACAGCATGATTTTGTCTGCAGACACCTTTTGAAGAAGCTGACAGCATGATTCTGTTTCTACAAAACTTTTGAAAAAGCTGACAGCATGATTGTCTCTCTAGAAACCCTCTGAACAAGCTGACAGCATGATTTTGTCTGTAGAAACCTTCTGAAGAAGCTGACAACATGATGCTGTTTCTAGAAGTCTTCTCAAGAAGCTGACAGCATAATTTTGTCTGTAGAAACCTTCTGAAGAAGCTGATAGTATAATTCTGCCTGTAGAAACCTTCTGAAGAAGCTGATAGTATAATTCTGCCTGTAGAAACCTTTTGAAAAGCTGACATGATAATTACATCTCTAGAAACTTTCTCAAGAAGCTGACAGCATGATTTTGTCTGTAGAAACCTTCTGAAGAAGCTGACATCATAATTCCATCTCTAGAAACCTTCTCAAGAAGCTGACAACATGATGCTGTTTCTAAAAATCTTCTGAGGAAGCTGCCAGGATGATTCTGTCTCTGAAAACCTTCTGAACAAACTGACAGCATGATTCAGTCTTTAAAAACCTTCTCAAGAAGCTGACAGCATGATCTTGTTTGTAGAAACCTTCTGAAGAAACTGATAGCATAATTCTGCATGTAGAAACCTTCTGAAGAAGCTCATAGCATAATTCTGCCTGTAGAAACCTTCTGAAAAGTTGACATCATAATTCCATCTCTACAAACCTTCTCAAGAAACTGACAGCATGATTTTGTCTGTAGAAACCTTCTGAAGAAGCTGATCGCATAATTCTGCCTGTAGAAACCTTTTGAACAAGCTGGCAACATGATGCTGTTTCTAAAAATCTTTTGAGGAAGCTGTCAGGATGATTCTGGCTCTAGAAACCTTCTGAACAAACTGATAGCATAATTCTGCCTGTAGAAAGCTTCTGAAGAAGCTGATAGCATAATCCTGCTTCTAGAAACCTTCTGAAGAAGCTGGCAACATGATGCTGTTTATAAAAATCTTCTGAGAAGGCTGCCAGGATGATTCTGTCTCTAGAAACCTTCTGGACAAACTGACCGCATGATTCAGTCTTTAGAAACCTTCTTAAGAAGCTGACAGCATGATTTTGTCTGTAGAAACCTTCTAAAGAAGCTGAGATTATAATTCCATCTCTAGAAACCTTCTCAAGAAGCTGACAACATGATCTGCAAAACGTCAAGTGTAAACTTAAAACCTGGAAGACTTCAACACAGTGAACGACGGTCGAGAAACGGTATGGTCAACTATTGGACGCCTCTACAGGGAGGAAATCTATGTGAAGATCAGGAAACTGAACCAAAATGTTATAAGACACTTTTACATGACACATGATCACCTGAAAATTACCGCTGCTAAGAAGATAATTCAACGAAGAGAGGATGCATTCACTAGAGGATGAGATGCCCATTTTGATCCAAACATTGCTGATAACGCGAAGCAATGGAATCGCAAACGTCTCGAATCATTTCATTAGAAATTTAGTTATGTTCTCTTTCAATTTCCGCCTACAACAGATCTAAAGTAGCCGATTTTGACAAATAACATTGACATAAGCTCTCATATCACGATAATAGTGAGGTGGTGCTCCATCCTGCTGAAAATAATAGTCCTTTTCATCCTCAAACTACTCACAAATACTTGGCAGGATATTTTCCTGCAGCATATTCAAGTGAACAGCACCAATCATAGTGTTATCAAAACAGAATGGTCCAATCATACCCCGCGTTGACAATCCACACCTCACTGTAAGTCCTGGTAAACTTAAATGATGCTCTTCTGTAGAATGTAGGGTTCACTGGTACCCAGTTTAATTTAGATGTTGCCTCGTCACTGCAAATAATCTTGCGTGAAAACTGCTACACAATTTGCCAAGTACCGCTCACAAAACTTCACCTTTCGATCATAATCATCTTCATTGAGGGTGTGGATTAATCTTGGAATGTAACTCTTCCATTTTGCCCGCTTCAAAATGCGATGAATACCCGATTTTGATATGTCTACCTCACGTGTCGCTTGCCGAAGAGTTCTTCTTGTTTTGTGACACTTGTGGATGTCCGTGGTCCCTCAGACTGCTATTTGTGGACATCTTGAACCAGTTATGTCTCCTTTAAACTTATCTTATACTAGAATAAATTTACATTTTCCAAAGTCCAGTTTAATATCAGCCATTACTTTAAATAGGTCGACTCAAACGTTGTGACAACTGTACAGGAATGACAGATTAATTTATGAAGATTTATTATTGATATGGAATATATGAGGTTAGATATTAATAATTTTTAAACACAAACACCGAATATACATAATTCCGTAGGATTTACTAACACTATAGATGTGAGAAACCTATACCACGTTAGCTACACCCCTAGAAATGCCTTCCTTTCAAATTTCCGGGCCGAAATGTTAATGGCATCCCGAAAACGGTAAGCGATAACAGACAGATACCCGGAATATACCTCCACGCTAACTTCTAATGACTATATATACAAGAAAAAGATTGCGTATCCATTTTAAATGATAATTAACACATTAATGGTATTTACCTAGGTCGACCCCCTCTCCCTCGTACCTAAACGATCCGCCCTAAAAAAGGTTAACTCAGGCATCCTCAGTTAATGGGATAGCCGTGTAGATATGTTAAATGATGTTTAAACAAACAAAGTAGGATATACTAGGGGAGATATAATACTGGAAACAAAAAATAAAATTAAAATCTAATCTGCATCTAAGCGAATATGATCTAATTTTCGTACACGTTCTAAAAAAAACCTTCCCTCTCCTATCCGATTGAGGATGATGGAACACGCTGGGTGACTGTAAAGTTATAACCGAGCGTCTACCGCAATGAATTATGGGTAATGACCGGCGTCCACTCATAATGTGTTCGCGCTGGAAAAGCTCATTAATGTAAATGCCGGGCATTCCCCGGTGTCGCTACAAAAAACGACGTCGGATTTTGCTGACCGTTAATGCATGTCCATTTTTACCATCCCCCACAACTACGTTTCGGACGACATCGTCTAACCGGAAGCTATTAAAAATTACGAATTTTTCATTTAATAACCGATCTAATTCGAGAGGACTCAAAACGACGCAAATTCCATCTTAATAAGATTCATTTATAAATAGAAATCTGCATATTTACTTGATGCAAAACAGAGAATGGATGACCGCATAACTTAATATCGTGGCGCCAACTACAATTAACCAACGCATGCAGGCAATGCTCGCTGCGAAGTGCTTGTAGTCTTCTTTTTTGTTTTCGTGCTTTAATTTTTTCCGGAACATTCCATCCTCGACGTCACGCACATTGTTTACTAATTTAGAACGCATATAACCTGGAACCTTCGTTTCCACGATATAGAGACACACTCGACATACATATATATAATTACCGCAGCGATAACGATCGCGTCATTATCATCATCAAAAAGTATCATCCATGGCTAGCGCATATCGGTGGGTATCATTCTCGAAACCGCACCGCTAACACCACCGCCGCTTGTCAAAGGTACAAGTAATATTTAATTATGCAACCTGTACTAACGTGACACGTTGGTAATTATCGTAATTAACGGATTAATTACGGACACACACCGCGATGGTGGCATGCTTTTCGCGTCGCTGATGGTATTCGGTAATGTCCGCTTCGTTGCTCTGGACGCGTTATTTTTCGAATGGGGGGTGGAGGAGAGCGGGCAGGGGATGGTTATTATGCGGTAGAAGGTTTGAGGTAATATTGGCGTTGATGTTGCCCCCGTTGGAGGCAGGTCCGACATGTCATGTTTTATAATTCGACACGTGTGCGCGGAATGAAATTAACGTAAATTATATACAGGAAGGTTTTGTATCCGTAAGTTTCGAAATACGTCAGGAAAACTAAATAAATCGGCGCCATTTTCTGTATGGATTTTATCACGGAATAGATTGGGGAAAGTTGATTTTGAGTCGAAACAAACTTTTCCAAAAATTGGCCAGAATGAATTTGATCCAATCAGTCACGACTTAAATCTGAGCTAAATTTGTCAGCCATTTCATTACCTCTGATTCCAGAGGGGCGTTGAACTCATCTCAGCGTGGTGTTGTGATGTACCGACCAGTTTTACAAGAAACCTATGGCAGTGTAGGACTACTTCGGAGTCAAACTTGGTAGCCTGTAATGCTCGAAGGGCAGCCTGAGAGTCAGGATTTCCACCGCTCCATTAACCCGCGGCGCAGGTCAGGAGAGCACGATTCAGTCTCTACAGAACTTTCTCAAGAAGCTGACACCATGATTCCATCTCTATAAATCTTCTCAAGAAGCTGACAGCATCATTCTGTCTCTAGAAAACTTTAAAAAAAGCTAACAGCATGATTCTCTCTCTAGAAACCTTCTGCAGAAGCTGACAGCATGACTCTGACTCTAGAAATCTTCTGAAGAGCCTAACAGCAGCATAATTCTGTCTTTAGAAACCTGCTACAGAACCTGACAGCATGATTCTGTCTCTAGAAACGTTTTCAAGAAGCTTACAATATGAGGCTGTCTCTATAAATCTTCTAAAGAAGCTGACAGCATCATTCTGTCGTTAGAAACCTTTTGAAGAAGTTGACAGTATAATTCTGCCTTTAGAAACCTTTTCAAGAAGCTGACAGCATGATTCTGACTCTAGAAATATTCTGAAGAAGCTGACAACATGATGCAGTCTCTAGAAGAAGCTGAAAGCATTGCTCAACTATTGGACGCCTCTACAGGGAGGAAATCTATTTGAAGATCTGGAAACTCGACAAACTACGTAAGAAGAAGAATCGATTACTTGTTTCACTGGGCTTCGACGCTGCCGAGACCAAAACGTTACATCAACTTTTGTCATGATACGTCACCTGAAAACTACCGCTTCTAAGAAGATAATTCGACGAACGGAGGACGCATTGACTAGAGGAAGAGATGGCCATTTTAGTTACAGTCTCTTTCAATTTTCGCCTTCAACAGATCTAATGTAGCCGGTTTTGACAGATAAACCTTATCTCTGATGAGTTCCTACAAAAAAAAAAACTTTTCCAAAAGATGAAAAAAGAGACAGAAGAAGTGACGACTTAAATCTGAGCTAAATTTGTCAGCCATTTCATTACCTCTGATTCCAGAGTGGCCTTGAACTCATCTCAGCGTGGTGTTGTGATGTTCCGGCCAGTTTTACAAGAGACCTATGGCAGTGTAGGACTACTTCGGAGTCAAACTTCTGTCAGAATTTCCAATGCTCCATTAACCTGCGGCCCAGGTCTGGGACGCAGAGCTCCCTAGGCTAAAAGTTTCGACCTTGGTATCACCATCTCTCCAAATTCCAATTCTCGTGCGTTTTAGAGGCGCCCACAAACCAGCGAGATAACTCTCGCCTCGATTTGTGAACGAGAGTTTTTGCAGTCTCTCTATTGTTGGAGCTGAAAACGGGTGAAATCTTGTCCGCCCTCATGGAGAGTGGTGCATTCTGCTCTATGTAGGTGATCTCCCGTTTTGCCGGAGAAACCTCTGCATCAACTACATTTTGCTCTGTAAGCCTCTAGGAGAGCCTCCGATCACAGAACAAGCTGCAGTGGAGGAAGATTCCATCGCCGAAGTCGGCGCCGAAGACATGACTCCAGTGATGCCTAAGCAGGAAATCCTCTATACTTTACTGAGTGCGTTGGACGCATAACCAGAACTATCTTTGTGGTACCATACCAAGGATGCATAAGTTATAGAAGGTACTATAACTTTCGTGTGTACCAGTGTACCATCAGCCCCCGCGTTTTACTAAACATTCGCCTACAAGCTCAAAAGGCCCTCCTGGCTTTGTTTGTTACCTGTTCCAGGTGTGGATTGTACGTCAATTTGGCGGCCAAAGTCACCCTCAGGTATTTGACCTCAGAAGATGCGAGTATCTTTGAGCCGAAAATGGTCGGACACTGGAGTCTGGAAAGCTTCCTTCTTCGAGTGAACGCAACCATAATCGTTTTTCTAGAGTTAACAGTTAACTCTTCTGTCTAACCTGTCTGTATATTTCCCGTGACCGTATATAATTTTTATATGTTAAAATTTAATGGATGTCTAATAGTTAAAAAATTATAACACCTTATATGGCAATATAGCAAATTGTAAGGTGATGGGATCTTACCCCACTCCGAATTAAAAACACTTCCCGTGAGTCCGTCAAGGAGTAGAAATCGCTGTGCAATTAATGTATAATTTGTCAAGTTAGGGCCAAGTTAGTGATCTTGTGATTATTATAGTTATTTAAATAATCAGTATAAATAAAGCCGTGTTTACTGGGAAAAGTCCAGCACGTAGCTAATAGATAAAAATAGATGATAGATCACCCAGCCGTCAGACATTCGGCGGGAAGGACTAGCATCAACGATCGTACGCGAAGACACAATTCATGAAGGGAATTGGCTAGAGAACTATTATTTTTCATAGATACGAGCTCGTAACAAATAAAGTTATTAAATATGTGTGCCCAACGTGAGACGGAACCATTACAACGCCCCCCATCAGCATAGTCCTGTGCCTGGAAGTCCGGAAGATCGGAAAGCAGGCTATCCATTACCAAGCACCACAGCCAGCTGCCACGGTCGCCTTTATAGTGCAGAGGTTCTGTGACACATGAACCGTTCTGTTTCTTATCATGGTGTCGATCCACCTTGAGAGCCTTGGCTCGACTCGATGTTTTTGCAGTTCCGTCGACAGAATAGACGCCCTATCAAAGGAGCCATTGAAGGAATCTAGGGTGAACTTTCAAAATAAATTTTCACGATAGATAGGATAGTCTAGAGCCAAGACTGCCAATAATACATTTGCTTAAAATAAAATTTTGCATGAAAGACACTCAAATAACTAAATTCTAGTCTGTAAGTCTGGTGTATAGATGGCAGTATTCGTTTTATTTCATTTAATTATGAGTTGAATCTTTTCGTCTTGTAATTTTTTTTCCCTATACATATGCTTTATAAAAAAAGAAGAAAAAAATACTCGATTTAATTTCATATTTTCCTCTCGTAGTTATAATATAAAACGGGGCCCCTTCACTACTATAGTATAGAATTACCAATTATCCGTTGCAACGTTTTGCTTACGCAATTATCTTCATTACGTTGCCGGTATAAGATGAGACCCCAGCACCACCTGAAGTAACTACACGGATATAATTGGTATTGATTTCTGTATAATGTAAACTGAGCTCATATACAGTATTTAATAATAATAATACGTTCATCGGATTCTTTCGTTTTCCTCTTTTCTTTCTTTCATCTAACATCTAAACTCTAACAGTGACGAAAAAAGACATCACATCTTTCCACCGTGTGTAATGTACAAGGATTTTAAAACAGTTAACATTGTTAAATTAAGCGAATCGACTTCAAAGGTGCCTTACAGAGAACACATCTATATATCCAGCCATGTCTTTGAGCGACGACGTCAAAGGCTTGAAATTCACTCACACCATCACCAGATCCTACAGAGGAGGTAACCCAGAGGTGTCGATTTTGAGCATCGTATAGAGAGGAGAGGTTAGTCACGGTGAACGGGATAGAAGACCTATTTAACGAAACCGATCACGTACACCGATGGTAAGCAACGAAACTGTGGGAGGACGGAGACAACGTAGCTACTAATTGCATTGGCCCAGCTCAGTCCGTAGTCTCCGCAAGAAGGCAACAACAACGTGTGCGAACGGTAGAAGAAGAAGAAGAAACGAGCATCCGGATCATTCGCTAATTCGCTCATCTCTTTGTGTTTGCTCATCAGGGAGATCCCCGGGCATCCTCTTGTAATGTATAGGGAGCTGAAACGTTCGGACTAGTTAGGACGTTTTAGACATTGTATATTTACGGTCGGAGCTAGAGAATTATTTTATCTAATTATTTATAGGTTGCACACACAATACTAATTCACCGAAAAAAAGAAGAGGATGAGGGGATACTAGTGGAATATTAAAGGGGATATTGATATTCATAGAATATCTTCTTAATGTACGAGCAATGTAATAATCGCGGACATGGCAATTCCATGAAGACATCTTCTTCCCCCGACTATGATTTACAATCCACGAACGTCATGTAAACGGGCTTTCAGTAGCGGAGCAAAAAGAACCTTGCAAAAATGTCGTTTGGCCATATCTCAGGTACAGCTTTGGAAAAAAATATTTCTGATTAAAATGACCTCGAGAATCATCTGGTAATTAATCAAAAAAGCGTAGGATGACCGGTAGAGGGTGTAATTGATCACCAACAATTTGAATCCTTATTTTACGCAAAATTTACCCACTTAAGGTTTATCATAAATATGAAAATCGGAGTGGACTGGCTTCTGTCTCAAGTGACCCCTTAACAACTATTCTTTGTTCGTTTGTAAATATGGACAGTCGCACTGTCTTACTGAAGCATCCAATCTTATGACGACATTTCTTCGTTCACATTTTTAAGAACTGTTTCTAAAAGTTGTACAGGGTGGGCAAATAAGCGAGGTAAGCGGCTGTATCTCAGAAAGTAATGATCGTAGAGAGTTACGGTAAAAATTTTTATAGGTAAAGTGGGCAAGGGAAAATGCTGGAAATTATTTTCAAGTTTCCAAGATGGCCGCCAGTGGGCGTTTCCACCATCTTGAATTACATAAAGTTACGTTTCTCGCGATTTCCTCCAATGAATATAACAAAAAAGTATTTGCGTTTTAATGCTAACTTAAAGCTAAACATTTTTTGTAAAAACAATTTTTCTCTATCTTTGGAAATAAAGTGGTGGGGGGTATTTGAATGTT
This sequence comes from Holotrichia oblita, assembly GCA_023690525.1. Taxonomy (NCBI): domain Eukaryota; kingdom Metazoa; phylum Arthropoda; class Insecta; order Coleoptera; family Scarabaeidae; genus Holotrichia; species Holotrichia oblita. Next base: position 100,126,264 of record CM043021.1, on the reverse strand, counting down.
GTTTTAAATAAATGCCTGTAACTTCGAAACGGCTTAATGGATTTTGATAAATTTGGTATCATTGAAAAGAGCATTTCTTGGGCTTTTAGGTTTCTTATAATCATGACAGTTGTGACCTACACGGCCGCCGATAGAGGGCGTTATACGATATTATAACTAAAATATTGGATTTTCTCAAAAAATTTAAATGCGATGATATGACTTTTTTTAGACTAGAAAATAGACAAATGACCAACCAATAAGCCTGCGCAAGCCGCATCTTAATATCTTTTTCCTAACTCAAGTTATTTAAAAAAATACTAAACCAGGAAAATTCATAAATCCCCATTTAAAAATGCATCGCTTGCTTTCGATAAGAAGGCAAGTAGTAGGCCATGGAAATAAAAGACAAACTCCTCTCTAAAATATTCACAAGAAATGTCAGTTTATTTAGTGCTGTGATTTTAAGTCGCACGTTTTCGTATTTGTAAGCGATTTTCGTTTTAAATAAAGTTGTGGTCCTGAAAAGGACCGATTTTGAAAAAAGATTAATGCCTTTTGTATTCAAATTACCTGCCGTTATATTCCACACATTTTTCCAGTCTTTCTTAAGTCGACAGAACCGCGGCCTCGATTTCTACCGCTGATAGTTGACGAATTGAGTTTCGAATTCTGTTATCCATATCCATTCCTGTTGTTGGTGGAGTTTGAAAAACAATGTCTTTTAAGCGTCCCCACAAGTAAAAATCAAGACATGTCAAGTTGGGAGATCTTGCCGGCCAAGGAAATAGGCTTCCCCTTCCTATCCAGCGTTCTCGAAAGGTCCTGTTAATATGGTTTCGGACATTAATTGAATAATGTGCCGGACAACCATCGAATTGCAGAAACATAGTTCTCCTAGTTGCGAGTGGCACATCCTCCAACAAAATTGGCAAGTCGTTGATCAAAAACTCTAAGAAGCGGTTACCAGTTAAAGCTTGATCAAAAAAAAATAAGGTCCAATAATTCTGTCCCCAATGATACCGCACCACACATTTAGACTCCAGCGTCCTTGGTGCTGCACATCACTTAACCAATGCGGATTTTCAGCGGACCAATAATGCATGTTATGACGGTTCACTCTACCATCACTACTAAAGGTAGCCTCGTCGGTCCAGAGAATTTCCGTTAAGAAATTTCTGTTTTCCTCAAGCCATCCATTGACAATAATTTAGTCTATTATCGAAATCTTCTTCATTGAGCGCCTGGTGCATGGTGTCGGGTACTGTCTTGCAGCTATAGCTGCATTTTGAAAACACTCGAAATAAATCGCAATCATGTCAACGGCTTCATTATTTGTGAGAGGCATTTTGATTAAAAAGCACTCAAATTATACGCAGTCAGCAATATTGGGCTGCGTGTGACAAAAGTTTGACGTTAATTGGCAATATTTTTGTTAGGCGATTGTCGTGTCCATGGCCTACTACTTGCCTTCTTATCGAAAGCAAGCGATGCATTTTTAAATGGGGATATATGAATTTAATTTGAGTTAGGAAAAAGATATTAAGATGCGGCTTTCGCAGGCTTATTGGTTGGTCATTTGTCTATTTTCTAGTCTAAAAAAAATCATATCATCGCATTTAAATTTGTTGAGAAAATCCAATATTTTGGTTATAATATCGAATAACGCCCTCTATCGGCGGCCGTGTAGGTCACAACTGTCATGATTATAAGAAACATAAAAGCCCAAGAAATGCTCTTTTCAATGATACCCAATTTATCCAAATCCATTAAGCCGTTTCAAAGTTACAGGCATTTATTTAAAACAACATTCAAATACCCCCCACCACTTTATTTCCAAAGATAGAGAAAAATTGTTTTTCCAAAAAATGTTTAGCTTTAAGTTAGCATTAAAACGCAAATACTTTTTTGTTATATTGATTGGAGAAAATCGCGAGAAACGTAACTTTATGTAATTCAAGATGGTGGAAACGCCCACTGGCGGCCATCTTGGGAACTTGAAAATAATTTCCAGCATTTTCCCTTGCCCACTTTACTTATAAAATTTTTTACCGTAACTCTCTACGATCATTAGTTTCTGAGATACAGCTGCTTACCTCGCTTATTTGCCCACCCTGTACAACTCATTCGTTGGTGTATTATATTATTATGCAAACTGTGCCGATAATTTCTGATAGGATCGCCCAAAATAAATTTATTCTGGGCAGAACATTTTGAGCAAATTTCAGTCTAGCTTGTTTATTTTTGCTTCATTGAAGGTGGTAGCCTTTTGCCCTGTGTGTTTTTTATTGTGGCGGATTAGACCAATCTTCCATGCGAAGCACTTACCACAATGTTTACAATTAAATGGTTTACCTCCTATGTGTTTTCGATTGCGACTAGTTAGATGGCTTTTATATCTAAAGCATTAATATCATTATCTTGACAATGAACTGTTAAGTTATGACCATCCAGCAATTCTTTAAAGTCGAAGAATTCGCGGCCTTTCGTACAGAAGCATATCCAGAAAGATGTATCCTCAACATTCCTCTCAGAGTTAGATTCATCCTCAGTTTTTTCTTTTTACTTGTTGTTAGTTCCTAAAACATAAAGATGTTAGATATAAGAATTATCTTTATTCTTCAACGTATTGGTCATCGTACATTTTCATAATAGTTCATAAAGCTTCTGGCTCTTCAGGTGACTTCCATGCCGCACTCTGACGTTTTGTTTTTAGCTCGTATTGAAACCACAGCGTTTCATGACCAATTACAATGGCTGACATGCTTGCCGGATTCCTTTGGGACGTTTTTAACATGTCTTTGCAATGCTGAACTCTCCAATCTTGTTGGTCGTCTGTCGGAGTGAGGGACAGAAAGCGTGCACCAAATTTTTGGTGACTTTCTATAAAATATCAAACCGCAGTGAAATATCAACCGATACCGCTCAAATTTTGAGGCTAAATAGATAAAGGGTAGAACATTCATCTACCATCTTTCAGTCATAGACACCAGTCTCATCACATCTGGAGCACACCGTTAAATATGCAAAATTTTCAGTAGATTCCGATTTTCATATTTATGATAGACCTTAAGTTGGTAAATTTTGCGTAAAATAAAAATAAAAATTTTTGGTGATCAGTTTCTAAATAATTTCCAGATGTTTCTCAGGGTCACTTTAGTCAATAATATTTTTTTTCCCAAAGCTGTACCGTAAACTGTTCCTGAAATATAGCCGAGCAACATTCTTAGTTGGCTACCCTGTACAAACACATAATATGGGTGCCTATTATCTTAAAAAAAAGATATCCTAGAATAGAATGGGGCGGTTTACCATTCGCATGTAATTAATACCGGCGATGATAGTTCCCTGTTTAGGCTGGGGGGTACTGCGGTTATATAGTCCGCGTTTGTCAGACGTTAACGTCGGAGCTACTAAATTAAATTGAGGTTCATATCATTACTGGAGATCGAGCCGCAGAGACCAACGGGTTGGCCCCACCGTAGAAGAGGAGGGGGGCCAACGGAATTGATAACATCTTAGACTGGTGTAATCCGATATAGTTACTGGAGCTTCGTACTGTCGTCGAAAGTTAATGATCATTTCTAATTATAGGGAAACATAACCTAGAAATGAACCGCCATCAATTCGTATTGATTTATAACGTCTGGTCGGATCGGGGGCAGCTTCCGTCTGTCCGGGTATATTTCGAAAAATCGTAATTTCCTGGTTTTGGCAATTCCGTTGTTCTATGTGCAGGAAAGTCGCAGGAAGGAGGTTATGAGGTTTTGCCGGAAATCAACTACTATTAAAATATGTTCCACGCTCGATTAACACAAGGGCAAATAGATAAAATCCGTCTATGTCGTTACTTTTCCTACTTCCTTAGTTGCGATCGTGATTTATAAGGGTCTCTAGTTTTTCTTGTCTACAAGATGGCGGTTTTGGTTTAATATTGATTTTTCATGGTTCGGTCTTCATTAATATTTTAAGATGGTATGGATAGGATACTTCACAGGTAAGTATGATTATCCATATTTGTCTTTAAATCTGATCAGATAATTCGATAAAAATGGACCCCAAATAATGATAGAAACAAAATGGTTTGTGAAAATTAAAGGAGGAGGTTCACAAATTCGAAGAGATATGAAGTTTGTTCTCCAAAAATATTCAGAGAAAATTGGAATTTTATCCCAACTTGTAAATCTCGGACGAAAGTTTTCCCATCCTGATATTTGTGTTGTTTCCCCCAATATTTGGAGACGTCTATAATCGAACCTTGAACTGCAAGATTTTTATGTTTTGTTGATAATTTATAGTAACCTGGATTACGCCATTTTTTGTAGCCATCCATCTGATTTGTTGAGCTATTTCTTTTGCCTTGGCCTTTATTATAGGCCCAGAAATACAGAACAAGTTACTTAAAAGAAGCGATACTTTTAATGGTTGTACTAGTTCCATGTGAAAGGTGTTACAAAATGTTGGGTTTCATTTTAAGAAAGATGATCAGAAATGGCCATTGATGGAGCTGCCTCATATTGCTTTAAATCGGATTTCTTTTCTACAGCAATATGTATCAAACAGGAATGTACATATCAGTTTGTATTTCTTGATGGAATGCGGATTTTTCAAGATGGAAGTACCTCAAAAACATGGTATGGTTGGTTCTTTCTATCATTCTCATGGATAATGCAAGTTATCACAGTACAATTAAGAATAAGCCTTCAACATGCCAATGAGCTAGCTATGAAATATGGTCTTGCAGTACTCCGTCTACCTCCATACCATTGCATGTTTGATCCAATTGAATTGGTATGGGGTATTAGCAAACGATATTGCATAAATTGCATAAAATTATTGCAGAAAGGTCTTGATGGAATAACTCCAACGTGCTGGTCAAATAGCATTCGTCATACCGAAACAGAAATTCAGAAATGGTGGGACAGAGAAGTCGGGTTTGAACGAGAAGAAGTTAGATCTTTAATAATAATTTTGAATAGGACCTGTTAACGAGAATCATATGTCAGTTGACTTTTAATGCATAACCTATATATGTGAAATGTAAACAAGAGATTTGGCGACACTGTGTGACGCGAACATGACGTGCCTCGTCTGTTATCGTAAAAAGATAATTCGATAAAAATGTGGGCCAAATAATGATAGAAACAAAACAAAAAAAAAGCATCTTAGCGAGAAAGAAATGGTTTATGAAAATTAAAGGAGGAGGTTCACAATTTCGAAAATTAGAATTTTATTCAAACTTGTAAATCTCGAATCCTGATCTTTGTGTTGTTTCCCCAATATTTGGAGTCAGCAACATATAAAGGTATTACAGCACATCAGAAATAGAATAAATTGAGATTATAATAGACTATTGACGTCAGATAATAATTAATTTGAAATAGGTCGTAATTTATATTCTAAAAATAGATACAGAAAGATGTATTATAACTACCAACGGTAGCTTACGTTAAAAATTCATAGAGGACGCTAATATTATTTCCACGATAAACGTGTAGAAATCGATTTTACAGTAATACGTGCTAGTAAGTACTTGATAAAGAATTACCGATACACGTGAAACATTCCATCTCTACCTCCGAGATATTTTTTTTATCTTATGCTAAAACCACCCACAAAAAAAGAAAAAAAAATGTACTACCACCCCCTATATTAAAAAAAAAAAAATTACCCACACTCGAAATATAAAATGTACAATACTAGGCAGTGTGCGGAGGCCCAACTTTGTTGTTAAAAATGTTCTTGTTCTTCTTTCCGGGCTGCTCTCAAACCGGGAGGCCCTGATTCGAAATTAATGATACAGTTTTTGGCTGCGGACCGATAACTCATGATTGATGAGCGCGCTACCAGCGATACAGTTTCTTTTATAAATGCCACAGCCTAGCTGTGAGCGTTATATATTATATATATATACAGACACACATACATATAAAGAACTTGAACACTTCCGGAACATTTTATGGTTATTATCGAATCCTATCGACTGCGCCAATTTTATGTTTTATGAAATTTTTAAAAAATAATTTCAACTTATAATTAATGCAATTCCGGCGTTGCGATTCAATAAAATTTCCTTCCTAAATATAAGCGATAAACCTCGCTTCTTCCGCGGGAAGAAAACAACCGTCGCGGTGAAAAAAAAAAAAAAAAGTTTCACCAACGCGGGCAATCCAATTACAACGTCGCATCTCTGACCTGCGCGCCTCGTAAATTCTATTACTGTCAAAGTTAATTTCTCGTTTCCACAACATTTTTCATCCAGCAAGCGAAATAATAATGATGATAATAATAAATACATCATTTTCGCGGTTGTGGGAAAAAACGACTAAATGATAAGCGAGGATGGAGTACAACAAACTGGTGAGAGATGGTGGAATCGTTTTCGTATTAACATCAATCATAGTTTATTAAATTTAATACGAATATAGCTTAAAATACAATTTTGTTTTAACCTTAATGTGCACAGTAAGGTACAGCAGGAGAAAAAAAGTATCCTTCACTCAAAATGCACGGGCACTTTATTGACTTAGTATACCTACATGGACTGTCACTCTAGCCTCCTGTCCGGATACTTTTTTCTCCTGCTCTACCTTTCGCATCTTCAAGTCTTATTTTTTATAACTTTTAGACGAGCTACGTTGTTTAAGGTTTTGTTTAGCCTAAATCAATCCCTCTTATGATGACTACACAATGACACAATCATACCACTCTCTCTATTCCGGATTTAGTAGCAAAATGTTTCAAAAACTTGCTCGTTTTTGAACGCGTTTCAATTTCAGGCATGGATTGAATTGTTTCCCCAAATCTTCAAGAAAATTTGGCCGACTCTGCGATAACTTGGGTGTTGCAGGGTTGTTTTCGAAGCGTCTTTCTTTTTGTTGAATAATGAATAACCATTTTGCCCACCTCCTTCAGTTGCATTGTAATACATAATAATTTCCGGGATTTGTTTAGGTTCAGTGATGTTTACATTGTTATGATAGCAAAGTAACAACGAGTTCCTTCTTTGAAACATTATAGACGACTCTTCCTCTTTATCTTTACTCTTCTTCATCTCCTGTGGGATGTAGGGCTTATTTTGTTTTAGTGTTCCAATAATTGAAAGGTTGCAACTGAGCAACGGACGAGCTAATGGTAATGCCGTGAAAAAGTTGTCCATGGTCACATTTCTTCGAGATCCTTTGAACTGGTATCACAACTTCCTCACAACTCGCTGTCCTTGATCCTTTTTCTGACGACATCCTGTTTTAAAAAGGCAGACACAAATTTAGGAAAAGAAAACAAAAAAAATCTGGACATATCTGGATTAAGTTATGTTGAAAGAAATATTTGAAACTGTAGGCCCTCTGCAAGAAGGCAAAGCAACATTGACTGAACAAAAACTATAAGACCTGGACGTATTTATTTGCTTTAGTGTTCCAACAATTGAAAGGTTCCAACTGAGCAACGAACGAGCTAATGGTAATGCCGTCAAAAACTTATCCATGGTCACGTTTCTTCGAGATCCTTTGAACTGTTAGCACAAGTCCCTCACAACTCGCTGTCCTTGATTCTTTTTCTGGACTGTTTGGTCCTTTACCAGTCTACAGGGTGATTCAAGGAACTGGTTCGTTAGAACTTTTTGATGTTCTTGAAATTCAACATTTCTCAAAACTTGACGTCAACTTTCTTAATTTTAACAGCATGGTATATTTTTTGCATCGGGCATACAATTCTGCATCAAAACTTACTAAGACACCCTTTGTAAAAAATCAGCCGTTTTCGAGTTATTCAATTTTTTTTTAAATATAGGGCCAATTGCAATGTCATATCCAAAATTCTGTATTTCTGAAGATATTGCAGCTAAACACCTCATATTTGGCATGTTATTAGCCGAAATAGCATACATCAAATTTACGTCCTAAAATTTATCATAATTTATACAGGGTCGTCCAAAATTAACGTTCGTTTCAACCAAGATCACATCGATGAAAGCTACTTTTTTTTAACTCTTAGTGTTGTATTTTAGGGCCTAAATTTAGGCAACATATATGCACGTATTCGTAACCATGGAAACGTAGATTGAAACTCGTACAGCGTTGCCATATATATATTACATTAGAGTTAAGATAGTTTTCTAATGAAGGAATCGTTATATATTATAAGTGTTATTGAAGATGTAGATTCTGTGAAATCTACTTTTGACGATTAAATTTGAAATAGGAAACACAACAATAGTAAAAGTACTGCATTGTTAATGTACCGGGTGGTCAACTAAGAATGTCGCTCGGCCATATCTGAGGAACGGTTTACAGTACAGCTCCAGGAAAAAAAATATTATCGACTAAAATGACCCCCAGAAACATTTGGAAATTATTGAGAAAAGCGTAGGATGACCGCTAGAGGGCGTAACTGATCACGAAAAATTGTAATTCTTATTTTACCCAAAATTTACCAACTTAAGGTCTATCATAAATATGAAAATCGGAATCTACTGAAAATTCTGCATATTTTACATGGGATAATTTTTGTGTATTTTGCTAAATAAGGGGAAAGGAGAAGGGGAAGCTTTGTTTTGCGGGAACGCTAATAACTCCGGTTCTGTTGAACCGAATTTTGCAAATTTAGTCTCGTTGGAAACAGCATTACTCCTCCAATCTTATGGTTACAAATTAGAACCAATCTAATAAGTGAGGTGCATGCTAGAGGGCGCTGTTTAATTTTTTTCGGGAATTTTGTTTTTTCTCGAAAATATTAAATTGAAACATACATTTTTGACGAAAAATTAGAAAAGTAGGCTAAATTACCAACAAATCAGCGAAAACCGGGTCTCTCTATCGTTTACCAATCCGAAGATACCTTCATAAACGTGTGGATGGCAAAAAAAAATTCTATAAATTTCAATTATTCTGCTAAACTTGAACGGAATTTAGCAAATTTGGTCTTATTAGAAAGGATTTTTATTGTCCTATGTTTTAATGATTGAAGTTGTTTAATTGTATCTTGTCCGTCACCGCTAGAGGGAAAAGAACAGTGCGTGGAATGCTTGGCGGACAAAATAATAGACCCATGGATTTTCCTAAACCTACAGCGAGTGATTTAAATTGTTTAATATTGTGTTTATTTCTGACATCGCTAGAGGGCGTTAAACAGAGCAGACTAGAAGACCTCTCGATAGGTGGATGTAACACGCCAGTTTATTTGCATGGCCACCCAGGATCCCAAATTTGACTTGGTTAGATTTTTATTTGTGGGGGGTGAAAAAAATATTTTATTTTTGCAACGCGATCTACTGCTCGTAACTACTTTGTTGTGGGAATAGAAACTATCGTTCAAAGTATTTCTAAGACAGAAATAAAGACTGTAGTTCTATTGACTCGAAAATTTGCATCGAAAATAATAGGAGACAATCGCAAGATTTAGGCCGCCACTAATATTAACTTTATTATGCTGTTTCCTTTTTTGTCGTTTTACTGCATTGTTTATTTGAATTATATCGTTGTCTTTTTTACTAAATCTTAAGCTTTCAATTCATTACTTTAGAGTATGAGCATAAATATAGCCTTTAATACATAGAAGATTGGATCAAAATAAAGGTGATGTTGTGATGTTATTTGAAACACAAATAGCATTATTGGGCATCGTAATAATGGTCAGTTGCTTATATAAAAACCACATGCACACAGTTTTTATATAAATTTAAACAATCTCTCAACCATCCATATAAGATGATCAAAATTTGTTTGAGTGCCAGGTGACTTCTTGCAAAAGAAAAAAACGAATCAATTCGTATGCTTGCAGTGGCAAGACATATTTTGCACTGCCATCGATATCCATCATGTAATTTGGCTCTTTTTACGAACAACATCGGCCCCAAACACCTACCACAGGCATAGGTATTGTGCAATAAGCGCCTCCTGCTTAGCCACCTGATAAATTGCAGAGTATCCTGAAACGATAGATCAAGCAGAAGAACATTTTCTACCTTCATCTGATCTACGTTCAGAATTGTGCCGTTGATAATACCTTCATTTCAAAAATATCAATTTTGATATTTCACTAAATAAAACGTAGAATAGTCACTTCACTGATTTGTGACCGGACAGAACTAACATTTATTTGACATTGACAAAGAAGAGGTTAGTTTTACGTATACAAAATGTAATTGACATCTGATCTGTCATTTATTGAAGTGACATTTATAAATTCTGCTGTCATTAATTTAATAATAATAATAATAATAATAAAGGGACTTATTAGGCAGTATTCATCTCAGAGATGCTACAAAAGTCGACTGTGCACATGAAGGTTAATCGCGTTGGCCAGGATTTCAAGAGTTAAAACTGTACAGAGCGATAAGTGACACGAGCTTGTCAGCTTCGAATACAATGTTGTAGGAGATACCAGACTGTCTAAAACTAAACTTATCTAGCGGGGAAAACGCCTCTAACCGTAACAGAAATTATTTGATGCTTAACATCCATCAATTATGTTCATTAGGTTCTCGGCTAACACGTACCTCCCTCCTCCCCGTACTTCTGACTACTACTACTACCACCACTATTACGTTAGACGGTAGTTAGATTCGGCGTTGGAGGAGTTCCCTCAAAGGTACGCCTGCCTGCTGCCTGTCACTTAGAGTTTCGCAAGTTTGACGTAAACGTACGGACCCCGAAGGGACACGGCGGCAGCCATGTTCTACCCCATCTACTCAACCATCGAAAGTAAGCGGTGTCGGTGGAGGGGGGGGGGGTGACTAAATTCGATTTAGTAATAAAACGTTAATTGTAATGACGTTAGACCCGACAGTACCTAACCTAAATCAAACGGTAATCACATCGATGTAATAGCAGTAAAGACAAGGATGGTGAGGGATGAGAGGAGGGCATCAGTATTGATTTTTTTTTTCGAACTAATAAATGCACGAGCAATGTATGCGTTTATTTGCATATCTGACGTAAAATAAACTACAAGGCGAACTACAAGATGTGCATGCATACACACAACATCCTAGTAAAGCTCCAGGTCGCATCTGAAAGCGGGATACCACAGCGAAGCGCTCCCACAAAGGACCGCCGTCGTAATCCGTTTACGGGTCGCGCAAGAGTCGTAGTACAGCGCGCATGCTAATGGAAACAAGTGTATTGGAAGCGGGGAATTGTATTAACGCGCGAAGTGCCGTATCATTAAGGCCAATGCAACTTACAATATAATTGTCCTATTTAATGAACATCGTACGTACGACCTAGTACGCTTAAGAGGAGGCATATGTATTGTAGTTTGTAGGAAATTGGTGGCGCAGTCAGTAGGATATTACACAAGTGAATTATTTTAGTAGATTTTCCAATCAAATTAATTGAGGTAGTTATTAATCCTCGCACGGAAACGTGTCTTTTAGTTTATTCCTCCACTGTTCAAGAATGAATGATCGATGAGCCTTTCCAACAACCAACGGGTGGATGACCACTGTGGCATTCTTAAAGTGGTTGCAGCACTTTGTCGCCTTCACGAAACCTACAGTAGAGGAGCAGCTGAGTTTCCCACGCCACACTACCCATAAATTGCAACCTCTTGATAGGCCTTTCATTAAACCGTTCAAAACACAAATACGATCATGCTTGCAGTTTGTGGATGAAGGCAAATCCTAGTGCTCGAATGACGCTTACAGATTGCAGCAAGTGGTTTCAGCTGCACGGGCATTCACCCCTTTAACCCTGATATTTTCACGGACATAGACTTTATGGGAAGTCCTTTAATCAACGTAGAAAATCAACTGCCGAAGTTGCTGCCGTTTCTGCTACAAAAACCTCTCAACCTCCAGCAAACGAAGAGCAAGCAGCAATTGAAGAGGACGCCTCTACTTGATGATATAGGATTGCCAAATTCTCCTAGGAGAGTCACACGACCTACCTTCGCAAGTGTTTTACAGAGGATTTCTCTTTTGCCTTCATGTGCTTGAAAGAGGATTACAAGTAGAAAGAAAAAAGCAGAAAAAGTATTGACTTCAACTCCACACAAAGATATGTTGATAGAAAAGAAAATTTGAAAGTCCCAAGAGAAAACGAGAAGAAATATAAAATTTGAACGATGTGCAGATATGGTGCAGACAATGGTGTTCAGAAAAAAGTCAGAAAATCAATAAATCTGATTACCTCGGTAATGTAGGCTCCGAATGGAATAGAATTTTGTTTCTATCTAAGGATTAATAATTGATTCACCAGCAGATAAATGTTGAGCTTCTGGATGATGATCCAATGAGTCGAAAGTATCCTCCTTTTTTAGCAAGGCAGCTTAATTACCCTCACGCCCTCCCCCCCAACGACTTGGTACCCACATCAGCGTAATTGTGTTCCTTTGGGCCAGAGTTTTGAGCGTGAGCTGATAGTCCCACGAAATTTGCAGGAGTGATTTCTGAACGAATACAAATAGCCCTAAATATGGTGAACAATTGGTGCAATCGAGAAAGGCTGAGAGGAGAGACCTTAGGGAGCTCAAACCGGTAAGGATTACATTAATTACAGAAATCCCAATAGCTAAGGAAGCAAAATACTTGGGGGTTAGATTAGGTTAGGTTAGGTTAGGAGTGGGGTGGCACCACGACCTTTACAGGCCTATTGTGATCGCCTTTACCTTAGATAACGCTCTCTAGTTTCGTTTTCTTAATCAAACATAAGCAAACATAGTGAACTGGAGTTTTTTCTTCCTCTTGACAGAATCTGCAGAGAGGATTGTTAAACATATTTGGCAGTCTTCCTGTCTTTACTCAGTAGGTCTTCAGTAAACTTAGGCCTCTGTTCCCTTAGCCTCCTCTTTCTCCTGGTGATCTTTCACACCATTCCTTGGACTTGTTTTGTGACCATTCGTAGATGGACCTCTTAATTTGTGATTTGGTAATGCCGAAGGAAGGGGCCGCTCCTATGACGAACCCCCTTCACTCCCGTGTGGCTGGGGATCCAGGCCAAAGTTATTCTTCTTAGGGTGTCCACCACCCACGTAGTCCCAAACAAGCTTTGAGTCAGCACTTGCGGAACTGATCGACTTGTGGGTTATCTTTAACCAAAAACTCAACTGGAACACACATATAGAAAATACATGCAATAAGGCGTCTATGGCCATTGGCGGATGCAGAAAATTGTGTGGAAAAATTTGGGGATTAAACTTAAAAATGATCTGACGAGGTGTGGTGGTCGAAGACCCAACAGGCCGGAGTAGTGAGGCTCCTCCATGTGCATCAAAGTACCATTTTTTAAAATTTGAAATCTAGGATTACCAACTTGAAATCGTTAAAAACCTATCTGTACTTGCACACTAACATTACCTGTTCTTAATATCTTGAAATGCATCAATCGCTCGGCATTAATTAATGTATATGGACTTTCTCGGACAAATGTGCGTTCAGCCGACCAACGCTAGCCTATTCAACGGGAAGGAATAAATCATGCAGATATATATAACAACGTGGTTAACGCTGCATGGAGCGCATTACGGATCCTACACGCAGACACCGCAGTTGTAGCAGCAGAATTGGGATTACCGATCGCATAATGAATCATGATTTGGAAACGTTCGTTACTTTCGGTAGGATTTATTAGGTTCAAAGGGAGATAACGATGTTGATGGATCCCCTTTAAACAAACAAACAAAAAAGGACACAACCGATTTCGCTATTTATATGATTCTTACGTTCACACTAACTCAGACAGAATCAATACACCTACGATGATATAAACAGACCGATTGAACCGATTATCATCCGGAACAAACAAGGCATATCCTTAAATCAATTTTGCGGAAAGCGTAGATAATTGGAAAATGTTCGCCACCTATACGCTAGGATGATTCCATCTCTGTGTGTGAGGAGAGAACATGGATTCCATACGGGAATCGAATTATGGATCTTCGAAACTGTGTAAACAGGAGGAGAGCAATTATAAACGATCACCTGAATGAGTCTATCCATATCCAGTCGATGTATGCATACAGACGATGAGATCTGATGGTCTGTAACGGTGCACGGCCGTGTGTACGCGTACATTTAACATACCATCGTCATCCGATCCGTGCGTATGGAGTGTAAACGCTCATTTATATATATATATACATACGTATATGGGGAATAAGGGAGCCGTAAACTCCGGTATTCATCTTATTACGCGCGAAGGGAAGCACGAAACCGCGTTAAAATCAAATCCGAACGGGTCGTGTATAGGTTTCGGTTTGTTACGCCAATTTGTTTTTAATCCTTCGGACGTGACATTCGATGAGAAACTTTGAGTAGAGTTGGCTGTTGTAAAGTTAGGAGATTCGAATTGGAATTACGAGGGCGTATTTTCATGTTAGCCTAGCTATGACGATGTTAAACAAATTATTGAAAAATTGCTGTCACTGTTAGAAGTACATGTGTGCTAAGTTTTGCTTCTCGATAAAATGAGTGAAACTAAGGTTGAACATCGCAACGTAATAAAGTTCCTGACAGAAGAAGGCAATGGTCCAAAAGCAATTCATGAAAGAATGGTTGCTGTTGGTTGCACTTTCGATGGGGCCAAATGATGAGTCAAAGTCCGGACGACCTGTTGAAGCTCGAATTGAAGACATTGTGCGAAAAGTCAAAAATTTGTTATACTGAAAGATCTCCTTCATTGCCAATCACGTCTGTATATCCGAAGCAAGTGTCCTCAAAATTTTGCACGACGATTTGTGTATGAAGAAGGTGGATATCCAGATTGCTTACACCTGAACAAAAACTGTACAGAAAAGAAGTTTCTCAATTAAATTTGGCCGAATTGGAGAGGGACAAAACATTTTTATCTCGAATCATCACCGGAACTACATCATTGGAACCCTCCTACTAAACAAGAATCCATGCAGTGGGTTCATAAGGGCTTTCCACCACCAAGAAAAGGCCAAGACACAATTTTCTGGAGAAAAACTGATGGCAACTGTTTTCTGGGATGTTGGAGGAGTCTTGCTTATTGAATGTAAACCCAAATTGTGAAATAAATTTAAAATAGGCAGGATGCTAGTCTGGCTAGGTTCTCCTAATCTCGACATGAGGAAGGAGTCTGTCGGGATCTAACTCTCCTAAGTGCTGGATCAACTGAGAGACCCTTAAAAGAGATCCCCTGGCCAGCGCTTTTAAATCTCTATCGATTCCGGGATTGCTCACGAACCAAGGCGTCGCCACGATGATCCGCAGCGCACGATTCTGGAGGATGTTGAGCCTTTTAATTTGCGATTTACTGGACCAGGTCAGTATCATCATGAGGTTAATCCTTAAACTCAAAGAGGTCTTCCAGCACAAAAGAAGAGCCAAAAGAATGCTGGTCGACATTGGCATGGTAAGACGCCATTTGGTCGCCCAGTCGCAGATCTCATCGACGGATCTTTGCAGCCTTCGACATGCGAGCAAATGTTAGTTCACTTTACGTTATCTATATAGTTTTTTAGGTTCCGCTATGCTTCGATCTGACTTCTAATTTCTTCGACAGTTTATTAAATATGTGTTTCTCTCATGTTCTTGGGTTTTCTTCTCTTCGTATTCATTTTCATACGTTTTGTTGGTTAGATGTCAGATGTTTGATATTATTTGATCCGTGAAGATCTGGGGGTCCCAACTATGAAACAGCACCTGACAAGCCTAGCAGCGAAGACCAACGAGAGAATTGCGAGATCAGACAATCCGCTGCTGAGCAGGCTCATCGAGCTTGACCTAGATAGGCCCCCACCTAGGGTGATGGTTAGAAGAGCCCTAGCCATCGAAGATGAAGATCTCGCTTAGGAGGACCATGTGACTCAGAAACTCTCTTCCCTATTACAACCATCCAGCCTAGAGGAGGCTTTCCAAGACGAATACAGGGCTTAAGAATCGCCGTTCGGCCCTAGAAAAGCGAAAGAAGATATTATTTGAAGTTAGGTCCTCTCTTTCGCGTTCGTCTCGCAGCGTAGCCACCCGTTAGACTTAAAAATTCCCTGCTGTTGGATAGATTTCATGTGGCAATGCATACTTTCGTTCTTGAAGTCACTTCCCTCTCGTCGTTGATGTGAACAACACGTGAAGAATGTTTTCTACGGTTGAGTCCTTGTGGCTGAATATTTTTAGTCTTTATACGACTTTGGATAGTATAGTAGATATAATCGGTCCAAGGATCGCTAAAATGTGTATTGGATTACCTTAAGAATGATCGTTTCTTCGTTTTAATGCTTCACTTGGAAACGGATGAGTATTTTCAAACGAGATTTTTCTTAGTGTGTGTGTGCTCTGATGAGATGAGTTTCCTATTCCTTTTTTTATAACTTTCCGTTTATCTTTTCATATTTTAGGAGCGTTTAGTGTAACTTTCCAGTTCGAATTTTATTGTAGTATCCTACTTACAAATTATAATCTACAATTTTAGCCATTTGGATCGATCATTTTCAAAATCGATATTTATGGGACTTTTAGACCTTCTTGGTACATCTTTTTTGTCTTGCACCTTTTTTTTTTTTTTTTTTTTTTTAAATTAGCTTTATTAATATTAAGCGGGTCGATGGCCGCAGTAGTTTGGCGGCTGACTATCGTTGTGAGAGGACGATAGATGCCGGGGTTCAATTCTCTGGAGGGAGAGTTTAATCCCGGATCGACTTGCCATTCGCTGTTGGGAGCAAAGTGATTAACAGCAACTAAGCACCCACCGCATTAAAAAAAAAAAAAGAATCGTGTCGAAGAATAGAGAAACTTGAATATCTCGGATATATAATGGAGAACGACAACAGGGCTATTCTTGCGCCATCACTGCTTTCACTATAAACTTAAATACATTACACGGTAGTCCTGTTATTTAAATGAAAAAGTAAAACTCGATACCGGCCGTATTTTATCTAATTTACTCGGGAGACATTTACGTCCTAGAACCGTAAAGTTAGGAGATATTTTTATAACTAAAACTCTTTAAAACTGCTCACGCAGCTGCTTTTGTACGAAAGCAACCGAATAGAATAACTACCCAGCAGCGTAAGGTTTTTCCAGTCCCTTCTCCGTAAATTACGTTTATTTATATCTGAACGACTACACAAAAGTTGTTACGCCATCGTTACAAATTCCTTTAAATCACCGCCTTTAACTGCCACGAATCGACAAAGCTCCGTATAGAATTATTGTGGGTTCCTTTGTCCTCATCCGTTCGCCTGTAACGTATTGGCCGACTTCCAGATCTCGCGACGAACCTATTGAAAAATTATAGTTTCGATTTTCCACATCGAAACTTTTTAATTTGTATCGAATAAAACTACAATTTTTTTTTTGGCGCCCAACCTTCTCTCGCACATTTCTTCACGTGGTGTTGGTGAAATCGAATCGCGAATCAGGAAAACAAATTCTAACTGCGAATGGAGGCGGTCGACCGTTTGATAAGCGCAGTTTAAAGGGACCGTTTTCGGGGTGGGGTGGAAGAGGCGCACACAACGTTCGTGGTTGGCGTTAGCGGTCGCGTTTATGGATTTAAACTCCCGATATGTACGGCCAACGTTGTGTTCGGAAGCGCGGAACTAAAGCACGGCTCTACGGTGGTGGTATCCCGCTATTTTCAAAACATTACTTCCGCTCCGGTGTACCTTTTGAAAAGGCTCCGCGTGCGCCCGTGTGTGTGTTTGTGTGTACGTGTGCGAGCCAGCACAGTACCGTTGCCATCCACGCCTTGATTATTCGCTTATCGAATTCCAACAAATGGGGGAAAACGTACCAAGTAGAAAAGGGTGGCCCCTATTTTGTAAAACTAGGGTGTATTCTTCATGTTTAATGTGTTGAAATTCTGTTTGGATTCGGTTCAAATTTTTAAATCTTGGAAATTTCAGTACAAAGTTAACTCTTCACTTATCGTGCGTAACAGATTATACGACGATGTAGTGTAAGCTTCAGCATTTAAGCGCCGTACAAGATGAACATATCCCGTTACTAAATCTGGAGCGTCGAGTGCTGTCGACAATCAAAAACTTCGCCCTCTATACGCAGGCTTTGCGTGCGTTACTCAACTGACGCAACGTAGTCGTCTCTCGGCGGTGCTCACAAAAACTCGACAATGGAGTGGAGATTATGACGGATTATGATAATCTAGCGGGTTCGTGCCTGAATTGTGTGTAGAAAGCTGCCAACATCTGCGGACGAGTTTCAGACAGATCACGCGGTGATGGTCATCAGGGCTGCCAACTGGTGTTTGGAGAGGTGGAATTTTAGCCCCAACTAAATCTAAAATCGCTAAACGGTTTAGCTTTTATATTAAAATAAAATGTTTGAAAGAATTGTCTTCTTCTTAATCTTGTGTTATTATTTATTTCTCCACATTTCTCTCGATTTAGATCTATCTTTGCCAAGTTTTCTTATGTCCTTCCAGGCGATGCTCCTTTTCTTTGCTTCCTCCTCGGCCTTCCTCTCGGATTTCTTCCTTAAACGTTTGTTTCCATAATTCTTTTTGTCATTCTGTCATCTTTCATTCGGTGCACGTGCCCTATCCAACTTAGTTGACCTTCCCCTATCTTTTCTAGCACCGGTTTCTTATTCTGTCTCTCCTATTTTTGCCCTGTATCTTTCTCAGAAATCTCATATCTACGGCATTTATTCTAGATTTGTACTTATTTGTTAACGTCCAAGATTCACTGCTATACTTCGGTTTATATTTCCTTTCCTATTTGTTGTTTTCCCAGGTTTTCCAGTTTTCAATTCACATCGATGAACGTTCCCAAATATTTGTATCCCTCTCCATTCAGATGTATCTCATGTCTTCGTTTTTCTTTTGCTATGATTATGGTTTTAGTTTTGTATCGTTCAGTATCTCTATGTTATATTGAAGGGCCTCTTTCGATTTCGCCAAAATTACTCCATCTTCTAGTGTCCAATTTTTTATTTCTTCATCTTACTTTTTTATTGTTTTACTGTTTCATCCGTAACTGTTGTGAACAGAAGCGGGCTCTGGAGTGTTCGTTATTTATTTTGACCCCATTTGAATTATTCGTATACATTTCTTTTATTACCTTCACCGTTTCCATATCCACACCTATCTTTGTTAACGCTTCTTCTCTCCTTACTCTATCGAATGGCTTATTTCATGAAATTCGTTGGTTCCCTCTACCGTTAAATATCGAATCATTTCAGAAGTAATGTTGTCGATCCCTGCAGCTGAGCCTAATCTCATTTGGTCTATGGCTTCTTCAAGTTCTTCCTCTGTTATTTCCTGAATATCCTGTGCGTTACTTGGCTATTTTTAATAAATAATAATAATAATAATAAATTGCCTTTATTGAAATGCGTCGATGGAAACTGGCGAAGTCTAGCTATAGCTATTCTACTTAACCAGGATCCATCACCAAGATTTTATAATCACAAAAGTGCACAACAACAGTACATGCGTACATAATATTCATTATATATACATAAATTACATAAAGATATATACATAAGGTAATATATCTGCTAAAAACAGTAATATTGCAAAATTACTCAACTTCAAAGTAAATAAATTTACACAAATTATGTGAAAAACTGCACCGTGTTACTGCGTGGAAAGGAAAAATGACCGCAAAACCGTAGAAAACTCTCTGAGGTTACCGAGACCCTTAAAATTATTAGGTAAAGAATTCCATAATTTAACAGCATTATAACTAAAAGAGCGCTTAAATAGTGATGTGTAATGACGCGGGATACTGAGATGATATTTATGGCGAGTATTTAATACATGTACGAGGGCTATCCAGAAAGTAGATTACGTTTTGGAATAAAAAATAAACAAAGTATAGGAAACAAATTTTATTATATACAGATGAAAGCCACACTCAAATACTACTTTTCGACATAGTCACCATTCAAATTAAGGCATTTATCGTAGCGATGTACGAGCTTGGAAATTCCTTCGTCGAAAAATTCGGCCGCCTGCGCCTTCAACCACTTCGTAACCTCTTCTTGCAGCTGTGCGTCGTCATCAAAACGCTGCATAGCCAGCCACTTCTTCATTGCTGGGAATAGGTGGAAGTCGCTCGGTGCCAGGTCGGGACTGTACGGCGGATGAGGAAACAACTCCCACTTAAAAGATTCAAAAACTTCACGAGTGACATTTGCCGTGTGGGGCCGGGCGTTGTCGTGAATCAACAAGATCTTAGAGCTCAACATTCTTCTGCGCTTGTTTTGAATGGCTCTTCTGAGTTTTTGGAGAGTTTGGCAATACCTTTGAGAGTTTATTGTAGTGCCTCTTTCCAGGAAGTCCACCAAAATCACACCTTTTCTGTCCCAAAAAACAGTCGCCATTATCTTCCTTGCCGACATTGTTTGCTGCATTTCTTGGGTTTTTGGGGAGAACTTGTGTGCCCCCACTGCATTGATTGCAATTTCGTTTCACAGTTCACGTGTTTCACCCATGTTTCGTCACCAGTAACGATGCGATCGAGTAAAGAGTCACCATCCTTATGGTAAACGTCCAAAAAGTTCAACGCTGCAGCCATTCGCTGATTTTTGTGGTTCTCTGTCAAGATTTTTGGAATCCATCTTGCACAAAACTTGTGGTAACCAAGCTTTTCGCTGATGATTTCGTGCAACAAACTTCGCGAAATTTGTGGAAAACTCAAAGAAAGTTTCGTTATTGTGAACCTTCGATTTTCACGGACTTTAGCATCGACTTTTTCGACAAGTTCGGCAGTCACTATGCTGGGTCTCCCACTTCGATCTTCGTCGTGAACATTGGTTCGGCCATTTTTAAATCTGATGACCCACTGACGCTCTCCACCTTCAGTGATAATGTTGTCCCCATACACTTCACAAAGCTGCCGATAGATTTCTATCGGTTTACAGTTTTTTGCAGTCAGAAACCTTATTACTGCACGCACCTCGCAGCTCGCGGGATTTTCAATTAACGCAGACATTTCAAACCGTCACAGTTTCTGAACGGAGCACAGCACGAACCTCTCACTAGCACGGCTAGATGCCGACTGAGCTGCGCAACGCTCTGACCCCAAGATGGCCGCGCTAGCCCTGCCCCTAGCGGAAACAGACGAAAACGTAATCTACTTTCTGGATAACCCTCGTATAAAATGCCTCGGTATAAGAAAACCCCTAAGTGGAGCAGAAGGTGTGACAGTAAAAAGAATTTTATAAACAAAATTAGCCAAATGTAATTTTCTACGGTTCTCCATTATCAGCCATGACAAACTACGAATATTTTCCGAAATATGATCGAATTTTCTAAGGTTACATACCAACCTACAACAAGAGTTCTGCAGTCTTTGAATTCTTTGCCTGTCCCGGAAAACCAAATAAGGACCATAAATAAAATCACAATAGTTAAATAAAGATAAAACCAGTACTTCACAAAGTCGCTGTTTCAAAGTTGAGGTCAAAATATACCTATTAATGTATAACAACCTTAAGGCTGCATAGGCTTTCCTAAGTAAGTAGGAAACATGATCCCTAAAACGCAAACGTACATCAACATAAAGACCGAGATTTTTAGTCATGTTAGAGAAAGATAATGTGGTATTAGATATTTGCAAATTAAGATTGGCCTTCAAAAATTCAACTCGACTCCTAGAACCAAAGAGAAGAACATTAGTTTTTTTTGAATTAAGAACAAGATTATGCTGGAAAGAAACTTTCGTAATCGTATCAAGATCATCGTCGATAGCATGCATTGCTCGCTCATACTCATGAGAGGGAAATGAATATATTAATTGTGTATCATCCGCATATGCTTGTACATTACAGTTTTTAAGAGATCCCAATATATCAGTAGTATATATGATAAAAAGAAGTGGACCAAGAATGGAACCTTGGGGAACACCTGACAGCACATCCACCTGATGTGATAAGTTACCCTGATACATAATTCGTTGTGTCCTCCCAGACAAGTAAGATGAAATTAACACTAGATAATCAGGGCAAAACCCATAATACTTCAATTTTGAAACCAACAACCGATGACACACAGTATCAAAAGCCTTTGAATAGTCCAACAAAACCAATACACTGTTCAAACCTGAGTCTACAGCTGTCATAAACTCGTTTAATACATAAGTTAGAGCTGAAGCAGTACTAAGTCCTTTTCTAAAACCAGCTTGATAATTAGATAGGTAGTTATTGGAGGAAAAAAAGTCAAAAATTTGATTGTATAGAATTCTTTCCAGAACCTTAGACATTACTGGCAAAATGCTAATTATTCTTAAATCAGAAAAATTTGTAGGATTAGAAATCTTAGGTAGTGGTAAACCTAAAGCAGCCTTCCAGTCAACTGGAAAATATGACTGCTCGATGCAGGAATTAACAATATGTGTAATGTATTGATCAAGAAACGGGCTGCAATACTTTAGCATACAAGAAGATAAATTGTCTAAACCATAAGCATTAGTCTTGATACCATGCAAAATTGAATGAACATCCTCAACTGTGACGAGCTTAAACTCAAAACAAAGAGCTGGATCAAGTCTGGTAGTATTGTAATAGTTTACAAGACCATCACAATTATTATTAATTGACTGAATGAATCCCGCAAAATAATCATTGATATCAGAAACATTAGCTAAATTATTTGGTAATTCATACTCAGAAGATGTTTTAATATTAAGCGATTTAAGGGAGGACCATAACTTCCTTACATTGTCAGATTTAGCTGCAGAATCTAAAAATTTTTTTTTTCTCTCGTCTAACTATATTAACAGTAAAGTTTCGCAGTTGCTTGTATCTACACCAATCCTCAGATAATCGACTAGATTTGAAAGTTTGAAGCGCCTTGTCTCTTATTCTAATAAACATTTTTAAATTTTCGGATAACCAAGGAGCTCTAGGCTTAGTAACTTTAATTTCAGTAAGAGGAGCGTAAGCGTCGAAAATATTTAACAAGAACTCATTAAAAATATTAACTTTAGAATCAATGTTCTCTTCCCGAATGATGGTATACCATGGCAGGATATGCAAGTGATTAATAAATGAAGTATAATCAAGATTCTTAAAATTCCTATACTTAATTAATCTAGGTGGTGACTTATATACAGTTAAAGACAACTCACAAAATGCTAATCTGTGATCTGATATAAGATCTGCTGAGATAGTACCAGTAACAGTTACTAATTTCGGGTCTGATATGAAAATAGGATCAAGAAGGGTACTAGACGAGATAGTAATTCTGGTTGGTTCATTGATTATTTGTTGAAAACCATATGATTTTAGACAAGCAAGCAATGGATTATCCAAAGTTAGTTGATCTACATTGAAATCACCTGCAGATAAAACGAAATCTGCTAATGGATATATGTAAGAAACCACACTGTCAAAATAACCTATGAAATTATTAATATTAGTTCCAGGCGGTCTATAAAAATTACCAATGATAAAAGTCGAGGAACGACATTTAATTTTCAACAAGATGTATTCCATACTTATATCACCCCCAAAATCTGTATCAAATATCTGGCATTCCAATGAACTCCTAATATACGCAGCCACACCCCACCCCTACTCAATCTATCTCTACGATATACACTATAACCAGGAACTGCAATATCTGAATCACTAATATTTGCAGACAGCCAGGTCTCGGTAACAAGAAGAATATCAAAATCATTATCAGTAATTAGTGTGCAAAAATCATTAAAACCCGACAGCACAGATCGTACATTCAGGTTCCCAATCTTCATCACAAGCAAGACAGTGCAGCTACAAATCGAAATTAAAATGTATATTGATTAATTAATTAATTAAATAATAAGATACAGCAGTAGTATTTATACATGAAAGTATATAAATATAAACAACCAGCACAAAGTCTAATAATAAACGTAGATTAAGTGTATGTGTACAAATAATCAACTAAAGAAGGAAACAGTCAATACCAGTCTATGTATAGTCGCAAAGTATCAAAAGAAGTCAAAGTTGCATAAAATGAATTAATTAAAGCAACACAAATGTAGTAAAAAAAAAAAAAGTAATTCAGAAATAAACAAGGGAATTCGCAAAAATATGACAAGATAAACTAATATAAATGCCCTACAAAATAAAATGTATGTAACAGGAAATAGGTCACGTAAGTACCTAGATACTAGTGAAAGTACACCCAGTGACAATGTAATAATTAACAAAACTCAAACTAACTAATTACCTATATGTGTAATATGGCAAGGTAAATTTTTAAATAAATATGAACGCTAATGTGAATTCAAAATAGTGAATTAGATTTGAAATTTGTATAAACAAAAGTAAATTGCTGAAACAAATATAAACACAATGTTTTCTACTTTGGTTAATTCTTGAAGATGTTCCCTCCATCTCTCCATAATTTCGTCTTCGCGTGTCACAATTTTTCCATTTTTATCTTTTAGGTATGTTAATCATCGTGAATTCTTTACCTACTTTTCGTAATTGTTTCAATGTCCCGTAAAATAGTTTATGGTTTCGTTTAAAATTATCGTTAATTTTTTTCTCCAAATTCTCTTCAAGATTCAGTCTTTGCCTCTCTAACTCCTTTTTTGATTTAATTTCTCTAAGTACTCTTCTAGTCTAAGTACTTCGTCCATGCTTCTTTCTTCTCTTGTGTTTCCATTTCTTCCATTGTGTTCTTTTCATGTTTGTATTGATTATTTTTGTTCTAATGGTATTATTTCTTGTTCATTTTAACAAGTCTTTAAATGTCGTCTTCTCTGAATCTGTGGCTTTCTATAGTTGCTCTTGTTTGTATTCTTCTTTCGATCTTTTTATGTTCTTTTTCTTTTCTTGTATCCATTCTTAGCAACAATAGTGGTCACTTCCTATTTCTGCTTGCCTGTAAACTCTAACATCTTTAACTAGTTTAAATTTCTGTCTACTTGTCAAGAAGTCATCGTGGATCAACCATCAATAAGCTTGAAATTTTCTAATAACCGAAAGGGGAAGAAGGGGAGGGCGGGGAGGTTCTTATAAAGCATCAACGTTGATTCGCCCGTCATTTGCAAGAGGGGGTTGGTCTAACTGACAACTTGAATCGTCCAATATAAGACTAGGAGTTAGGATTTGATTAGAAGCTCAGGGAGGGAGTAACAAGAGATTCTTGTCGATGGTGGCAGCGAGGTCAAAGTACTAAAGTCATTATATACTTTAACGTAACTAATATCTAATTAATATATAAACATAAACATGCTCAGACTGATCTATAGATGAAGACCTGGACAATGATATGCGTCCAATGCCCAATTTATAATTTAATATCTCACATCAAGTTAGAACTAATCTAAACTGGTTTATGCGCAGGCTTTGACACTTATTCAATACTATAGAGAAATACTAAATAAAAAAATTCGTAATACAATAAACACACAAAAAGAAAGCGAAACAATCTTGTTTAGAGAGCAACTTTGTTTCTTCAGTTTTATCCAGTTTTATCTACGATAAACAGTGGAAAATTTCTATTCGGGCAATTTACTAAAAACATCTTACAGATTGTGACGTGTTCTTCCCCTAAACTTACGGCGCCGGGAAAGTTTGTTTCTCTCACACTATCAATTTTTGGAGCCGGGAACAAGATAATAGTATTAGATTTTTATGGTCGACGTCATCTGTTTTGTCGTACTTATAGGTTTTGTTTCCGCATTATACACGGTCGGAACAAATATGTGAGACGTCGAAAACTACGGAAACTTCACTGAATTTATTTCTATATTTAACACACTACGAGTATTACCAACATCGCAACATCGTAGTTTCGATTATAATATTTTTCGAACGTTTCATACTACTTTAGGTAATAGTATACATATATAGCGTGTTGTACATTCTTCTCATTGTTAAGTCTTCACCGTTAGAACTTGAAGAGAACTGCGGTTAACGTTGAACACTAAAATTTTAATGACGGCCGTTAACTATTCAAATCGTCGTGGTATTTTCTAAGAATATCTTTCCATAGTGTCGTCGTCGGCGACGATAACACCGTCGCGTCCTTGTAGATAAACATACATAAAACTGTTGACGGTAAAATGGTAATTATAACTGCATTGTTTTAGTATGCTATCGTGTCGTGATGCACGCGGTCATAAAATTTTCTTACACTTAACGGAAATCGGGTCACTGGGAAATATGTTTCGCGGGTCAGAAACTGTTGTAAGTTGAATAAAACAACAATTAAATAATACATTAAATATAGTTTGTAAATGATCGTTAAGACGACGGGGACAATAATAATTTTATTTAAAATAAAATAAAAAAAAGAAATCCGAAAGATGAAAGGGGTGAAACACAAATCTCACCGTGTGACATAACAAATCTCGCCAACTTGACGTGTCTAAATGGGTAGCGTGATTGACGTTTAAGCGAGTCTTACCAACTCCCTCCCCCCTTCCCCCCTTATTCCATTGCGTCGCGTCGACTGTGTGTATGCATGCTTACTACTACTACCACGCTCGTCTTTCGTCGTTTTAGTCTCCCTATCCTGCCAGTCTGCCTTGCTTTTGGCATTGAGACCATCTGAACTGACACTGATATCCTGTCATGTTATTCATTCTTCGCCCGAGCATTATACGAAAAGGTCTTTATAGTATACATTATTACCTTATTCACGTCAACCGGTTGTCGTCTCACGGTCCTCTCGACTCGCGATAATCGTATCTTCTCCCCTCTACCGGAGGCGTATCCCGTGAAATTCGCGCGAGAACGAGGATAAAAAGGTCTAAGTATAAAGAGGAGGAATCGCAATCTTAAAATAGTGATAAAAACTCTTAAAATCTATTATCTCGGATAAAACATAGTAAATAGTCCGAGAGTTACAAAGTACGAGAGATTCTTTCGAAATTTGACGGCTTCAGTCCGGGCGAAAGCCGATAAGATCGAAATCAATCGCCGGTAAACGACTGTCATATTTAAACGTCAATGAATCGTCAAAATGGGAATAAATATTTTGGTATAGTAACAATACGATCTTTTTAGAAGCTGAATTATCCCATTTCAGATATAAATAAGAAGAGAATTACAATCTTATAAATATCATTACTTATTAAAATCTATTTCGGATAAAACATAGTAAATAGTCTGAGAGTTACAAAGTATGAGAGATTCTTTCGAAATTTGACGGCTTCAGTCCGGGCGAAAGCCGATAAGATCGAAATCTATCGCCGGTAAACGACTGTCATATTTAAACGTCAATGAAACGTCAAAATTGGAATCAATATTTTAGTATAGTAACAATACGATCTTTTTAGAAGATGAATTACTCCGTTTCAGGTATAAATAAGAAGAGAATTACAATCTTATAAATATCATTACTTATTTAAATGTATTTCGGATAAAACATAGTAAATAGTCTGAGAGTGACAAAGTACGAGAGATTCTTTCGAAATTTGACGGCTTCAGTCCGGGCGAAAGCCGATAAGATCGAAATCTATCGCCGGTAAACGACTGTCATATTGAAACGTCAATGAAACGTCAAAATTGGAATCAATATTTTGGTATAGTAACAATACGATCTTTTTACAAGCTGAATTACCCCATTTCAGGGTACAAACCCCTTTGCACCCCGTAAAAAATTAGCGTTATTTAGTCTGAAATTTTTGATGATTTTTTATAAAAAAAATTGACGTATGATTTAGATTAAAAAACTAATTTATAAAAGGGAGGATAGTGTGGGGCATCCAGATTTTTTTTAAGTATTTGTTGATGTGAAGACGAAACAACATTAAAAAGAGAGGTTAAAACTAATCAATAGGTTAAAGATAAAGATGACCATTTGATGTAGTTTCTTCAATTAATTATTCATTCTATTTCTACCGGATGTACAGAACCATCCGTCCACCCCTTTTTAAATCATAAATACTGGTTGTTTGAAAAATCTGAGAGGGTGAACTCTGTGTACTTTTTCAAGATACTACTTTTCAGGATGTTTTCGATTTCGTTTTAAACTTACCGGAATTTTTTCCAATAAGGCTTGAAAATCTTGAATTATTGGTTTGCTTCTCCGTTTGATGCCCTTTGAAGTTTGCACAGAACCATATCAATTGGATACCAGAAAAATGGTGTAAAAATTGTCCTATTTAGTCTGTAGAGTGGCTGTAGATCGTTTGTTGAAAGGCCTGTTCTTCTGGCCTTTATTAACCACAATAAAATTAATGATTCAGTAGTGTTCCTCTTATTTGTGGATAGGGCTGGATAAGAGGCATTCTCCCGCCAACATGATTGAACAATATTCTACCGAATGAACATATCTCTAACTTTTGCCTTTAAAGTGGATCGACGAGCGAAGGACTGGTTAAATGAAAATAGGTTTGAGGTTTTGAAGTGGCCAACTCAGTCTCCAGATCTCAATCCCATTAAGGACTTGTGGGTTGACGTTAAAGTAAATGTATTTAAAACCAACCCCAGAGTGCAAAAATTGTAGGAAATCGTGCAAGAAATTTGGCAGTTCGCATCTCTCCAGAACTGCTAATAATTTGTTGACAATATGCTTCGAAAATGCATCGACGTTTTGATAAATGAAGGCTACACGACAAAATATTAATACTATGAGAGATTCTGCATCGTTTTCGGTTGCTGCAAGAGCCTCTAAACAAGTATTTGTCCATTTAAAAAATGAGTGGTTTTGAACACCCTGTATACACAGCCTTGTTTTGCTCTTATATAATCTTTACCTCTTTTTATAGATATTTCTTCATTTGACATGGTCTCTTGCACATGGTACTTTCGTTTCTTACCTTCTTGATACGCATCAATCACGGGGGCTGCTCCTCCCTCCCTCCGCCCCCCATTGTGCTATTATTGTAGGAGAAAGCACTACAAATGTGTGGACTAGCGATGGAATAATACATTTTGTTCCTCGTTTTCCTCACTGTCACCCATTGACCTGTTGTGATTACCATATCTCATCAGCACCTTCCTATTCCAATGAATGAATTTTGGATGAACCTCAGGACTAGTTTGGGTGCCAAGGTATTGATCTGTTCAAGTGTTAAGGTCGCCTGTCCTAGATGGTGAAATCTTTGCCGGCTGAATGCTTCGCACTCGGCTATTTCAGTTCATAGTTCCCAGAATCGACACGTATTTATCAAGTTAGCCAATCTTTTTAAGATGGTATCTTAGAGGGCAATGAGACTTGGTGAGATGAAGTAGTCTTTTATTATTATGATATTTTCCTCCAGAAAGAGGCCGTTTCTTTTCTTCTCGCATTCTTGAGCTGGGTTTTGGGAAAGCCTAAAGAAGGGTGCTGGTCCAATGAAATGCATGTCAGCTCATTGCTTTGCAAGTTCGTCCGCCCATATCACTTCATCATCAAGCTCATTACAAACATTAATTTTTAATTTTGTTTCCCCCTCCCTCCCTCACTGCTCTTTTGACGTCCATGTAGAAATCAAAAATTAGAAACTGAATCTAAACATTCCAGTTCGTACAATATCCATGAAGGTGAATTTGAAGATGGCCTTGATGCCAGCGACCCAAATCTATCGGAAATAGAATCTCTATAATGAAATTTACAAGAAACTGACTCTGTAAGAGTTAGGCCCTACAATAGACTGTACAACCAACACTAAAATGTCCCTAGAAAAGATCTGCTACAAATAATAGTCTTGTTTAAGAATGGGCTAATCAAACAAGGACACTTTAATGTTGCTGAGATGCAAATTTCCGGATATAACGAACTCGTTCCAATTTCCATATATTCCCTAACATTTCGAGACGAATGGCGATACGTACGCCTCGTATAACATTTCCTTAAAATAAACGTAATACGACACTTTCGAATTGGCACCTTTAAAAGCGACGAGAACCTTAAACCCCACTCGAGATAAAGGCGAAAATTGAATTGAACCCATCTTCGAAGTAAATATTATACTACACACGATATTTCGAAACCTCCCTATTATACCTTCGCATATTACATCGTATCCTTAGAAAACAAAGCAAACACCAATTCTGTCGCTTCTTGCACATATCACTACTACTACTACTACTATGTTGAGCCCACCTACACTTATATGTAGAGAGCTTCCACCCTCTTCAACAGCCGAATTTATACTTCCAAATGTGCATATCTAAAGTGGTGGAGCTCAGTTTTGGTGGAGGGGAGGGTTCCCGACCGCCAAACGTGCCTTAACACTTAGAAACACGATATCGCCGTGTTTTCTTACTTAGAGGTGGAGGGTATATTTGAAGTTTCACGGGGAACCTTATCTATCTACGTCAGAAAAGGATAAGAAATTTCGTGGTAGATAAAGATGGAGGTTTTGTATAAATAGGTCTTCTATAGTGTGCTAGATATGATGATGTTGATGAGAGAGGTATACAGGAAACGTTTCTGTATAATACAAATACAGTGACTGCCTGGCCTTTTCGTTAATGTCTCTTGTATTATGCTAAGTGGGAAAACGCGCTTTACTTCTTAAAAAGAGGGAGGTGTAAAGTCGTTTACTACTTCCTCGTTGGCTCAATATCATTTACAAACAATGTTTGAAAAGCGTGACTATACATAAGTAAATACGAGAGAGTTTAACTTGTTATGGGAACCAACTAGGGAGTGGTATTATCGAGATATATCTATACAATGATGTGCAAAATAGGACGACAACTTGACTCTTTTCATTCAACATTAAATCTTTAAAACTCCCTCTACGTACAAGATGGGGTTCAACTCTTCATTGTTTCGAATCTATTTTACAAAATAATAGCTATTTCCCAAAATGTAGTAGATATTTTAAGCGGACATCAACACTAGAATTTTGACTCACGAAGTATAACGAGTTGAAAAGTTTGTAGAAATATTTCAAGTTATTACCCGGTTTATTACAATTTTGGAGTCAGATCGCCCTAAAATCGGTTTTGTAGCAAAAGTTTTAAAAGAAATTGAAACCCGCTTTTTGAACTGCTCACCTTTAACAAAAGCAGAAGAAAAACAGTTGATCAATTTTTTAGGAGGATGGCAAAATTTGTATGTACCCCCCTCTTTCAACCCCTTAAAGGTTTAAAGAAAAAAAAAAGAAATTTCTGTCTCCAATTCTGCAAGGGGGTGGCAGAGATTGTCTTCGCCACTCTCTTCCTACCGTTTAAAGATTGAAAGAACAAAAAGAATTTCTCGTCTACAATTTTTCAGGAGGGAGGGAGAGGGTGACAAAGTTTGCATTTTTCTCCTCCCTCCCCACCCCTCCTTCAACCTTTTCACGGTATAAAGCAAAACAAAAAGAATTTTTTACTTCTGCAATTTTAAAGAGGGTGACAAGGTTTGTATTTGCTACTCCATTTCAACCTTTTAAATGTTTAAAGGAAGAAATAAGAATTTATTGTCCTTAATTTTGCAAGGGGGTGTATTTATCACCCTTTTATCAACATTTTAAAGATTGAAAAAAAAAAAAAAAAATTTTCTGTCTTCAATTTTTTAGGAGGATGGAATTTAAAGGTTCAAAGAAAAAAAAAAGAAATGTCTGTCTCCAATTCTGCAAGGGGGTGGCAGAGATCGTCTTCGCCACTCTCTTCCTACCGTTTAAAGATTGAAAGAAAAAAAAGAATTCCTCGTCTACAATTTTTCAGGAGGGAGGGAGAGGGGGAGGAGTGGCAAAGCTGGGACTGCTTTTCAACGATTTTAAAGGTTCATTAAAGAATTTCCTGTCGTCAATTTTGCAAGAGGGTGACGAACTTTGCATTTTCCCCCTCACTCCCCAACCCTCCTTCAACCTTTTCACGGTATAAAGCAAAACAAAAAGAATTTTTTACTTCTTCAATTTTAAAGAGGGTGACAAGGTTTGTATTTGCTGCTCCATTTCAACCTTTTAAATGTTTAAAGGAAGAAATAAGAAGGTTAAATGAAAAAAAAAGAAATTTCTGTCTCCAATTCTACAAGGGGGTGGCAGTGATTGTCTTCGCCACTCTCTTCCTACCGTTTAAAGATTGAAAGAAGAAAAAGAATTCGTCGTCTCCAATTTTGCAGGAGGGAGGGTGGGAAAGTTTGCTGGTTTTCAACCATTTTAAAGGTTTATTAAAGGAAGAAGTAAGAATTTCCTGTCGTTAATTTTGCAAGGGGGTGAAAAAGTTTGTGTTTGCCATCCCCCTTTCAACATTTTAAAGATTGAATTAAATGTTAGGAGTAGGAAGAAGTAAGAATTTATTGTCGTTAATTTGACAAGGGGATGACGAATTCTGTATTTACCAGCCTTTTATCAACATTTTGAGATTGAAAAGAGATTGAAAAGAAAAAATAAAAATGTCCTGCCTTCAATTTTTTAGGAGGATGGCAACATTTGTATGAACCCCCTCTGTCAACCCTCTGAAGGTTTAAAGAAAAAAAAAAAGAAAATCCTGTCTCCAATTCTGCAAAGAGGTGGCAGAGATTCTCTTTCTACCGTTTAAAGATTGAAAGAAAAAAAAAAGAATTTCTTGTCTCCAATCTTTCAGGAGTGAGGTAGGGAGGGTGGCAAAATTTGCTGGGTTTCAACCATTTTTTCAACCATTTTAAAGGTTTATTAAAGGAAGAAATAAGAATTTCCTGTAGTCATTTAAAGAGACCATTACATTTCGCAGCCAATATTTTAGACTGTACCAAACTGGGAACAAATTTTGGAATGGATGCAATATATATTTAAAGTAGCCACTAAACTTCGAAAATCATATGAAATACACATCCTGGATGGTGACAAGGAGAAGATTATGATGAATGAGAATGATATTACAAGGCAGCTTGCACAGTATCGCTCTAAAGAAGGTTATTGGAAATCTGATTTTTTATGGAATATGGCAAAGTCAGAAAATGTTCAGCTTATCAGCTGTAGCTGTTGCGATTTTACTGTTTATTTTTAATAGTTAAATTAAATTTCTATTATTTACAGAGGTACCTGCAACTGAAAGGTCTTTTAGTACCTATAGTAAGTAACAAAAAAGCTGCGAAATCGATCGCAATCGATGAAAAGGGAATATTGGCAAGAAAGGAAGCCATTAGAAAAAGGAAGAATGTTCCAAGAACTGTTACCACAAGAGAAAAAGTGTATGAAGCAATAAACAGTGACTCAGACTCAAGACTGATGCATTCGAAGAAGAAAATTGGAATAGTGAGAGTGAGACTTGTGCAAGTCTTGCTGAAACGTTAGGTTCCGAGAGGGAACGAGATGTTTAGATTTTTAAATATGGTTATTCTTTATAATGAGGGCTTCAGGGTTTTGTATTTTTCATTT
Source organism: Holotrichia oblita (assembly GCA_023690525.1). Lineage (NCBI taxonomy): Eukaryota > Metazoa > Arthropoda > Insecta > Coleoptera > Scarabaeidae > Holotrichia > Holotrichia oblita. The sequence goes on along the minus strand of CM043021.1, from coordinate 100,093,195 downwards.
TTGTTTTATTTTATTTTGTATTGCATATATGTACTTTCTACGACGCGGTCAAAACCCGGAAGCCCTCATAACAGAGACTCAGACCGTGGAAGCCTTCGATATCACGGTTATTCTTTGCTTCTTTTTTGACTTAATGTAATTTTTATTGGTTGATTTAAAAATGTGAACTTTTATTATTTGTTTAAACATCATAATATTTTATAACAAACACTTCAGGACTTCAGGATGTGCTAGCTTGTCAAAAAATTTGAAAAAAAGAAATTCTTTTAAGTCATAATTGGTGAAGATTTTAAAGGGGTAGTGGTTGTTTTTCTCTCCAACTTCTACGCCACTGGAAAAAGTACGGCTTTGAGACGCCCATTTGAACCGCCAATGTTTTCTACACAAAAAAGGTACTGTTGATCATGAGCTCTAAAGTTGACCGTTTTCGAGAAAAATCAACTTTTATGTTGTTAACGTTTGCTTTTTTTACTTGTTCTAATGTTTTAATAGTAAAATACAACTTTTATTTCACAAAATGTTTTTCAACATAAAAGTCGATTTTTCTCGACAATGATCAATTTTAGAGCTCATGACCAACACCACCTTTTTTGTGTAAAAAACATTGGCAATTCAAATGGGCGTGTCGAAACCGTACTTTCTCCAGTGGCGTAGAAGTTGGGGAGAAAAATAACCACTACCCCTTCAAAATCTTCACCAATTATGACTTTAATAATTTTTTTTCTCGCGCACAACTTAGCTTATTATAAGTAGAAAATGGTTACAAAAGCTGTTTTCTTTACGATAAACTGTTCCGGAGATATTTCCTAAAAACGAATTTTTTTTAGTAAATTTCAACACCCTGTATCTCGAAAATGGTGCATTTTACAAGGTAAGTTGATAGAAACTTTTTTTCAAATTTTTGGACAAGGTATCACATCCTGAAGTTTTGCGCATATATTGTGAAACACCCTATATATTATACAGGGTGTTTAAAAAAGATGCGGTAATATTAAAGGGGGTGATTACCCAGGTCATTTTATACAAAAAAGTTCCTATAAAGATAGGTCCGCAAACGCTTCGTTACCGATCTACAGCGTGTTGAAGTTTAATAAAAAAAAAAAAAACAGTAAAAATTAGATTTTTCCAAAACGACTTGAGATATCATAATGAAATTTTAGGCGTGGTAATAGCTGTGGGAGACACATACTTTGCAATACAACACGATGTTTCAGTAGTACCAGCGGCGCGCGTATTCGCACGTCACAGGCTATTTTTCAAGAAAATACTAAAATAAATTAATAGTAAATTAGTATTGGGAAAAATTAAATGAAAATTACCGGTAAACTTCAATCTCTTGGGGGTGGCTGTGGAAGACACATACTTTGCAATACAATACAGCCACGAAATCTTTCAGTATACAACCGCCTAGCTTCTAATGCATTGCCATCAGCAAGTCCATAAATGTAGTGCATGTCAGGTCATCTCGGCATTCGCATAGCGATTCATGATAAGGAACAAATTCGACACATACAAATATGCACTAAAATGTTTTCTTTTTACTAAAAAAACGGTAAGTCGTACGATAAAAAGTTAAGACAGCTTTTTTCTTCACAACTGAACAAAGAATAAAAACATATTTTTATTTTTAGAGAAATCAGTGACGTTCTATTTTTTTCTTGAAAAATAGTCTGTCACGTTCCAATACGCGCGCCACTGGTACGACTGAAACATCGTGTTGTATTGCAAAGTATGTGTCTCCCACAGTTATTAACACGCCTAAAATTTCATTATGATATCTCAAGCCGTTTTGGAAAAATATAATTTTTTCTTTTTAATTAAACTTCAACACGCTGTAGATCGGTAACGAAGCGTTTGCGGACTTGTTTATCGGAACTTTTTTGTATACAATGATCTGGGCAATCACACTCTTTAATATTGCCGCATCTTTTTTAAACACCCTGTATAATATCCATCCATATGACATAGTAGTTTGTTTTCTGAAATATTTCCAAAATGAATGGAAAATTACCCGTAAATTATTATTGGGAAAAATAAATCACTAGGGGATGGCAACAATAATTCGCCCATCACTTGTAAAAACGGATCATTTCGTTCGTCAACATGTATCGACCAACGTGAAGCTTTAGGAAGCGAACACAAAGTATTTATATTACTATCGTTGCCTCAATTAAATACTTGAAAATGTTTTCTTAAATCGATTCATCCGCGATTGTAAAAAATAAACAGCAATTAGGTACTAACTCAGCAGCAGGCTGTCTCAGTAGCGTCCATCATTAATGAGATAAAAACGAGGAGAATCTCCCGTATATATTTTTTTTTTGCTGCGAAAGTGCGCGTGTAATTAAAATCTTGGTAATTGTTTTTAAGTGAAACGATCTGCCCCCTTATATCTCCCCCACACCCCTATCCCGTCCTTTTTCATTTCATCGACATAGACGCGCAAGTACGAACGAAGCGATGATAACTGTCGCGAAAAAAGCAATTAAAAATAATTGAGTCTAGTGAGATAATAAGCGAAATCGACGCGTCCTCTTTCTCTGTAGTCTTTCTTTTAACTCGCGTTCTCGCGTATACAATTAGAAGAAGTTCTCCTGGAAAAATCAAGGTGTTACAGTTAAGTTTTAATTCGAGATAACAATAGAAAATTATCCAACTCAGTTTTGAGCTATAAAGCGGGACTAAACTGGGACGTATATAACACGGTCACACGTTGCAAAATCAAGCTTTATTCTTCTCTAAAACCGCTTCGACGTGTAATCTTATTAACCGTAACCGGTTACGGTTCGTAGCCCTGATTCTGCGACTACCTACGCTGCTAAGACTCGCACACAGATGTACACCATCACGATACGCGGAGAGTTAAAAGCATGTGGCGATCAAATCGGGGGTGAATAGAACGGATTTTTGCCCGCCCGACCACCCTCGAATGTTTCAATACGTTGGTCGGTTGACGTAAATAGTAATTCCCTATATTGGAACTGACTCAATTCCATGGCACCCTTTTTTTTTGGTTCGTCTATTCTTTTGATTATGTATTTAGTTCTATTCAGGGACGATAATTACGTTTTGAGATAAATTGAATTCTGAACACACCCTATATAGTAATGGTAGGATGCAGTTGGGTTTCTGTATCTTTTAAGGAAGGTTTTAAATATATTGGAAATAAATTGATCAGCAATTTTAGCAATGATAACAGATGAGTTTTGGATTGGTTAAATGTTGAATGAACGCTATAGCCATCGCACGCTGTGTGAGATTAATGGAGAACATGGTCCATCACTTTCGACTTGTCAATTTTCGTTTAGATAGTTCAAAGGTGAGAGTGTGAGGGAAAGCCACCTAGCAACGTTTTAAGACGTATACTGTATTGGACGAGAATCCGTGTCAAACTCAAAAGGAACCTTCCGAATCTTTAGGAGTGACTCGACAGGTCATTTCATTGCGTCTAAACAATATGGGTATGATCCACAAAATGGGAAACTGGCTTCCATATTAAGTGAAACAAAGGAGATTTTGCATGTCTGAACGGTACTGAAAATAAACAAGGATCACTGAGACTGATGACGTTAACGCCAACAAGAGCCAAAAAAAATACAGGAAGTTCTCGAAAGTATAACTGAAGAAGAAAGAAGCTCTTTAGAGCTATTATCAAAATGGGGTTGTAATGGTTCTCAACAACAATTTAAACAAAAATTTGGAAATAGCACAGATGGTTCAAACATCTTCTAGACTTCATTTATGCCCCTACGACTGATATGCAATATTGGTGACAAAAAAAAGATTATTTGGCAGAAGCCAGCACCTTCTTCTGCAAGATACTGCAGACCAATACGAATGCGTTTCGTTCACGAAGCAAAAGATATCACAAATGAAGAAATCTGCTACATAGAAAATCAAATAAAAACCCTGAAAAAGTGTTTGGCGTTTACCACGATTGATGCAAAAGTTTGCAATGCAGCGACAAACACCTCATCTACCATGAGGTGCTATATATGCGGGCAAACATCAAAAGACTTCGATAACCTGAAGAAAAAAAAAAAAACGTAGTTTTACGTATATTTAAAAAAGCAGCAAGCAAGGACTCAAGAGCATAAAAACATGGTGGCAGACAGAAAGAAGAAAATCCAAGACTCTTTTAAAGAGGAAATGGGGTTGTTGGTGGATATTCCCAAGGCAGGGTTTGGGAACACCATTACACCCGCATTACAGGAGTTGATATCAACTTAATAAAACATTAGAGGCCTTGTCAAGTGGTCTAAACATTGATGTCAAAAAAATTTGAATACTTTACAGATCAAACTGCAAAACTCTATGTAGATTTGTATGCGTGGCATCCCATGTCGCCTATAATGCACAAAGTTTTGAGACATGGGGCCAAAGTAATTGAGCACGATATTCTGCCTATTGGACAGTTGTCATGTTTAGGCAAAATTTTTCTAGAAAGTTTTTACGAGAAGCCTGTAATAGGGATGTTTTGAACAGACTTCTACTAAGTCCGAATCTTTTTTTGAGCAGTGAGGCATTACAGCTCTTGCTCCCAGTGTCCTCGTACGTCTCGTCTACAAAGTCTGACAATGAGGATGAGGATAGATCCAGTGAAAGCGAATCTGATTAGTACAATTTAATTTAATTTTAAACCACTTTTTATTTTATATCAAATCGAAGCATATCACACAATAGTTTTGATCAACTTTCAAAGTTAAATACTCTCCTGTGTGACGTTAACATCGCATGAAACCATTATTGGGGAACTGGGCTACCGGGAACAACCCAAATCAAATCGAAGCAGAAAACGGCTGGAATGGGCAAGATGCAAACACGAGATTTTCCATGTCAATGCTCGGTGTAACCAGTTAGAACTTATTTGGAAAATAGGTGGTCCCTATAGCCCAGATATTGCCTCTTCTGATTACGTTTGCCTAGTCTGTGCGGGCCTATCCTGCTAGAAAAAAAAACAAAAAAGATTTGAATCAACTGCCCTTGATCCTTGAAAATGTCCCATTGCCCTCTTCTTCTCCATAACTGGCTCCAAAGTTCAGAAGAAGTTTAGGATCGTTTTGGGGGGCCTACTACCCTGACATCAGCCGAAATAATAAACTGTTTCCATTGTCTTTCAACAGCCTTCCACTGTTGTAGAGCCGGATGGTCAAATAAGCGCCTTTCTTTGCAAGACCATCGGCACCCCCGAAGATCCGGTACACATATCAGTATGATCGTGTTTATTTGGGCCTGAGCTTTGAGGAGTTTATCTGAACTATCCGAACGAAAATTGTATAGTTAGACGGTTAATCATGGCCGTATAATTTATTTTGAACAGAGAGCCTGTGCGAGGAAAGTCCGAGTCCTCAACTAAGAAACGGATATTTATGAGTTAGAGTAGAGTACTTGGACGGAACATCATTGAAGGAATTTTTTTTTAAGAAGATAACGGAAGTATCTTAGGAACAAAATAATTAAAAACGCATTTAATAATAATAATAATAATCCAACTAGTTTCCCTTAAAATAATAATAATAATTAAAAAGAAAAAAAGAGAATATCGTTATCGGGAACGGCATATTTTCATGACGTGCTTATCGTGTCAACGTATGTTTTTACCCTGCTTATTCGTGTATTTTCGTCCCTTCCGTCGACCCCCTGAGCGTTCACCATCCTCACCCGTCCCCAACACACACAAAAAAAAATAAACGGAGGAGGAAAGGGAACGTGTGTGCGGCAGCACTCGACCTGTGCACAGTATTATGTGTATATAGTACTAGTTAGTAATAAAACAACGGGTTCTTTTCGTGATTGCGTTTTTTGTGACGCACTGTCAAAACATGCTATTCGCCCACCTTTCTACGACCAACCAGGAAATCCCACCGAATCTTATCGCCCCCGATCTTAAATAACTCGAACGTCATATAAACTTCTACTGCCATCTGATATAGGGGGGTGCCCAACCACTGGGTTATTAAACAAGAAAATATATATATATATAGTTTTTTTTTATATATATTTCGGCTCCTTCCATCTCCAATCTATCCTTGTCTGGTTATCGCCGAATTCGAGTGTGCAAAACGAGCTTTTGATAAATCAATTTACATGAGAAATTTACTCCATCGATACTGTTTCGGAACAGTTATAGCGATTTGGGGGGGAGGGAGGGGGTGATGAGGAGGATTGGAAGGGGGAGGGTGTCTCCCATAGCATGCTTTCGTCATATCTAAAAGAGTGATTTCCGTGTCTGAATTGTAATTTAGTATATACTTATACCTTTGACATTATTCGCCAAAAAATTGACGTGTATAAATTTTGTTTTAATGAGGCTCTGAGACGGGGCCGTGGAATAATGACGGTCAACAATAGCGTGTTTATTGCGTTGGCATCGGTCCAAATTCATTTTTCATATTTGTAATTTCGTGCAATTAAGCAAGAGCATTTAGATCGAATCGGATATAAACGTGTGGGACGGGAAGGAGCGACAAAAATAAGTTTATTGAATGTTATTCAATTTCTACATTTACCACAGATTCTCCCGTCTTCACTATAATCTTGAGGTCGTGGTGGAATTCCATAGCATATTGCTACATTGTCGGAGGTATAAAAGGGCGGTAAAAGGAACCCGAACATGCCACAGAAGATGATTTATTTCTAGTTTCTTTTTTTTTTAAAAAGAAGAACAGTAAGTTGTGTAAGGGAACGAAATATTACGCAAGAAAAAAAAATGTCTCTCCCTCTTTTTGTGTTGAATGTGTCAGGTATGTTTTAGCTCGTTTCTTGCAGATAGTATTGATGCCGAGAAGGTGGCAACCATTGTTCGCTTCCGTTTTTTTTTTTTTGTGTGTTCTGTTTGTCCGAAATATCTCTTCTTGCGACAATAATATCTAAAAGAAAAGGGATCGTTATTATATCTCCGAGTATTATTCGGAAAAGACTTCAGATATATTATATCGAGAGAGAAAAAATCTACTCGAAGAGCCATGGTTGGATTCTTAAAATGGAATCTTAAGTTGTTAGGTGTGCAAGTACATTTTAAAGGCTTTTTTCCTGATTTTGAGGTCACCTTTTGAACGCAAAAACGTTCGACCCAATTTTTGATACCTTCAGGTTGAAGTGTCTCCGGAGACTCACATTCGTAACATCCTTGTTTACACTGTACAAAAGGTCGAAAATACGATTTGCAAGTGACGGCTCCTGTATCGTACGACTGTTTTTTTTTTGCCTTACTAGAAGAAGTTGACTCAGATCTAGAAATTGAAGATAATGGGTGGGACCAGCTTGAAGACGAGGTTGTGGAAGATTTGGGATGTGACCAGGAAAACGACGAAGACCACTTAGATGGAAAAAAGGTTTTTTCGTTTCGGAAGAAAATGGAACTATCCCGATCACGATTCCGAAATCGAGATTTCAACGCCATGGAAGTATTTTCGAAGATATTTAAATGATGATTTATTTCAAATTGGCGCCGAGTACACTTCCAGATATTACCTCAAAAAAAAAAACTGGAAAAACAATCAATATAAATTCTGGTGAAATAAAGCAAATTTTTTAGTTTACTTTCCATTATGGGTATTAAGTTTCCAAGAACCCATATGTATTGGAGTGTTAAATTCCAATTTCCTGTAGTCTCCAATGTGATGAATAAGGACAGGTTTTACTTGATAAGGGTTGTGGACAACCTCGCGGCTACAATGATGAGAAAAAGCCAACAAACTGTGGAAAGTTCAGCCCATGATAGATCGGGTTCGAAATAGATGTCGTCAGATACCCATCATTTTCAATTAACGAGCAAATACTACCATTTCTAGGAAGATGTCCAGTACATCAACACGTTAAAAACAAACTTAGACCAGTCGGCTTAAAAACCTTTGCTCTTACTACAAGCACTGGAACAATTCTGGACTTCGAACCCTACCAAGGAGCAATAACGAATCTACCAAATAAAGATTTTCGAATGGGCCCTGTAGGTCTGTGATTATGTCTTCAACTTCTTTTGGTTCACAACCAGAAACATCAATGCAAAGATGGGATAACTAATAGCAAAAAGAAAAAGAGTTAATGTCCCATGCCCAAAAGTAGTCAAAAGCTACAACGAAAATATCGGAGGAGATCTTTTTTCAAAACAAAAAAAATGGCCCCTGAAAGTAATTCTTCATTTATTTGACACGATAATTGTAAACAGCTGGAAAAAATACAAAGATGATCTTCTAACTTCCAACTCTAAAGAGAAAGCATTAGGTCTGTTGGACTTTATATTATTTTTGGGAGAATATTTGGTACCTGAAACGAAAAAAACGTCCACTTGAAGATGACAATGGAGCCGGAGAGGAGAACCCAGATGAAGAAAACGACTACCGTATAAGCATTGGCCTGTAAATGAAGACCTACAACACCCTCTTAGTTGCAGAGCACGCATATTAATCAGGTTCCCCTGTTTGATTGATAATAATAAATAAACGTTGATGCATTTGGATTTTGAATCCATTGCACTACAACGTCTAAAGGGTATTTTCCTGATAAACTCTTTCATGAGCCGTTTCAAAATAATACTGATAATGGGAGGGGGTTGTATCCCAAAATTGGTAAGACACGCCTTCAACTAAGAGCTTCTTGGATAGGTCGCAATTTGTGTTCAAAATTCTATGGTTTGGTTCCACCTTCTAGGGTTGAGCGAAACTCCTAAGCCCTTTCTTCGTCTTTATGGATGCAGCTCCTACTGGCTGCGGAATTGTGGGATGTTAATGGTATGGAATTACGTCTGTGGGATTACCGGTCCGGAGTTTGATGCGCCAGCACTCCTAACAGCGAAACTAATGGGAGGCAATCTGGGTTCAAGCCAGTTGTCTCGGTGACGATCGGGTTAGATGATATTCTTACTCTTTCCAAAGTCTTGAGTGCTAACTGTGATGGCTATTGCTGGGCAGCGCTAGATAAGTGAGAATAGGGCGAAGAAAAAAACACATGAATTTATTAGCTTAAGTCTAAGTGATAGAAGAGTCTTGTTGCAAAGGACAGGGCGACGTCGAAGCTATTGATGACTTTGGTGACATGTTGGCGATGAGTTAATCTGGCATTGAGGATCATTCCAAGATAAGTGACTTGTATTTCAGCGTAAGCGGTAATCGGAGATATGGACATGGTCAACTTGTGCTCAAGACTATGAAATGAAAGTGTTGCAATTTAAAAAAAACTGGGGTTTCAAATGCTTGTGCCTGTAGCAACCAAATCAAGATTCACTTGAATTTTTTTTTGGGTGCATTAGAAGGTATTGTGGAGGTAATATATATACAGAAGGCGTCGTGGAAAAAAATTGCTCTCTACAGCATATATTCATAAAAGATCTGTATCTACATCCTTACAAAATTTAGCTAACACAACAGCAAAGCGATGAAGCACATTTTCACCTTGATGGCTTTGTTAATCGCCAAAATTGCCGTGTTTGGGATTCGGCGAACTCACATGTGATTGTCGAACAACGAATGCACCCACAACGTGTCGCTGTTTGGTGCGGATTTTGAGCTGGAGGCATCATTGGGCCATATTTTTTTGAAAATGAGACCAGCCTTCATGTGGCTAATATGTGGTATCGAAGGACTAAAAACTGTGTTTTCTATTTTAAATCAAATCTTGCGTTAATTTTGGGACACAACTACAAAAGTTGAATATAGGAAAGAAGGAAAGGAATCTTAAACTCTTAGCTGTCAAATTGTCCTTTTTTCAGGGTCCCAACAGCGAATGGGGAGTCAATCCGGATTTCAAATCTCTGAAAAAATGTCACCGTTCCTCCAAAGAATTGAAACCCGGCTTCTATCGTCCTACCACAACGATAGTCAGTCTCCTGACAACTGCGGCTAAAGAAGAAATAAAAATATTTTCAGATTTCAACAATTAAGACTTAAACATTTTTTTGGTTGCGTTAGATACCATCCTGGAAGAAACATTAATCGTAGTGCGGCAGCTTTTGTCACCTCCTTACGCCTTCTCGTTCTATTGATTCTTATTCCAAAACAATTTCTTTTATGTGGGAAACAATACTGTTCCAGATTTTAACCACCCTCCAAGCTCTTCCTCTTTCACGATCAAAATTTTTAATCTTAAACGAGCAACGCCGAGGCACAATTATCGAAAACAACATTATTTTCGACTGGTCGCACCATCGACTGTAGTAGTGGTGGAGAGGGGGGTGGGGGTGGGAAGGGAGAGACTCGTTTCGCCCATTCCCATCCCACAACCCCCTCCCCCCTTGTCATTAAAACCCATTCATCTCTAAAGTAAACATTAGAAACGTCGAGCTGACGCGAAACAATGGACGCACCGGTTTCGAAAACAAAAAGTTCACGGCTGCCGTACTTGTATATACCAGCCACTCTTGATTTTCACACCTCGCAGACCCACGTCACTCCACGGGGGGTGCCACCATAATACTTGGTACGTTGTGTGTGCGCCCGTGTATCCGAGATGAACAAAAGATCGAGGGAATAATACGCAAATGAGATGGTGGTCGTTCTCTCTCTCTCTCTCTCTCTCTATATATATATATATATATATATATATTTCGAAACTGGGAATGATGAGATAGGAAAAAACGAAATGAGCAATTTTATCCCTATCTAATCTAATAGAAGAAAAAAAAGGGAAAAAAAACTAGAATCGATGTGTTGTCTCAATTACTAGGATATGAATATTAAATAAGTCAACTTTATCTACATATATAGATACATGAAATGTCCTTTAATCAAATTACAATTTGTAATGTATTAGCTTTGTACACCGTACAAATTACCCCTTTTATACAAACAATTTATTAATGATATAAAAGCACCAGCAAGTTTCTTCTTCATCTATATCTACATAAACGAAGTTTGTATATTTTGGAAACCTTGACCCAAATATGTACTTAACATACAACACGTAGTAAGTACAGATAGCCAGAGCAGATGGGTAGAAGCATAATTTATCTAAATAATGGTTAAAATATGAGGTGTTCGTATGGTGTAATAAGGAACTCGGGTAATTTTATTCTATAATTGATATTTATATTTTATTTATCAAAGCGTGACGCAAGAATTAAAATGAATAAAATATGTTTTCGACTTACATTGCTCCGACGTAAAGGGCATCCTTTTTTTGGTGTCCAGAAAGAAGGTTCTGTAGTAGAGTGGACCGCATGAGAATTCGCGGACGTGATCTGTAATAAAAAAATAAAAATTAGCACTTAATAATTGTCAATATTTCACCTGTTATACAGGGTGAGAAGACAATATAATAGTGTCATTGTGGGTGGATTTGTTGTTCGACAATAACATGTGCCAAACACGGCAATTTTGGCGATTAACAAAGCCACCATCAAGGTGAAAATGTGCTTCATCGAATTCATGATGATTTTGCTCGAAAAATCCAAATGCAAGACCTAATTTCATCCAACCTCATGCCCTCTAGTGAGCAAGGTAGGAAGTGACATAGTCGGCCATTACACGACACAGGTGGGTAACAGCAGATACCGATCTAGTTCGGACAATTCGAGGATTGTCAGTCCAACTAGACGTCTCGATTTATTAAGCAGTTGATTGATTGATTGCTATCAAGGCAGGGCAGTCTCTAATTATCCCTAACACTGCGGCCCACTTGGCCTATTGTGTTATTCCTGCCTTGATTCCGTTTTACTCAAACAGGTTAGTTCCCTCGATCAGGTTTAGAAGCCTATTTGGTAAATCTTTCTCCACTGGTAGATCAAATGCGCTTTGCAAAGTAGCCCTACGTTGACTTAGTGCCACGCATTCGAAGATGATCTGAAAGGCTGTTTCCTCCTCCTCATTGCAGAGTCTGCATAGTGGCTCATCTTTATAGATCCCCATCTTGTGCAGATGACCTCTTAGACAGCCGTGTCCTGTTAATAGACATGTCACTGCCCTAAGCTGAGTCCTGTTTAATGCAAGTAAGTCAGCAGTTAGTCGTTGTGATGGTCGTTCCATCATCCGTTTGCTGTGCCAATTTAGTTGGTGTTGTTTTGTAATCCACTCATTAATTGCACCACGTACTGCACTCTTTGTGATACCCAGACCTGGCTCCGGCCCGGTGAATTTAATTTGGGAACCTTCCCTCGCTAGCTGGTCTGCGGTTTCATTGCCTGCTATACCCCTGTGTCCCGGCACCCACACCAAGGTGGACCTTGTTGTCTCTGGCCAGGACAGTTAGGTTTTGCAGACACTCCCATACTAGTTTGGAGGCTATGTAATAAGATGCTAGAGCCTTTAAGGCTGCCTGACTGTCAGAGAGAATACAGATCGCCTGCCCTCGCGGTTGGCGGCGTAGACTCTCCAACGCACAGGTTTGTATAGCATATATTTCTGTTTGAAATACCGTTCACATACCTTGTAACCCTGGTTTTCCTCGTATACACCAACGCCAGAATTAGTGCCCGCCCTTGACCCATCTGTATACCAGTTTTGGGCATGCGGATTTCTCCCTCACCATTTTTCCATTCATCCCAATTCAAGGTATTGGTGATTGATATGTCGCTCCCCATATCAAAGATTGGGTTTTGTACTATTGCTTCTATTCTGGTGTGCCCCAATCTATAGTGGGGTCTCAAGTAGCTAGTATTCCTTAGTCTGTATGCTCCCATTCTAGCCTCTCCCATGATAAAGATATCGAGGGGAGGCAAGTTTAGCATGGTTTCCATAGCAGCCGTCGGAATACTCTTGATAGCCCCAGTTATACATAGGCACGCCAATCTCTGAATTCTCGATAGTTTAGTTATCACATGCTTCTGCTTAACTTTTGGCCACCACACCAAGCAGCCATAAGTTATCATGGGTCTTACTACCATACTATACAACCAATACGTCATATGCGGTTTGAGTCCCCATGTTTTTCCAACTGTTCTACGGGTTGTTATTAACACCCTTTTTACATTTGTCAGTCATTTTCTCCAAATGTGAATTCCAGTTTAGTTTAGAGTCCAAGATTACCACCAGGAACTTGGCCTCCTGACTAATCTGTATAACCTTATTGTATAGAGTCGGTGCTCTTAGGCCTTCCAGTCTCCTTCTTTTGGTGAAGGGTACAAGTGCAATTTTCTCCCGGTTTACTCCAAGGTTCTCCCTCTTGCACCACCCTTCTACCATCTTTAATGCTCTTTGCATAAGTTCTGAGATTATGCTGTGCCTGTGGGCATCCCCTGAAACTGACACCTGCATCTTATCTCCCACCAATGCCGCTTCTACCTGCCTACCGTGGAGCATGGCTTCCATCCACTCACAGATAGTAGTTTCTACTCCACGACTTTTGACAGCTCTTATTAGAGATTCAAATGAGGTGTTACCAAATGGACCTTCTATGTCAAGAAATGCCGCTAATGCAATTTCTTTATCCTTATTAAGCAGTTAATGGTGATTCCATATACTCGACAAGTTTTCCATTTTCAAGAAAAAAAGGTAGGCTCCTTTTTTTAAATTATCATATTTACATGACATTAAATTTCGGATTATACAGGGTGCCCCGATTTGGTAGGGATGAAAAGATAAAAGTTTAAAAACTCAATAAGAATCAATTTTAAAATTTGACTCGTCATAATTAACTTGTTTAAGATTGAACAAAAATTGAAACCATGCCATTTTGAAAACTGTCAAATTATAAAAGCTTTGACGGTTGCAACTGCAATATTATTGCCAAATAAATTAGTTTACGACAGGCACTTTTGCCGTCAACATTTGGAATAAAAATAAAACAAGTTGTGTAGCCGAAAAAGGAGAAAAATAAACGTAAATGGATGAAAAATTGGTTAAAAAAAAAGAAACGAATACACTCATGACAATTTTTTATGACTATAATCTATGTTGGCTGCTCTTCGGTTCTCATGTTCTCTGCCGTGTAGAAAGGTTGTGGTACTTGACGTTCCGATCATCTTGAAGAAGATCACGACAAGATGATCGAAACGTCAAGTACCACAACCTTTCTACACGGCAGAGAACCCGAGAATCGAAGACCAGCCATCAACAGCGGCCGTGAAAGCCTGAAGACTACTATAATCTATGTTTTTTAAATTTTACAAAGCTGGTAAAGTTTCATATAGCTCTATGCACTCTATAATGAGTTTTCTTTCTTCCTCTTTATTTGGCTTTTCTTTGTTTGTAGCCATCTCAAATAATAGATGATATTGCACAATATAATATATCAAAGTGCTTTTGATTGACTCAATATATTCACGAAAATATTGATCGTCTAGAGGCCGCTTAATTTACCAATATAGCAATTGTTAAATTTGACAATTCGAACTGTCAAATACAACTATGTATAATATAATCATAAAATGAGTTTGAATACAATATTTTTGGAAATAAATTGCCAAAACGTAGACTTATTCTCTTACTGTTTTGGTAAGTGTAACTGTGAGACAAACCTTGACAGGTGTCAAATTATAGAAATACTATTTCTTGACATTTTAAGCAGTGCAACTGTTAAATTATTTTTGATGACTATCAATTAATTGTCAGAGAAATAGCAATTTTTCTTTTGATGTTTAACAATCGTAATTGTTAAAAGTAACTGTTAGAATATTCTTGACAGGTGTCAAACTACAAAAATTAGTCGTCAAAATAGATCTAATGTTACTAATTGTGCGATTAATTATTTATTGCAGTTTCAAGAGTCGCTGACGTCTTGAAAACTGTCAAACTATAAATAGTTCTTTTTTAAACGATTTTAACGGTCGTGACTAGAAGAGTACTTCTGACAGCTGTCAAATTACGAAAATATAATTCATTTTTCATAGGTTCAACACTCTCTACAGTTAAATATTGTTTTATTAACACTGTCAAACTATAAAGGCACGTGTTTCTGTTCGCATCCGCTCAGTCACTCGACGTGGACACCCTGTATAAGCTGTATTTTGACAGCTAAAACCTGTGTAAAATCATCAAATTGTCATAATTATGACAGTTTGACAGGTTTTAGCTGTCAAACGTCGAGTGACTGGGCTGATGCGCCTAAAGTATACCTACTAATATGATTTTGATATATATCAATATCATGACAATATTTATGACAGCTGTCTCAAAATCTTGCTTGTAATGTTGGTATCTTTTTTTTCCTTGATAATTGATATGACGGGGAAATAAAGAGAAAATAAACTTTTGTCCGTACGCCACTGTTCGATTTACGCTCCGGCGATCGATATTATCGATCCTGCTTTCGCTCTAGTGCGCTGTAGATCCGGCAGCGGCGCTCTGTTCCAATTTGACGTTTGACAGACGACGTTTATTTATAAAGGTATCGAGATTAATTACCAAAGAAGAAGAACGCTTTAAAGGTGTCTCTGCAATATCAGTCTTTGTAGTGGAACGGACGGATACCTGCTGACCAACTGCTCGGCTACTTCACGTAGAATACCTGCCGGCCAACTTCTCGGCTCCGACAGGTCGGACAGGATAGTAGAGGGAATTCAACTAATATTGAAAAATGCGACGTTTATATAGCTAGATGGGCCCGTTTTTACTGCCTGACATCTGTCGGAAAAAACCCAAAATATAAATATACAGGTTATTCCAAAAATGTCAACACTATTTACAGAAAAAAATTAAAATAAATTTTCGCTTTTAAAATTTAATTTTAAACTAAATAAAATTGTTTCTGTATGTCCAGAGGTTCGTTGCAAGCTGTCTCAAAATCTTAAGATGTCGAAATATTTGTGATAAATATGCAGTGCCAGAGACAGTATTGCGTGTCTCACCTCGAAAGTTGCAAAAAAATCTGTTTTGCTAACATGCTTTGTAGATATTAAAGTGGCTTAAGACAATGTTAATTGGAATATTCTTGTCTAAAGGCTAATAGAAATTGGAATCCCCACAAAACTTATCAACCTAATTATGGATATTATATCGTATAGATCGTTGGTCACGTTATACAGGGTGCCCCGATTTCGTAGGGACGAAAAGGTATAGGTTTAAAAGCTCAATAAGAATCCATTTTCAAATCTTACTCATCATAGTCAACTTGTTCAAAATTGAAGAAAAATTGAAACCGTCCTATTTTGAGAACTGTCAAATTATAAAAGCTTTGACGGTTGTAACTGTCACACAACTTCTGATTGCGCTTAAATTATTGTGTAACAGTTTAAAAAATATGCGGACAACTGTCAAACTCTATAACTCTATAACTAACTTAACCAGTATAGCAATTGTTTTTAAATTTGACAATTGTAACTGTCAAAATACTTCTGACAACTATGTATATAACCGTAAAATTAGTTACAATACAATATTTTTGGAAATTTTCAAAGCATAGATTTATTTTCTTATTATTTTGATAGGTGTAACTTTGAGACAATCTTTGACAGGTGTCAAATCATAGAAATAGTATTACTTAACATTTTAAGCAGTGCAACTGTTAAATTATTTTTGATGACTGTCAATTGTAAGAGAAACGACAATTTTTTTAATGTTTAACAATCGTAGATAGATAGATGTCAAACTACAAAAATTAGACAGTTGTAGCCGTCAAAATCGATCTAATACTACTAATTGTGCGATTAATTATTTATCGCAGTTTCAAGAGTCGCTGGTGTTCCATAAATGTTGTATATTTATTCTTGAAAACTGTCAAACTATAGAAATAGTTTTTTTTTTACGATTTTAACGGTCGTGACTAGAAGAGTACTTCTGACAGCTGTCAAACTACGAAAATAAGCAGTGCAACTGTTAAATTATTTTTGATGACAGCAATTTTTTTTTTGATGTTTAACAATCGTAATTATTAAAAGACTGCGTAACTGTTAGAATATTCTTGACAGGTGTCAAACTACAAAAATTAATCGTCAAAAGAGATCTAATGTTACTAATTGTGCGATTAATTATTTATTGCAGTTTCAAGAGTCGCTGACGTCTTGACAACTGTCAAACTATAAAAATAGTTTTTTTTACGATTTTAACGGTCGTGAGTAGAAGAGTACTTCTGACAGCTGTCAAACTACGAAAATATAATTCATTTTTCATAGATTCAATACTCGCTAGCGTTAAATATTATTGTATTAACACTGTCAAACTATAAAGGCACTTGTTTTCTTATTATTTTGGCGGTTTTGACTGTCAATATGATATTGATAGTTAGCAAATTTTAAAGTTGGCAATTATTGCTATCTCAGTATTTGTGACAGCTGTCTCAAAATCTTAAGATGTCGAAATATTTGTGACAGCTGTCAAAATCTTACGATATCGAAATATTAATAGAGTGTGCACGTGTAATCTGCATTCGATACGATATTTTAATATGTTTACATCTACGTTCTTTTCGAATAATCGGAAAGAAAAACAGCAAAACCAACAAAAATTTCAAAAAAATTGCAATTGATGATATCGAAGATTCTATTCCATTCCATTCCAAGCAAATCTTTGGTTTGACATGATTCCAGACCCACATTTGCAAGTCTTCTTCTTAAATTTCGACCACTAACATCCCTTTTCGACATCTTCTGATAAGGTAGCAGCGAACGCTGGGGAAGTGTCACTTAATTATATTGAGTGTCTTTTCAGAAATTACATGCAACAGACCCCCTTAAAAAAATTATCCACAACATCTCAATTAATTCCTTAAAATTCCTCCACTAACGATATAATTCACAATCGATAGAAGCAAAGCAACTTTGTAATCAAAAAAAAATCTCAATTACGAAGCAAAGTCGCCGGCATGGCAGTTTTATTTGCGGATTTGTATCGAAATTAAGCCCGGCAGGCTCATGCGACTCGTCGCTCCGTCAAAATCGAAACCGGTAGGAGGAGGGAGAGGGATGGGAGAAAAAACGCGATACTGTCAAAGCCGTGTGTGCGTGGAAATGCACGCTAACAACCGGTAGCGGTTGCAATTTCGAATTTTTCCGGTTTAGAAAATCGCATTACGTTTACGGTAGTTCCGTTCGTGTAAAGTAATACGCGGAGCTATTTTTTTTTTTTTCCCTTTTCGCCGTCGTTAATACTATTCAGCTTTCTGCACGATCCACGTCAGTATAACCGCAACGCCACCTATACTTATTTATGCTAATGTTACAGTAATACACACGTAAATGAATATATAAAAGTTTTATTGCTCGCAATATAGCTGCAGAAATCATCGATGTTATTAAACTTTAAATTCTGTTTAAGAAGTCGTATACAGAGTGAGACGTCATCGACGAGTCCTTTAAAGGATCGCGGTCTCGAAACGGAAATTGATTTCTGTTTATCTAAAATAAGAACATGGGAAGCATATTATAACGTCTCTTTCGGAATTTGTAGAAATACTACATACATATATATATAGGTAGTCGTCGATGTCGATGATTTCTATATACCTATAGGCGACGCCGACGACTTGGTGACTCGACAAAGGCTGTTTAACAAACACAAACAGCTTTTTCGGATGAACGTTCTTTCTATTATATCTCTGTGTGTGTGTGTGTGTGTGTGTTATGTGTGTGTACAAGAGCGTTGGTGCCGCCGCCAAGCGAAAAGCGCTTAACTAAAAAACGAGGAATGAATGGCTTCCGTTTTGTACGCCGGAATGAAAGGTATATATTAGGATTTCTTTTATTTGCTTTTATATACCGGGTGTCCCGATAGTTCGGTGTTGGGCGATATCTCAATACCAGTTTGAGATACAAAAAAAAATTTGAAATAGAATTCGTTTTGTTTTGATCGTTTCTTCACGTCAGTTTCTTTACAGAACACTTTATCATTTGCTGCTGTCGGAACTTGTATTTCGACAAGGAAAGATATGCCAAAATTTTCACACTCAAAAGAAGTGCTTGTACTTAATAACCGACATCAGAATATATAGACTGAGGTGAATGGTACGGCAAAAGATGGTAGAAAAATTAGAGTCCTGTGGCGCGTATGTATATGGGAAGGGTAGACTTATCAGACCAGTTGACTGGTTTCTACGATATACTCGTACACCGCAAGTCCATGAAATGGTGGTAAAAGGTGTTCTACAAATTGCTATTAACTACTGTCGTGAATGCAAGTCAACGTTCTAACATTCCTTTTAGGACATATTTGGTAGATTTAACAGAAAGTTTGAGAGCCTTAGGAAGACCACACGGTAAATGTAGGAGACCATTTACCTGTCATAACTAAAACCAGAAAGAGTTGTCGACGTTGTTCTGGACGAAAAATTGAGAAACGTACAACAATTTGTGACCTTTATGCCTTATTTTGATTTATTTATGAGTTAGTATTGAAGGAGAAAACGGAAAAAAGTGCTTTTCCACCACGACAATGCACCAGCTCATTAACCCCCATCGTCGTGACCAAATTGAATGAGTTGCACTACGAATTAGTCCTCTGATCCTCAAGTGCATTTTGAACTAAACTTTCAAAATGTTCTTTAAGCGATGCTGCAGTTGGTGCTACAGTTTTTAAAACATTCCACTTTTTTAAACTAAATTTTACTTTCATGAAACATTTTTATATTTTAAAGTAGGGTCGTATTACGTAGTCCACAGGACGCATAATTACACCGGACCTTTACACGAAAAGGGCGCTACGGATGCTGTTTTCCAAGGATTACACCCGAAAAGCTGGACAGGGCGATATACTCGTCACTACAACGCTGTAATAGGATAATAGCGAATGTAACGGCTGCAAGGGATATTGAAGGAATATCACGTAGGGGGGTAGAATTGAGCAATAATTCCGTATATGTAGATGGTGGTTTTTCCCACGGAAAAACGACGCCGCAGATTAACCGATAATCATTAATGGTTAACCGCACGCGTTGTGCGCCAAATTTTTTACAAGTACAAAAATTACGATATCGATGTCTAAATAGTGCGGTGTCGGGCGATATCTCAATACCAGTTTGAGATACAAAAAATTTTTTGAAATAGAAGATGTTTAATTTTTAAAAGGGCATAACCTAAAAATGCTTTCGTTTATACAGAGTGTCTCAGAAAAGCAGTACTGAATCGAAGTTTATTTTTTCAAATGGAACACCCTATATTTTATTATATTTTTAGAATCTACTATAAAATCAACATACTTTTCATATACCATTATCTATACCTAATCCTAATAGTTTTTGAAATATTTGATATTTCCTCTAATAAATGTCATATGCAGATACTATTTTTCTAAGTCATATCTTACTTATGTTTGACCCCAGAAACAAAATTTTTGGTATGCGAGTAAGTCTATACTTGCAATAATTTTTACAAATTGCTAAAACTATTTTATTTAATACAGAGTGTTCGAAAAAGGGAAAGCAACATAACAAATTTCAGATTAAAAAATCTCCATTTTCTTAAATGGAATACTTAGTGTTGTTTCATGCTATTTTACTGCTAAAGGAAAGCGCTATATTTTTCCTTAAGCATGTCATATACCTATCTGCAATAGATTTCGAGATATTTTCGTTTTTAAATTCGCTTTATAAAAGACTGCATTTCAGCATTCAGCAATATGTCAAAACTAAGATGGCCATGGAAAACAAATAACATTCATCATAACTCTAAACTGTCAGATTGTTTAAAGCAATATTTTCTCTATAAGTCAATTACGTGTTTATGTATTCTAACGTCTGATGAATTTTTCACAACCAGAACTTATAAATATGGTTTAGGCATTGGAATCGAGCGATCAGAATTGTTTCCTTGCAAGTCGCATTTACGCGGAAAGGTTTCCAAATACTGAGCAGCATCCTAATACTTATACATTTGCCAGGTTAAAAGAACGTTTTGAGAGAACTGGAAGCGTGCACTATGAAAAGAAATTGCAAAGACAAAAACGGGGGTGGCCACTGAAGAAAATGAACACCTAGTATTGGAAGGTGTAGTGGGAAATCCGCATACGTCAACACGAACGTTAGAAAGCGAAATTGGAATACTGAAAACAGCAGCGAATAGAATTATTCGGAAGCACAAATTTCACCCATACGAGGGAGCGTTTTTATATTCGCGGAATGAACGGGTTGTAAGGGGGTGATTAGGCGCATCGGGAGCGTGGCCTGTGCAGCATTACTATAAATACGAAGTTTCATTGTTATTAGGCAGTTAGTCTTTGAGCTATCGTCAACCAAGTAACATAATCAGGAGTGAAAAGTGAAATAGTTCCTTACCAGGCAAGGAAAATCAGTCGCGACCATAATAAATGAGATGTCATTGGTTTACGGCGACTCTTGTCCAGGAAAAAATCATGGTGTATAAGTGGCATAGTTTATTTAAACAAGGAAGGGAATCCCTTGAAGACGACCCGAGGCCGGGCAGGAGCATTGAGGTGATCACGCCAGCACTTATCCAAAAAGTTGAAAAAATTGTAGTCGAAGATGCTCGACTAAAGAAGAAACAACTCGCAGAAATGGTTGGAGTATCCGATACAACAATTTTTAAAATCCTACACGATCATCTCGGCATGTCTAAGGTCAGCGCAAGATGGGTGCCGAGAGTGCTCACGCCGCCGCAAAAACAACAGCGCGTAGAGTATTCGCGTGCATTTTTGGACCTCTGTAATGAAGACAAGGATGGTGTATTGAGTCGACGAAACTTGGGTTCATCATTATGAACCTGAGTCCAAACAAGACTCCATGCAGTGGCATAGAAAGGGCACAGCACCTCCCAAGAAATTTAAAGTGTCACAATCAGCTGGGAAACTCATGGCAACGGTATTTTGGGACTCGGAAGGAATATTGTCGATTGATTATAAAGATAAAGGTGGTTCTATAACCGGAGAATATTACGCTTCAATATTAGAGCGAGTAAAAGAAGCCATTAAAGAGAAAAGACGGAGAAAATTGACGAAAGGTGTGCTGCTTTTGCACGACAACGCGTCCGTCTACAAGAGCCGCGTTGCGTTAGCTGCCCTGCATAAGGTGGGCTTCGAAATTGTGAATCACCCACCCTACAGCCCAGACCTGGCCCCGAGTGATTATTACCTGTTTCCGAAAATGAAAAAAGAGCTGCGGGGTAAAAAATTTACTGCCGATGATGAAGTCAAGGAGGCAGTTTCGTCGTATTTTGCAGATAAAGAGAAATCATTTTTTTATGAGGGTATAAATAAATTAATTGAAAGATGTGAAAAATGTATCCGTCTTGCAGGTGAATATATTGAAAAAGAAAAATAATTTGGTTTTTTTATTTCCACCCCTTATCCCCCATTCCGCGAACATAAAAACGCTCCCTCGTAACTTTTGCTCGCATTTTCCGGTTTTGATCTCGCGATCTCTTGAAATTGCGTTATTCCCTAGACTCTTATTGTTGTTGTTGTTTAATAGAAGCCATTCAATCAACGCTGAAGTAGGTTTTTTTCTATTTTTCTTGAATGATAAGGTGCATTGTTCATGACTATCACAACCAGGCTCAAGAAATGGCAATGTGTTTCTCATTCACTCTGAGAAAACAGTACTATTCATTTCTTCATGATAGTCTCACGTTTTCTTCGACTCAAATAATGAAAGCCCACCTTTGACGAATCCGGTTTCACCGCTAATATGCAACACAATCAGTCGATGTATCTTTTAAACCTGGCGAGAGACCTTCCACCTTGTCTGCGATTAATTAAAGTTTTAGCTTTCCATATGTTATTTTTGGTGTGACCTGTATTCACTCAGGTTTCGTCTATGTAGATAATATATTTTTCTACCTTCCGCACGAAATTTCTTTGTGTTGGTTAAATATTGATGCCTCCATAAGATAATATCATCTCGTTCAAGTAAGATATTGTTTCGTGATCATTTTTTCCCATTTGAACTCTAGTTTTTTGAGAATTGAGAAGAAGTTGCAGAAACAGTAATACCTGCATTGTAACTCTAATAATTTTGTACATGTTGGTAACTCGTTTCTCAAAAAGAAAGAATTGACATGCCTTCTAATTGCACTTTTTGTGCTTCGTCCAATTTGACATATTCATTTCTTTGGTGGTGAATGTACGCTTCCAGTTAACACTATATTTCTGATGATGTCAAATAGTGTATTTTTACTAATCCCAACGTCAGTTGCTGCCTGATGAATAGCAGCTGTTTTAGACAGATTATTTTTGTGTTTAAGATAGACTTTATAAGTCATCAGCCTTTGCCCACATCTTACATGCCTGCCTCTTGCATTTTTTGAAGAACCTGCGATAACAGGATCAACTATAGTTACAGAATCACGTACCGTCAAACGGGGTGACTTTGGACAGTTGGCCGAGATTGGACAAATTGAACTTGCCGCGCTTTTAATTTAGTAACTTTTAGGTTATGCGATTGGGAACGTTGCTTTTTACTAAATGTCATTGGCAGAACTCTATGCCATACTATTTTGATCTGGTCGAGGCTGAAACTGTAAGTATTTTTGAGAGAAAAAAATGAAAAGTAATGTGTGCATTTTTGTCGTTTTTATATACCCTGTAAACTTTATACTTTAGCTTTTGTTCCAACAACTTTGCGGTTTCTAGATTTTTATGGTGGGTTAGCGCATCATTTGTCATTGATGATCGGCTATTTTTAACCTCAAATTATGATTGTTCTTTTTTAAATAATTTTTTAAATAAAGTGATGTCACTTGCGGGGGTGAGATTGACCATGCCGAGAAACTATAGAAAACGGCTTGGAGCCCGTCCATATTCCAACTACGACCCAAAATATCTGGAATTAGCCGTAGAAGCAGTGAAAAGTAAACGAATGACTATTCGAGGTGCTTCGGAGCAATACGCAATCCCCAAAAGTACGTTGGCCAATAAGGTAAAGCAGTTGCATATGCTTAAAACAGGAGGCCAACCTGCCTTGTCAGAAGTCCATGAAATTCATCTAGTCGAGGGAATTTTGCAGTGTTCAAAATGGGGCTTCCCTCTGACCCCACTCGATATCAAGTTATTAGTGAAAAGCCATTTCGACCGACATGGTGTAAAGATTAAATGCTTTCCTGAAAATATGCCCGAAAATGATTGGTTAAAAAGCTTTTTGAAAAGACATTCTCGAGAATTGTCGTTGCGTCTTTCCGAAAATATAAAACGTGCAAGAGCCGAAGTATCAAGGGAGGTAGTTTCTGAATATTTTCAAGAACTGCAGTAGTCTTTAGTTGATGTTGATCCCAGCAACATATATAACTTCAATGAAACCAATTTCTCCGATGATCCCGGTCGTGTAAAAGTTGTTGTCAAGAGATCGTCCAAGCATGCTGACCGCCTAGTAGATTCTTCGAAAGCTTGCATTTCCGTCATGTTTGCAGGCAGTGCAACTGGAGAATTACTGCCGCCCTACGTATGCTATAAATCAGATCATATTTGGGACTGCTGGACACGAAACGGACCTGCTGGGACACGCTACAACAGAACTAAAAGTGGTTGGTTCGACCAATGTGTTTTTGAAGATTGGTTTACTACAACACTACTTCCAAAACTAAAGAAACAGACTGGAAAGAAGCTGGTGATCTGTGATAATTTAGCTTCACATCTATCAGTTTCTGTCATAAATGAGTGTAAGAAAAATGACATTAACTTCGTGCTTCTTCCTCCAAACAGCACCCACCTATTACAGCCTTTAGATGTGGTATATTTTAAGTCGTTAAAGAGTGGTTGGCGTGAAACTTTAACGACCTGGAAAAAGAAAAACCGAGGTGTGTTGCCCAAAGATCAGTTTCCAGCATTATTAAAGACGACGTTAGATGATATTGGTGTAAAAGGAAGCCGGAACTTAATATCAGGGTTTGCTGCAAGCGGAATACATCCTTTCGATCCACAAAGAGTTTTAAACAAAGTCCCCGATACACAACCAAAAGCAGATGTATCAGCAAACTGGACAGATAGCTTTGTTGAAATTTTAAAAGAAACAAGATTTCCATCTAACAAAAAGGAAAGAGTAAAAAGGAAGAAACTTCAAGTAAAGCCTGGTCGTAGCGTTGGGTTAGACGACGAAGAAAACGAACAATTGCAAGAAGAACTGAATGAAATAGTAAATGATGAAAATGAGATAACAGAAGCGGAAAGCGATGAAAATGAAGTGACAGAAGAGCCTGAAAGTTATAAGCCACGCACTAGCGCAGAGGTGCCCAAGAATGGTTATGACGAATCTGAAAGCGAACCTGAGGTGTCAGAGATTGCAGAAGAGTTTTCAGAAGATAAGGTATCAGGCAATAAGACTATCACTCTAAACAAAGAAATTGCTATTAACGATTTTGTGATAACAAAGTTTTCCACTGGAAAGAAAAAGGACTTAAAATTTGTTGGAAAAATCATTGAGATTAATAATAATAACTATAAGACTGATTTTTTGAGACCTAATAGTACAAAAAATGATGTTTTTGTTTATCCTAATGTGAAGGACACCCTAGATATTACCAGGGACCAAATTATTTTTATTTTAAAGCCCCCCAGAGAGCTTAGAAGAGGGCGTTTTCAGTTTAATAAACCAGTATTTTAGGTTTAGTTCTACTTGTTCCTTATTATTTAGTTTTTATGAAACATAGTTGTGATGAAGGTTGTGATAGTTCGTACCTAACTATAAGAATAAACTGTTTTGTTTTGTATTTTTATATTTTTAAATCTAATAAAGGATGAATTTCTATAAGAAATTGTTTTTAAAGGCCGTGGTCGTTGAATATAACCCCAATTTTTTTTCTTAAAGCATAGCATACTTTTTTAAAACACGTTCTGTGTTCAATCTCTCCCACGACGATGACCCACTTCGAGTTTTGAGACGATTGAGGTATGTGTCCAACCAAACTCCCCCCAAAGTGTGGGGTGAGTTTGGACATTAAAAAATCAAAAAAATATATATGAAGCTATAAGAAAAAAAAATAGCTTTTCCATGGAAAATGTAGCTAAGACATCACTTTCACTAAAGACAATGTCATTTATTTAATTTTTTTAATTATTACAGCGCTATTCATTGAAACGTCTAATAAGTGTCCAATGTCACCCCGTTTGACGGTATTGACCTTTATCAAAATTATAACATGCATAAACAAGAGAATTTAAGCAAAACAGTTCAAATAGTACCTTCAATAAATGACTGATATAATTCAGGAGCTCTTTTCTATAAATTAAATAAATAAAGAAAACACTAAAATAATATAATCGCAATAGAACGGACACAACGCGCACACAAGATAATATTTCTGACATTTCTGTCATATATTATATGAAATTCTGAAAAAATTGTTCTGGGTAAATGTGTGTGATCTGTAACTTACACTACATTGTTTACTGCCAACTCTTTCTGATATGAGAGCGCAAGACTAATTGCACAACACAAAACAATAACACAAATTTATCAATGACAAACGAACATGAAACATGCCTTTAGTAATTTTGATATTTTAGGTTGAAACAGGATAAGTTTCACCAACCATTTATACAAACGTCTATTTTGACATGTGCTTGACAAACTGTCATTTTTATTATCCATGATTTTCTCTCCAAAGCTCAGTGTGACGTTAAATTTTTTAATAGTGATAAGTTTAAAATTCGCGTACTCAGCAAGAAATAACACGACCGACTTTTGTAAGTATAATTGCAAGATGCAGAAAAATATCTGTTGTATATACAGCACCCACACGTTCGGCCCAGCGTGTCAAGGTTTAGCTCAGGTATTTATTTTGGACGTTATCTCAAGGACGGAATTAGTAGATATACACAATCAATTCAGGGTGAAAATCGCTAAAGGTCAGTTCCCGCACAAGAACCTCGATAAATTTAGAGCGTCGGATATGCACGTCTTAAGTTATAGTAGACAATTGGAATACTCGTCCAGTTGTTGGGCGAGACAATGTAAGATAAACCACAGTAGATGTAGAGCGGTCGAAGACGGCACATTAGGAGAGATAACATGTTTCACCGAACACTTAGACGTCCACGACAGCCAAATACCGACTGTAATGAAAGCGTTGTACAGTCATTGTTTGAGCAGCACCGTCTCCCGTTTCCAGGAGAATTTCACGAAGAAATTCATCGAGGAGTTGTACTGGCCGATCGGTGGCGATGACGAGACGAATCGTGCAGCCATACAGATCATCTGGTCTAAAGCTAGATATATTGGATGTACATTGATCAAGTATAAACATCCGAATCCGTTACCTGAACTCGGTAAATACGAAATGGTTCTACTGCAGGTATGTCATTTTTTTCCGGACGTCAATAGACAAGGGGCAAGCCTGTTTTTCGTATTGGCAAACCAGCGGCCGATTGTCCAGATGGTGAACGACCTAATACGAAGTATCCGGAATTGTGCGGTGTTATTAGATCTATAGATGATGATCTTTGGATAGCGAGAAGCAGTTGTCACACATGGAACTCTATTTTGGGTTTTTTTTTATTATATTTACTCTATATATGTAAATAAATGTATTTTAAAAATGTTGTTTAAACAAGATTAGATTAGATTCCAATCAATACACTATTATTAAATAATGTTTCTATTGAAATACTAGAATCGAACCTCGAAACTAAACTGATATTGATTGATAGTTACTGAAACATTTATGAATAAAACACTCAAAGTATACACTTCATATTGTCGAAGCAGGATATCTCTACGATGCATATATAACAGTAAGAATTTATGATGGTTAATTAGACGATATAATACAGGAGAGGTCTGCAATCTAAAGGTGAGTAGCCCCGTTCCGAATGATGTTTTCTAACCGCTAAATTGTTTTTACAACGAACGCAATATGTTGGGAAAAAAATGTTACATCAGTAATACATGTTTATAAAAGGAATTTGTAATGTTTAGGTTGGCATAACTCTAACCTATAAAACGAAAAAGTCATACGGTAGTATTATAAAGGCACCTGCTTTACCAACAAGTAG
Organism: Holotrichia oblita; assembly: GCA_023690525.1. Taxonomy (NCBI): domain Eukaryota; kingdom Metazoa; phylum Arthropoda; class Insecta; order Coleoptera; family Scarabaeidae; genus Holotrichia; species Holotrichia oblita. Next base: position 100,065,461 of record CM043021.1, on the reverse strand, counting down.
TTATTATAATAGCCTCTAATTATAGAGCTGTGTAGCATGAGGAAAATTCTTGAAGCAAAAACATTAATCAAGATGTCGATTTAAAAATTAAAGATTACTGTTGTTTAGCCTTGGCTCGCTTGGTGCAGTAATTAGAAAAAAATACGCAGTAATCCCAGCTTCTGCTTCTGAATATTACGGCAGAGGAAATCCAAGAATTGTTTCCATTAGCTGCTGTTGGTCCTCAAAGACGACGTTTTGCCAAAAATTCCTCTACAGATCCAAAATACCCTCAAGATTTTATTCCTTACGAGTCGTATGGCTATGCCACTTTCAGCACAGTTTGATCTTTGACTCCGCGAAGGAATTAACTTTCATCTGCTCCAATGCCTGGTACCTATAAGTGCTTGAATGGATCTAACTAAGACATTTTGTCTAAAATAGCTGAATAGATATCAGAAGAAAGGAGATAGACAAAATAGCCTGTAAATATATGTTTGTTTGTTCAAGCACTTCTACAGCGCACTGATGAGGATAAATAAGTCCGAAACACGTGTTTGTGTGTCAGGATTGCATTGGATCGCAAGTTTTTTTTAATCAATTTGTATACAATCTCGATGAAAGACACTTAACTGTCGTTCAACCAACGCCTGACAAAAATTATAAACTGTTAAAGGAAAAAATTGCTATGACGAGCAATATCCAGTACTACATTACTAATTAGAGAAGGTAGAGAACATTGATTTACAATTATATTAATTTTGCCACCTCACCCTACAGATCGCATGCAACCACTAGATCTGACACGTTTTGATCCCTTCAAGAGCTATTTAAAGCAGGAATTGAACATGTGGATAATTTATAGTAAAAGGGCGTCAATGATGATCACCATAACCTATGGTTTTTGAGAAAGTTGGCATGCACACAAGTTTAATTCAAATATTTTTTGTGATAGTGACTTTGCTCGTCCAGAAGAAGAAGAAACGACAGCCTGAATAGCAAAATTTTGAAATTTTAGTTTGGAACAAGAATTCTAGTCGAAAAAGTGATCAAAAAGTCTTCTACTTGCGGATTATAATCGATGCAGAGCAATAAATCTGTAATCTATCTAAAACATTTATTTATGAAGATTGCAAGGAAGCAAACTTTTGGCTACACAGAAATTACACGAGCCACCCTCCTGATCACTATAACCTATGGTTTTTCAGAAACTTGGCATGCACACAAGTTTAATTCAAATATTTTTGATGATAGTGACTTTGCTCGTGCAGAAGAAGATGAAACGCGAGCCCGAATAGCATAATTTTGAGATTTCAGTCTCTGAAATCTTTCCACTTCCAAAAACAAAAACTAATTTGTACAAAATCAATTGGAACAAGAATTTTAGTCGGAAAAGCCATCAAGAAGTTGAAGGCTATAATCGAGGCAGAGCAATAAATCTGTCTAAAACATTTTTTTATGAAGATTGCAAGGAAGCAAACCTTTGGCTTCACAGAAATTACACGAGCCACCCTCCTGAACATCAAAAGCATTTTTGACATGCATCATGATCACTATAACCTATGGTTTTTGAGAAAGTTGGCATGCACACAAGTTTAATTCAAATATTTTTGATGATAGTGACTTTGCTCGTGTAGAAGACGAAGAAACGCGAGCCCGAATTGCATAATTTTGAGATTTCAGTTTCTGAAATCTTTCCACTTCCAAAAACAAAAACTAATTTGTGCAAAATCAATTGGAACAAGAATTTTAGTCGGAAAAGCCATCAAGAAGTTGAAGGCTATAATCGAGGCAGAGCAATAAATCTGTCTAAAACATTTTTTTATGAAGATTGCAAGGAAGCAAACCTTTGGCTTCACAGAAATTACACGAGCCACCCTCCTGAACATCGAAAGCATTTTTGACATGCATCATGATCACTATAACCTATGGTTTTTGAGAAACTTGGCATGCACGCAAGTTTAATTCAAATATTTTTGATGATAGTGACTTTGCTCGTGTAGAAGAAGAAGAAACGCGTGCCCGAATAGCAAAATTTTAAGATTTCAGTTTCTGAGATCTTTCCACGTCCAAAAACAAAAACTAATTTGTGCAAAATCAATTGGAACAAGAATTTTAGTCGGAAAAGCCATCAAGAAGTTGAAGGCTATAATCGAGACAGAGCAATAAATCTGTCTAAAACATTTTTTTATGAAGATTGCAAGGAAGCAAACCTTTGGCTTTACAGAAATTACACGAGCCACCCTCCTGAACATCGAAAGCATTTTTGACATGCATCATGATCACTATAACCTATGGTTTTTCAGAAACTTGGCATGCACACAAGTTTAATTCAAAAATTTTTGATGATAGTGACTTTGCTCGTGTAGAAGACGAAGAAACGCGAGCCCTAATAGCAAAATTTTAAGATTTCAGTTTCTGAGATCTTTCCACTTCCAAAAACAAAAACTAATTTGTGCAAAAACAATTGGAACAAGAATTTTAGTCGGAAAAGCCATCAAGAAGTTGAAGGCTATAATCGAGGCAGAGCAATAAATCTGTCTAAAACATTTTTTTATGAAGATTGCAAGGAAGCAAACCTTTGGCTCCACAGAAATTAAACGAGCCACCCTGTAACATCGAAAGCATTTTTGACATGCATCATGATCACTATAACCTATCAATTTTTTAAATAGTTGATCATGCACACAAGATTAATTCAAATATTTTTGATGATAGTGACTTTGCTCGTGCAGAAGAAGAAGAAACGCGTCAGGGCCTCCTTTGTAGAAAAGGTGAAGTCCAGTCAACGCTGAAGAAGTGAATCGACAGCATGATGAGGACAAATAAGTCTGAAACACGTGTTTGTGTGTCAGGATTGGGCCACAAAAAACTGCCAGAATGAATGCCACAATTGCTAAATGGAGCAATATCCAGGACCATTGGTATACTAAATAAGTATCCTTCGGTTTGAAATAAAAATTAAACCAGTTGAAAATTTTATTAACTTATAAGCTTTTCTCTGCATAATCTTCGATTAGAAAGTATCTATTCTTCAGCGTTGATTGGACTTCACGTTTTTGCAACGTCTGATAGAAAGGAGCTGCCGCAATTGCTTTTATGTCCAGGAGGTTTTGGCTCGTGAACGATCCTGTTCCATCAAAGGTCATCCCATTTCTTCAGCGTTGACTAGACTTCGTCTAGAGAAAAAAGGCCCTGTCTTGATTGATGTCCAGGAGGGTAAAAAAATTTCTGTGTAGACAGAGGCATTTTCTGCTCCTCGAACGCAAAAAAAAAACGGAATGCTTCTTTGCAATCTTTATAAAAATGTTTTAGATAGACTTATTGCTCTGCCTCGATTATAGCCCCGAAGTAGAAGGTTTCAGACCTTCAACGTTTGATCACCTTTTCGACTAGAATTGGCTTTTGTTTTTTGAGATGGAAAGATCTCAGAAACTAAAATCTAAAATTTTGAACTGAAGGCTTAGATACTTTTCTTCTTCTTCTACACGAGCAAAGTCACTATCACCAAAAATATTTGAATTAAACTTGCGTCCATGCTAGCTTTCTCAAAAACCATAAGTTATGGTGACCAATTGATGCCCTTTTCTTATTAACCATTATAGATTCTCAATTCTCCGCCTGCCATGTTTTAAATAACTCTCACAAGGATCAAAACGTGTTAGATTTAGTGTTTAGTTGTTTAGTCTTGGATCCATTCTATAATTAAAAAGGGTAACCAGCTCCTGCTTCTTCACGTAACATCAATTACAGCATTTGCTGTTGGTCCTCAAAAATTCAAAACAGCTGCATGTACAATCAGCGCATCATTAGAGGTTTCAAGTTCCACGTTTTATCAAACATTCCTCTAAAAAAGACCCTCAAGATTTTATTCCTTAATGACGTTAGAAATACGACTTGTACAGTAGTTGACACTGGAGTAACTTCCTGAGAGCTTTTCCCGCTACTTCCCGCAATCAAAAGATTAAGAAGTAGGTTGGCCACCACCTGACATGATCGCAAGGTTGACAACACTTCGCCTGCCATGTCAGCAGTTAGCTTCCGCGATTGCTTCTACAGTGTAAGAGGTTTTGCGACACGTGAACGATTCTGTCCCATCATACTGTCGATCCACTTCTTCAGCATTGACTGGACTGGTTTTCAAAAATCATAGATAGAAAGGAGGCCCTGTCAAAAATGTTTTCGATGACCAGGAGGGTGGATCATGTAATTTCTGTGTAGCCAAAGGCCTGCTTTCTTGCAATCTTCATAAAAAAAAATGTTTTAGATAGACTTATTGCTCTGCCTCGATTATAACCCCGAAGTAGAAGGTTTTCTTTTGACCTTCAACTTCTTGATCGTTTTTTCGACTAAAATCGGCTTTTTTTTAAAATCTCAAAATTTTGCTATTCGGGCTCTCGTTTCTTCTTCTTCTCCACGACCAAAGTCACTATCATAAAAATATTTGAATTAAACTCGTGTGCATGCCAGCTTTATCAAAAATCATAGGTTATGGTGATCATGATTGATGCCCTTTTATTATAAACCATTCCACATGCTCAATTCCTGCTTTAAATAGCTCTTAAAGGGGACCAAAACCTGTTAGATCTAGTGGTTGCATGCGATCTGTAGGGTGGGGTGGCAAAATTAATATAATTGTAAACCAATGTTCTCTACCTTCTTATTGCATCCATCCTGGCAATTTTTTTCCTTTAACGGTTATAACTTTGTTCAGGCGTTGGTTGAACGACAAAAAAACTTGCGATCCAATGCAATCCTGTCACACAAACACGTGTTTCGGACTTATTTGTCCTCATCAGTGCGCTGTAGAAGCGCTTGAACTAACAAACATTTATTTACATGCCATTTTGTCTATCTCCTTCTGATATCTATTGAGCTAGTTATTCTAGACTAAATATGTTAGCTGGTCGATTCAAGCGCTTGTATGAGGACAAAGAAGTGTTAGCTATATAATAGATTTTTAAGTCTTTAAAAAATTTGATTATCGACGAAGTTTTGGCGCAAAATTTTTCACGACGCCACTGTCCGCATAAAGAACGTAACAATTTCCGGAAGAGCCCCAGATATAAACTATAAAATCTCTTAAGTAATCTCATCTAATATATTAAGGAGGTCCATAATTTTATTTTATGGTAGTAGCGAAATAGATTGGATCCATTCAAGTGATCCCCGCAAAGTTAAGAGCGTGTGCCCCGTGTTTCTTTACTCTACGGTCGACTCTTTTCCGCTAACGGTTCCCCTCCTCTCTTTTTCCTTTTCTTAGTGAGAGAGCCCCGATACACACACACAAAGAACGGGAACGGGCAAGACGAACGAACGAACAAACGAAAAAAAAAACAATAGAATAACGCGCGACGCAGCACAGGAATCGTGGAAACAGCCAACAGGGAAAGAGAATAAGTTAAGAGTTCGAACCATTGGCTTTTATTTCTATTCATGAATTGAATCTTTTCGTTGGGACTGAGTTGACGGCGTCTCCGTAAGGGGGACTTGGAGGCAAGATGAAGGCGAATTAAAGCAACTTTTATTTCGGATACAAGGCGGCAGTTTCCTTTAGTCTTTAGATTTTCGAAAGGGAATTGTAGGAAACACCCTTTCCTCCTTTAGCGATGTCTCCGATTTATCTCTAGCGCATAGTCTTTCTTATTCCGGGGAAATTGTGATAAATGTGACGCCGAACGGGATCGTTTTAAAGCCCTAGGTTTTGTTTCGTCGAGTTAATTGATTCTCATTCGACACCCCCTCCTTCTAGAATTACGAAATAGCTAAATCTCGACAAACCATAAATATAGAATTATGTACGCACGAACGATGATAATTTTCGTAAAATGTAAATCCGAATGGATATTGAAATAGTTGTCTGTACCTTCCACGAGAGGCGACACATATACATACAGTGGAGCGTGCAAAGCTGCCCGTTTTTAGGACTGAGAACGGTTGTGCCGCCCGATTCCTTATCGTAACCTTCCAGGTCGTCAGTTCCCAAAACACCCCACACGAAAGTCCGTCAGAATGTGTGACACATGCGAAACACTACCTAAAAGCACCCCATCCCGCGATCTACTCAGTTACTACGTTTTCTATATTAATATGTGTGTAAGAAAGGGATGGAAATGTTAAAGTGGGAGTTTGGAAGCTTCAACTCAACCGACAAGTCTTTCTGCTAGTCTTGTATCAAAAGCGTACTAACTCACAGCCAACTCACACCATTTTTAATCTAATATTCCTCGTAGAGTGTTATTAAAACGTTGCTGGTTACTTATTTATCTACTTACAAATATGTTTTTGAATATAAACGTGTAGAATGTGCTAAAGAAAGTTTATATTATGGGAAAACCGAAATTGCATTTTAAAGGCTGTATAAACGGAACACCCTGTATAAACGAAAGCAATTTTAAGCTATTGCGCCCTTTAAGAATGAAAGCACTTTCATTTTAATTTTTTTTTATCTTATCAACAGGTATCGAGATACCGACCGACACGGCACTATTGAAACACCCTGTATATCGCTCTCTTTCTCTAAAATAAGACATTATTCATTCTTTCTATTTACTTTTAATTACCCGATACATTATAAAATAACATAATTACCGAATAAGAACAATATTGACTTAATGACGTTTTTATAACATCCGGTTGACGTCATTGACGTCACAATAACTTTTAAACCTAAGGTCGACAAACTCATTTCAGTTGACCGTCGACAACGGTAGAGGTAACATCTATAGTGACGGTTGTGTTATTTTACATCGGACGAATTGAATTCTTGTTGGGAATCGTTTCTCGTGAAATTACGAATTGGAAATCGAAAGATAGGTTGTGTTGTCCTTTTCGATATAAGGAAGAAGGTGGTATTACTGGAGATGTTGGCTGCGGTGTAACAGTAGGAACTACCTAATATGAACGCAAATTCGACGTCAAATTTTGCTTTGATGCAACGAGGTGTACGTTAGTGCGAGTTGTCCCTCTACAGCTCTTGAGTTCGTCAGATTCTCTCTTTTTGCTTTGACAGTCGGATTCTGTCCGGGTGGGTGCTCTAATGGCATAGTTCCGCTGACACCACATACCCTCGTGAGGGTCTAGCAAGCGATTAGAGAGGTTTGACGTCCGCGAGAGTCTCAAAAGGGACAGTCTCAATCTAATTTATATCCCGTTTGGATTAATTAATGGCTCTAGAATGCCAAAAAAAGCGTTCATATTAGAACTGTTCTTATTGTTGATGGTTTGATAGGTCGAATCATATCGAAGGTTTGGGTATTGCGTTGAATGTTGGTCCAAGTCTTGAGATAAGTGTTAAGCTACTTAAGGGGATCTTTGTCTTACTGTTGATCGTTTGAGTATTGTGCTTAATGTTGGTCCACGTTTTGATATGACTGTTAAGCTATTTAAAGAGATCTTTGTCTTATTGTTGATGGTTTGGTAGGTCGGTTCCAATAGAAGGTTTGGGTATCGCGTTAAATGAAGGAACTACCTAATATGAACGCTAGTTCAAACTCGAACTTTGCTTTGATGCAACGAGGTGTCCGTTAGTGCGAGTTGTCCCTCTACAGCTCTTGAGTTCGTCAGATTCTCTCTTTTTGCTTTGACACTCGGATTCTGTCCGGGTGGGTGCTCTAATGGCATAGTTCCGCTGACACCACATACCCTCGTGAGGGTCTAGCAAACGATTAGAGAGGTTTGACGTCCGCGAGAGTCTCAATCTAATTTATATCCCGTTTGAGCTAATTAATAGCTCAAATGCTAATTTATATTAGAACTGTTCTCATTGTTGATGGTTTGGTAGGTCATTCATGCTCGAACATTGAATGTTGGTCCAAGTCTTGAGATAAGTGTTCATATTAGAGATCTTTGTCTTATTGTGATGGTTTGGTAGGTCGTTTTGTGTTGACTGGTCGGAATTATGTTTGCTCCAATCAATAGAGGTGGTTTGGATTATTTTGCTATTCATCGTTTTTTTTTTTCTACTATGGTCTTGCAAACGACCAAATATTTTGTGACATACTGTGATTTGTTGCTGTTGATGCTTCGCTAGAAGGATCTCTACAGAAGATTCGAGCTTCCGACAAATTGTCAGCATCCTACGCGAATGCATCTTAATTTTAAATCTATCAATTTTAGAATCTATCGATTTTAACTTTATTCAAATTAACTAACGCTAAGTTTCATTTTCAATAACATAGTTCTGCAGACAAATCGATAGATTCCACAAATTTAACAATAGGATCTACCTGATATGAACGCTAGTTCAAACTCAAATTTTGGAGGTATACTTTAGTTGAGTTGTACCTCTACACCTCTTGTATTCGTCAGATTCTCTCTTTTGTGTTGACACTCGGATTCTGTCCGGGTGGGTGCTCTAATGGCATAGTTCCGCTGACACCACATACCTTCGTGAGGGTCTAGCAAACGATTAGAGAGGTTGACGTCTATGAGAGTCTCAAGAGATCAGTCTCAATCTAATTTATATCTCGTTTGGATTAATTAATAGCTGTAGGATGCCAAAAAAAGCGTTCATATTAGAACTGTTCCGATTGTTGATGGTTTTATAGGTGATATTTTGTTGAATATGCTACAAATTGTTAGGATTGTATGTATGATGTGCATTTAAATAAAAATTTTTTCAAAATTTTCGTAGTATTTTTTCGTAAAGATTATGCAAAATAACATGAGGTCTCTCATCGTAAGAGCGATAAATTCTAATATTTTAATTTATGCACGTTTACGCAAATGCAATGGCTATTGTAATAAAGTATTGAGCGCGAGGTATTTCTCTATCTAGTCGTGTCCGGATACCTTTGAAGGTCACTGTACATATATATACATCGCATACGATAAAAACGACATAACCTCTTTTTTTTCATAACTTAATCCGAATTTAAAACAAGCATAACTCGGAATAATGTCCACTTTAATTGTCGCCGAGGCGTTTCCAGCATTTCAGATCCGCAATTAATCATCGCTAATGATATTATAATCACAAACATCAGGCAGCGGAGCCGCTCCGCAGTACATCATACCCAGATTTACATAATAAATTGTAAGTCTGTAACGCTGTTATTTTTATCAAAGCGCGATGGGGGGAATAGGGAAGGAACGGAAGGGGGTGAGGGGACGACGACAACACCATTACGATTAACAAGCCTATTAAAACGCGGCATTAAAGTTAAAATACGAGTTCCGAGATAGTGTAACAACACGAGAAACTCGAAGGGACTACTCCATCCATAACGTAGTTTGTCTGTATCACTACGTGATTAATTAAAAACGAACAGCTTACACACAACGTTTACGTAATATTATATTAATATGTAAGACGAGGAAGGGAAATGCGGGATGGAAATAAAGAATCGAGTTAATCGAAAATCAGTGGCGGCTCTTTTCTATACTGATAGGTTCCTGCATATAGGACGGAGCTAAACTATGCCTTAGAGCTAGGAAATATGGCACGAGTTCCTTAGTTGCTCAATAGTCGGCCGATCAGCGTTGGGTGAATGCTAATGGTCGTGATGTTCTTCTCCAGGACTGGATGTGGTGTCCTTGAGCCCTACTAGCTCAGGATGGGTAGGTTTGAAGTCTGGCTACTCTTAGTTCTAATTCAGTACTCTTCTGGTCTTCACTTTAGGCGGCTATCCATCAGGATCAAGCTGTGTGAGGTAAGAGACCAAAAGATTTGAAGATGAAATAGCCCTCATCAAAATTTTATTAAACCAAACTAATGAGGTGTTCCCCAAATCTGCACGAAGCTGTACATTCCTGAGGTACAGTAGGAGAAAAAAGTTTCCTGACAGTGTTTGTAAAAAGGATGCCCTCTTCATCAAAAGGCATGAGTACTTTCTTGTCTTGGTGTAGATAGGGTTTAAGTGAAAAGCCTGCTTCTTTCACGCATTGGCAGGATACTTATTCTCCAACTGTACCATGGGGTACCAGTTATCAATCTGAGGATTAGGTTTTATAGGACTTCCAGCTTATTGAGATGCTTTTTGGCTAAGCTAGACCACGTCAGCACACCCTACATAGCGATCAGTCGAAAAAAGCACAAGGATACAATAAAACTTTGAATTTCAAGGAGAGAGAACTATTCTTGAACTATGAAAGTTCCGGATACTCCTGTCGATTAATGCGATTTAATGTCAAAATCAGATGACGAGCTAGTAGGACTCCAAGGTGGAGGGCAGAATCATTTCAGGATAATCTGAAACCCTCCACGAAAATATTATCGTGGGAGGGGTCTACCTCTTCTTGAAGACGATGCTGTACACTGCCATGTCCTTGGGGAGATCATACATATAATTTAGGAACAGTGTAGGATCTAGGAAACACTCCTGAGGGATGCTTGCCGAGACTATCTTCGGAGTGGAGATCGAAGTTTCATACTTGACGGAGAATGTTCGGACGGAGATGTAAGATAAACCACCATCTAGAATCTAGAAGACAGAGAATGACAATTTTTTTTTTGTTCCAAAAGCTCTGTGGTCATTCTCAACAATTGATTCATGAAATGAGGTTAGGACATCAGCCAGTTCTACGGGCTCCTGTTGAAGATGAAAATGGTAATATCTTCACTTTGCCTATTTTCTTGAGATGATACCCTCGGATGACTGTGGTTCATAAATAAAGCTGTGATGGTGCTAACATCTCTTTTATTGAGGTCCAACAGGAATCTTGTTTTAGTACCCAAGATTGTCTTAGTGTTGGAGTGTTGATCCAAAAACCTTGCACTGAATCAACACTCCAGATCCAGTTCGAGCTTTTTTTGGTAATTCGTCCATTGTAGAAGCCACGTTAGAGCTCATCTTGAACAGTGGAAGAATAAACAAAAAGAACCTCGCATTGGATCAACACTCCAGATCCAGTGCGAGGTTTCTTTTTTTTTCATCTTCAACAGTGGAAGAATCAACAAAGAAAAACCTTGCACTGAATCAACACTTCAGCTCTAGTCTGAGTTTTTTTTTTTTGGTAATTCTTCCATTGTTGAAGCCAGTTTAAAGCTCATTTTCAACAGTGGAAGAATAAACAAAAAGAACCTCGCACTGGATCAACACTCCAGATCCAGTGCGAGGTTTCTTTTTTTTCATCTTCAACAGTGGAAGAATCAACAAAGAAAAACGTTGCACTGAATCAACACTTCAGCTCTAGTCTGAGTTTTTTTTTGGTAATTGTTCCATTGTTGAAGCCAGTTTAAAGCTCATCTTCAACAGTGGAAAAAATCAACAAAAAAACCTCGCACTGGATCAACACTCCAGATCCAGTGCGAGGTTTCTTTTTCTTAATCTTCAACAGTGGAAGAATCAACAAAGAAAAACCTTGCACTGAATCAACACTTCAGCTCTAGTCTGAGTTTTTTTTTTGGTAATTGTTCCATTGTTGAAGCCACTTTAAAGCTCATTTTCAACAGTGGAAGAATAAACAAAAAGAACCTCGCACTGGATCAACACTCCAGATCCAGTGCGAGGTTTCTTTTTCTTAATCTTCAACAGTGGAAGAATCAACAAAGAAAAACCTTGCACTCAATCAACACTTCAGCAATAGTCTGAGTTTTTTTTTGGGTAATTGTTCCATTGTTGAAGCCAGTTTAATGCTCATTTTCAACAGTGGAAGAATAAACAAAAAGAATCTCGCACTGGATCAACACTCCAGATCTAGTGCGAGGTTTCTTTTCTTAATCTTGAACAGTGGAAGAATCAACAAAGAAAAACCTTGCACTGAATCAACACTTCAGCTCTAGTCTGAGTTTTTTTTTGGTAATTCTTCCATTGTTGAAGCCACGTTAGAGCTCATCTTGAACAGTGGAAGAATAAACTAAAAGAACCTCGCACTGGATCAACACTCCAGATCCAGTGCAAGGTTTCTTTTTCTTAATCTTCAACAGTGGAAGAATCAACAAAGAAAAATCTTGCACTGAATCAATACTTCAGCTCTAGTCCGAGTTTTTTGTTTGGTAATTCTTCCATTGTTGAAGCCACTTTAAAGCACATTTTCAACAGTGGAAGAATAAACAAAAAGAACCTCGCACTGGATCAACACTCCCAGTTCCAGTGTGAGATTTCTTTGTCATTCTCCCACTGTTGAAGATGAGCTCTAACGTGACTTTTAATTAGACCACAGAGTGGCTCTGATCCAATGAATTGAGACTCATCAGTAGTCTCATTATCCTGATATCCTCAGCGAGCTTCGAGAGTGAGCAGACAGTCGTAGGTTAGCTTTTGTCTCAAGAGCCCTGCAGTTCTTCCTGGCAGTCTGAGATGATGATGCGTGCAATTCAATTGTTTCTCTCTAAAAGTTAGTTGGTCTTGTAGAGTATTTAGCTCTAGATCTTTGGTGTCGTTTGGTCTTTTCATTGAACCAGTTTCACTAACGCTTGTAGGATTTTTAGATGGTCTACAAATCTCCTGATTTGAAGACTGCGTTTAGTTCCAATCTCCTGTAAGCGCTGTAATAGGGCATCCATCGTTGCGATTGGACAGGTTCTTGTTGCTCTTCAGATTTTGACGTAATCTTGAATCTGATTGTAGTCAAGTACCTAAGTCCAGAGATGACAGGAACAACCGTCGCTAGTTTGACAATTCAAATGATTAAAAATCTACACTCTATGTGTAATGATATCCAATTTTAGTGTAATATTATTTATCCCCAGATTTACAAAACGAAAACCACCAAATATAAAATGCAAATGATTCGACATATTGGTAAGTTACGATGCACACAAATTACAGCAGTTAAATCCGCTCTGAAGCGGTGTACACACAATGATTTGCATAATTTTTCAATTGATCCATCCAGGGGACCCACCAAGATTTTATGAAGCAGCCACTTGCGCGGTCTGGTGTAATTCGCCAATTTCGCGTGCATTTCCTCGACGACTAAATTGCACATGCCGCATTGTTTTTACGCACAATTTAAGGTTTTATTTTTTTTTTCCCTCTCTCTCGTGTCTGTTTCTGATGCAGCCTGCAATCAAGGTATGTATATCGAGCTGAGCTTTATTAAAATTCGGTAGGGGGTGCTTTTTATGATAGTATCGCTATATTAGGGGGATGCAAATGATCCCATCCTCAACTCAAAAGGGAATATGAATTCTATTACCGCTTCTTTTTTTGTTGTTGTGCTCAGATGTACAAATAAGGCATTATTCAGTTTTCTCTTTGTGGAAGAAGCCGGATAAGTGTAAGAAGAAAACGGCGGGGGAAAAGCACCCAATAAACATACTGGACATCATCCCTTTGTACTGGAGGATATTTCCTTTATGTTAAAGGTTTTCCTTTCGATTCTGAGTTGTTTACACGAACACCGACGACGAGACGATACGACACGACATTTTAGTCCGGAGCCTCCGGTATAGTGGTCTACGAGTGAAGAGAGAGCTTGTTAAGATCCCGGTCGCTGTCAACGAAGGGATCTCGTATAGAGCCTGACGGATTTGCAAGGTTCCCTTATTTCTCATTTCCTCACTGGTCTTACGCATATCTCTAGCGAACGTGCAAGGATGGACATGTAGGGGACGACCTACGTTTGTATAGATGTCTGTCTCCTATATTCGAATTGGGACTTCTATGTTGTTGCCTTCGGGCGGATCGTTTGTAGTGACAAACGAAATTCGGTTTATAATAATATCCCTCCCACCGTCTAATATTGCTTGTCGTGTGCTGAACAAGGTCCTTTTTAGATGGATTTATATCTAGGGGTGTACTTAGCTTGATATTTCAATCAATTTCCGGATATTTATGCTTGTTGTGTTGTATATTTTAGGTTAGGTATGATGGAATTGTATGTGAAAGTGATTTTGTTACGGTTATAACACAGAAAATTGCCACAAAAAAAAGTTGATTGTATTTTGACAGCTACAGCTGTCAAATTTGACAGAAACAGTTTAGTATCTGTCAGAAATATTTTGACTGTTGTACCAGCCAGAATAGTGCTGCCAAAGTAAATGCTCTTATAGCTTGACAGTTTCCTTAACGATTATAGTGCATGCTGGTATTGCCAACTGTGGAAAATAGTTCTAGCAATTATTTTCATAGATACAAGTGTCAAAATTAAAAAAAAACAACTTCAAGTACTGTTTTTATAATTTGACAGCTGTCAGGCATATTTTGACAGCTGTCACGTATATTTTGACAGCTATACCTATTAAGATCGTAAGGAGAGAACTCTTCTTGCAGATTGGGTTGCAAAAATAAGCGAGATAACTTTAGTTTCGTTGTTCCCCTTTATTTTTACAACTTTTCAAAGCTAGCGTAGTTTCAAAGCTTTCAGAATGAAGATAATTCTTGCAAAGGTTGGGAAATTTTTTTCGAATATATCTACAAATTTTGACAGTTACATCTGCCAAAACGATAGAAAAATAACCGTTTTGACTTCATTATAACGGTGGTAAGAGTTCAAATTGAACAACGACTGTTTTTACTTAATATTTTGATTTAAAAAAAGATGCCTGTAGTAGGCGCTCATGATATATTGTTGGAAATCACCCTACGAACGAGTACAATGAAAATAGATCAAGCATTAGAATCGGACGACGCGGTTTCGATCTATACGATCTCGTCAGCGATCCTCCGAATACAAGACCGCAACTGCGACAATGTATGTTCTAATCCACGTCCTCTAGTGGGCTAGATTAGAAGTAGCGCTGAATCAACACTCCAGATCCAGCTCGAGCGTTTTTTTTGGTAATTCGTCCATTGTTGAAGCCACGTTAGAGTTCATCTTGAACAGTGGAAGAATAAACAAAAAGAACCTCGCACTGGATCAACACTCCAGATCCAGTGCGAGGTTTTTTTTTTCATCTTCAACAGTGGAAGAATCAACAAAGAAAAAATCTTGCACTGAATCAATACTTCAGCTCTAGTCCGAGTTTTTTGTTTGGTAATTCTTCCATTGTTGAAGCCACTTTAAAGCTCATTTTCAACAGTGGAAGAATAAACAAAAAGAACCTCGCACTGGATCAACACTCCCGAGATGGAGTAGATCGAAACTAGATAGTTACAACTGTGAAAATAGGAAAAAAAAATATGTTTTTTTTTTCAATTTGACAGCTTCAGTCAGTTTGTAGTTTTTGCAGAGGACCTATGGGATTATCCAAAGCCTACTGAGATGAAATCACAATCTAAGGAAATACAAAAGTAGAAATGGGTCATCACAACGCGCACACATCATATTAAGAAAGCAAAATGATAAGAGTCTATGCTTTGATGATGGTTTGGTGGATATTTTGGAATGGCTTATGACGAAAGTACCACTTCCAAATTGATAAATAAATTCGCCTGAATTCATCACCGCTGAAGATTAGCCCTTGCAAAGTCTGGATCTTAATCCGTTGGGCTACCGACTATGAAGTGTTTTAGAGGAAAAGGCCTGCTCGAAACCTCACCACAACCAACCTCAAAGAGGTTAAAATTCGTGATCATGCTTCCCACGCTTGGCATGTACACAACTATTAAAATGCAGAAAAGTGTGTTTGGATTATCTAAGTACATGATAAGAAAAAGAATGAATTAATACGAGGAATTATTAAAGCCGTAGATAGACTGCACTCCTTTCTATGCGAACATGAGCATTGATGTATCTTTTATTCCACATTATTACATAGCAACCACACAAAAATCAATATCTAATTAGTTGTCCATTATTTACGAAGTGGAATAAATGATAGAACTGCGCCAATGGTGTTCAGCCATTATTCCACTACAGACTACAATAACCCTCAATTCAATATGCATAATCCAATTTTAAATTAAATAATTTTCACGGCAGAACAATAACGGCCCACGGTGACTCGTCAACTTTTCCAATGAATTAAATCGCATATTTTTTTTTTATATATAAGATCAAAAAAAAACCTCCCCCGCAATAATTGCGCAATCAACTTTTCCAACAACAATAACAAGAAGAAGAAGAAGAAGGAAAGTAAAAAAGTAAACAGTTTGCATCTATAAATACAACCTTCCGAACAAGCAGAACGATTTTTGTTTATCGCTGCGAAGAGCACTTTACGAAAGTCAAACAGAGCGATGCATTCGCCATTTATTACCCTAATAAAAATACGGTAAAGGATAGACAAACTAAAACTTGAAGGCGAACACACACCGAATTGGCCGAGCGTGTGTGCATTGTTTCCGAACGGCAAACGCGGGGCAATAACGTACCATCGAACCGGTAGAAAACTTCCACAATATGTCTGGGAATGGAGGAAAAAGTATCTTTCGAAGAAAGTTCCTCGTAAGAAGGAAGGAGGCGAGAAGTTAGAGGAAAGAAAACGCTTTACTTTCGGTCATTTAATCTCTCTGTATTGTATAAAAAGTGCACACACACGATAAGGAAACTTTGGATCATCTTATTATTTGATTATTCAAGGTTATGTTTAATAATTTCAAGAAAAATCCAGAGACATGTCAGTCTCCTCACTGTTTCTGCGGGTGTGCCTCAGAACTCCTTTTTTGGGCCCACGCTATTTTCGATATTTTTACACGACCTTTCAGTGGTACGACCTCCCCATCCAGTCTAATAAACTGCAATAACTGTGATGGTTCCACAGAAGGTACCTGTAATACATAGGTGGTCATGACATATCTCACCAACGTTGCAATGATGAACAAAATCCAGCATTAAAAATGGACCATGTCGTTTATCTGTTTATTAGCTCTTGCATTTGGAGGAATGCTGACGAGACTGAAGAGGTCGAAACCATATGCATTTTCTCGTTTCTTTTTTTAACTTGCATTTGGAGAACGAATTATGAATAGCTGTGATCCATGACGTTTTTACCGAGATAATTAGCTAGAGCACACTCAATAACTTCGTTGTTTTTTTTTTGACACATCGACAAAACAAGAACGCGCTTTGGGGCAGGCAAATCCTATGACGTTCTTGCATCTGCTGTTGCCTTTTGTTTAAAAACCTTTCTCCATTAGTTAAAAATTTCAATCTATTTCACTTGTCGATTCTGATTGGAGCATTAATTTGGTCAACGATCGTTAAAACTTATTTAAGAAGATTGGGGACTCAGCAGAACTTCCTAGCCGGCCAGGATGACCTTGAACACATCATCAAAGCATCAGACATTAGAAATGAAACTTTAGCTAAAACTGATGAATCCTGTGATCCATGACGTCTTTACCGAGATAATTAGCTAGAGTACACTCAACAACTTCGTTGTTTTTTTTTGACACGTCGACAAAACAACATGGCAAATCCTATGACGTTCCTCCTCGTGCTGTTGCCTTTTGTGCTAAAAACTTCTTCTCCATTAGGTTAAAAAATCACACGATCAATTTCACTAGCCTATATCCGATTCTGACCTATGGAGCATTAATTTGGTCAACGATCGTTAAAACTTATTTAAGAAGATTGGGGACTCAGCAGAACTAGAGCTAGCCGGCCAGGATGACCTTGGAGTACACATCATCAAAGCATCAGACATTAGGAAATAAAATCACTTCTAAAGTACAAGTAAAAAACATCATTGGACCTCTTCTTCAAAATATTATTCTGGGGTGGATATTATTCTCTCGGTGATTTAGGCCACTTGCCTGCGGCTCGTAGCCGTAAACTTCACCTCGAGAATAGTAGCCATCATTATACGCTCGTTGAATAATATATTATTAATACACTGATGAAAAACCTTTTTTGAATTTTTGACAACTCAAAAATTGTTTATAGTGTGTTTTAACAAAGAGAGCACATTCTAGTATATATAGTGATGGCGAAATTAATATTTTATAAGTTTTAAATATGTCCACACAAGAGTCTCTTTGATTGAGATCGTATATTGATCTCAAACATCTCTTTCGTTCTCCTGCATCGACCGAATTGCCTCAAAAAATCACTCCATAATTTAGTCTGGAAAACACACAACACAGTTACACTTTTCCAATCCGATAATTCCGATAATTCGGTTTTATTCCCTCATCGGCATCGGCGGCTGGCGGGTGGAGGTATGCCTCAGGCAATGGCGTGGGGAGGGGGCAGGGGCGTCGGTCGACTCATGACTCATGACGAAACACCTTCGGTTTTATTCCCTCAGCGGCATCGGTGGCTGGCGGGTGGGGGTATGCCTCAGGCAATGGCGTGGGGAGGCAGGGGTGTCGGTCGACTCATGAATCATGACTCGCCTTTTTACCATATTTAAGTTTGCATCGTCAAAAGAAATAAGTAGTATGGAGCAGACAAATCTAAACGAAAGTATAGTTCCTGAACTGTTTCCTTTAGACGCTGACGGTTATACTCCACAAGAAGGCGACGCATCTTCAGCTTGTTCATCCTATTGCCACCTCAACCAGACAAATCTTGACGAGGTAAAACATTTAATTTTGAAGAAAAATCCAAATATTTCTTTATTGAGCAACCGCGGTGCCGCTGTATTTTATCCGAACGAAAATTTTGGGCATCCGGATCCAGAAAATTTTAAAAAATTATTAGAGGCACATGGTCATGGTTCGCCTGAACTACACTGCAATAATTTTTTTGTAATTGAAACTGACCACGGCAAGAAAAGTGCATTTGGTTGCTCGCGGTGCATCCTAAAAATCGAGAATGTTGCGAAGACGTATTACGAATATCGTATCTGGTCGGTACACATTCACGCGTTTCAACATGTCCATTGTTCCTGGTGTCTTGAAGCAATGGATGCACGATATTACGATTATGCCATACTTCGCGTTGCCGATGGAGAATGGGAAGAAACACCAAAATTGCGTAAAATAAGAACACACAATTCAATAGCCTCGCTGAACAGTTTATCCCAGTTATGGCGTATGGATTGAATATATATATATAATTTTTTTATTATCTGGTTATGGTTTAGTTATTAGGGGTTATGGTTTAGTTTTTAGATTTTCATCACGATGGAAACGGAACACGTAGACATAGCGACGGAAGCAGTAGAGGAGGAAACAGCGAAACAGGACTCTCTTCTGGGTTTAATCGAATTAATGTGGGAGGAAGAATTTCGCCTTTGGAAAATAATTCTCTGGTTGGAGATATCGATATCGGTGAGCATTCAGGACCAATATCTGATTGGGAAACGGACCTTCAAGAACTTTTTGATGCCGTTGAGGAAAATACAGAAAGAGCAACGCGAGAAGAAAATATCAGAAAAATTATTAATTTCATTCGAGAATTTCGAGGAGCTCTTAAAGGAAAAAAATTTATACACGAAGTTCTCCCAAACATTACTACATACGAAAATGAAAGATATTTTAGTAGATGTATTCAACAAAAATATCAAGGAGGAGTCTTCATTTGGGTTTGGCACGAAGACCACGCACACATTATCTACGATTGCTCCTGGAGTGGAGGATATTGTAGATGCTCCCGATTCGGAATTATCGATTTTAGTGCATAACACTGGGTCCACAACTTACCAGCAAGGATGTCAACGTGACATCTCCAGCTTAACTCGCTGTCCCCAGTGAAACCCAGGAATGTTGCTTGATCCGAATAGGTAAGATTCTCACCTTCAACATTGACAAGTACATCCTCACTATTGCCAAATTTCTTGATATTTAATGTTAAATTATTTTCTGTCAACCAATTTTTATACGTGGACATCGTGTTTCCTAAATTTTTCTCCGTTTTCACAAGTTATTTGACAAGAATGATCTGATGATGAAGTGATTCCCCAGAAATCCATCAAGTCAAGCTTGTCTATTGATTAAATCCATTAGGAGACATATTGCTGATTCTCTTTGATTTAGTTATTTCCTGTAGTAGTTGGGAGATGGCTCGAGTGGTGGAATGGTCCTTTAGGTATCCATTTTGATTGTCGCTGAAAACATTAGTGTATCTGGGCAAATTCAGTAATCCTCTTTAGCATAGTTTCCCTCAAAGATGCTGCTTTAGAGAAGATAAAAAGGTTCGTGAGTACTATTCAGCCCTCGAAGGCGAAATGGAAGACCAATGAAGGTGAAAAAGGTCTTAATGTTTAATTCAACCAAATTAATTTTCATCAGATCTAACGTCAAAAACTTTTAATATGTGAGGGATGTTTCGAGGAGGTCATTTCAAATGTTTATAGTTTAAAATCGCAGGAAAATGTTTCTCGTTTCAAACACGTAATATTACCAATCGGATATTAAACAAACAGAATATAAGATCAAAAACACGTAGGTATTTAAAGATCCGCGTGCGCAAGCGGGGATATAACCTGATACCCATGTAGCATAAAAATCAGAAATTCAAAAGCGACTACAACGACACCCGACAATAATCCTCGAAATTTATATCAGAAAACGCGATAAAATCCGACGAAATAAAAACAGGAAACGGGAATACGAAAGCGAGAATAACACCTAACACCCATGCGAAATTTTAGATTTTCATAGTTGTTTTCCCACGCGAACGTTATAACGTGTAAAAGAAGAAAAATAAACACGACTACCTCGACACAAACACAAGAGGGCGGAGATGTATTTTTTCCGTTTTGTTTTTTTTTTAATGAAATCACACACGTTCCCTCCGTTCGGAATAACTCTTTTTTACCTCCATTCGCTTCCTTAACAATCCCCTTTCTATGTTACGCCAATGCCTCACGCATTTCTCTTTTACAGTGTTGGGATGTACGTGATAAAAGTAAATCGGGCGTTGTAAAACAAGAGCTGGAAGGTAATAAATATTCTTATCCAGCCTCTATCGCTACTACGATATCAAACTTCCAAAAGGCATTGAAAATATTTGATCCTAGAAATCTGAGTATACGAGCCAATAAATCCTGTTCTCGAACTGGTTTCGCACAATGTGCGAAAAGAAACGGATATAAAAAGGGCCCCTCTACTACGCTCCGCACGATGTTGTAGCGACGAGAAAGAGCCGTTTTAAATTTAATATCGAATTGATACTAATTCGATATAATTTCCTGATACACGACCCGGTTAATAATGCAAAAACGAAACGTAATTATCGAGTCGCCGACTGGTCACATAAGAAAGTATTGAACACGAGTTAGTCTACCTACAATGTGTATACAGTAATCAAGTTAGACATTATTTATTAGCCGACATTGAACATGTAAAACTAATTAAAGTACCTAATTCCGCGTTTCCCAAGTTTTATATTTACTACTGTCGAGCAGTTCCCAGTTAATTAAACAATAAAACCGTATTGCATAATTGAAATAGGCGCCCGAGCGGTTCGCTCTGTAACCGTTGAGTTTCAGCCTGTAATTTTCAAGTTAAAAACGAGTATCATGCTGTACGATTCGGATTTTTTTTACGCGGGGAAATAAAAACGCAGATTCGTAATACTATCCTACCATTAACGCTAAAAACAAAGGTGATAGTGGAATATCAATCTTGTTTTTTTGCGTTTACAGTTTTAAAAAACAATGTTTTTTTTTCCCGCTGAAACAACTGAAATTGGAGCGAATGCATACGATTCTGATTTAAAAGAATACTGGTAGATATCCAATATTTCCTTCTACAACCTACAAGCATCATTCAAACTCACTACCATTCAATACAAGCATAACAAAATGATGGTTGATGATGAGAATCCACGCGCTCTCGAAACACGTGTCCTGATTAATCAATCAAAGTTGTGGCGTTTGGTGATACCGATATTGAGGCCTGATGTTTAAACGTAGGTTATTTGCAATTTTTTTTTTGGCAGCAGTGTGAAAGTTGATACTGTCTATCTATCTATCTATCTATTCAGTTAGGGTTGGACACCTATAGTCTACCATCCCTATTGAAGCTCTCATTTCCAGTTGAGAAGTTTACTGTCCTCTATAAAGTCCAGGAACTTGCCCACTGGAAACTTGAGTACCCTCGAAGGCTCCAGTAGATCCTTTCCGAAATGTTTCTGCCTGAGTACCTTCAGTTCCTCACATGTGCAGATTACATGTAAACTTGTTTCGTCCTGTAACTCGCATCTCCTGCACCAGGGTTAGCGCTTTAGTATGGTGTTGACCCTCAGTCGACCTCCATTTCCTTACTCTTTCTTTATCTAACCAAGACCAAATCGCAGACAGAATCCCTTGTGATTCCACATACGGGTTCTGATCCTATGAAGTGGTTCCTAGAACCCTCCTTGGCTAGTTGATCGGCTATTATATTGCCTCTAATGTCCGGGCACCCAGATCAAAGACCCCTTGTTGTCTTGTACCTGTATTGAGGTGCTCTTTACAATCTTTAACCAGTTTTGACCCGGTAAGAGGATTCATAACTGCCTTGATAGCTGCCTGACTATTAGTTAGTCATTATGTTTAATTTTCTCTTCGTGCAGCCTCCCTTTGCAATCAGTTCTGCGCAGGTTGCAATAGCGAATACTTCTTCCTGGAAGACTGTTGCATGCTCTCCCATGCTTAAGGATATCTTATGTCTTGGGCTTAGACCATAAATACCGGCTCCTGTGCCCTTACTGGATTTGGATCCGTCCGTGAACCAGTTATCAGAGGCAACGAAGTCACCCCGTGGCTGATCTCTGTTCGGTATTGAGATTTTCACCTTTTCAGTGAAAATAATTTCGGGTCCCGTACTGTCCGTTGGCAGGCCCGTCCAGTACCGTACCCGTAGTGTCAGTGTGGCCTGCTATCCCAGTATTAGGGTACCACACTTTATTGGCTTTCAGTCTAAGGATCGCAACCATAGCCTCAGCCTTTACGTAAAGCTCCAGCGGAGGGAGGCCCGCAGTTGATACCGTCATTACTACTCTCTGGTTCTAATGTATTTTCAACATTATCATTGTTAGCTGTGTAGCACAATTTGCTGTTTTCTCTCGACATGCGTTTGTTTTGTTTGTTTTTTTTTTTGTGGCTGGTTGGAAGAACAGACGTGGATGCAGTTATCTGTATCCTATGACTGAAACCCGCCATTTTCCTTTAACAAGTTTACTTTTTAAGATTAGTAATAATCATTTGCTTATTGTTGTTTGTTCATTAGTTATTATTGCTTGCTTGTTATTATGTTATGGAAATAAAGGCTATAACATGAAGGTGCCTCAAATAGAAATCTTCTCTTAGGTTTGCAATCCCATATATACTCATCCACCTCCTGGATGTGGAAACAAAATTTTACGACCATCTCCTATTGGCCGGACTCAAAGGCGAACTTGAGCTTACCCGAGGTCCGACAAAAAAAAAAACAATACGGACACTGCGAGGGTGCCATCTTACAAATTTTAAGAGTAGCAAAGGCAACTGGCGACCTTGTGGGCCACACGTATCGAAGATTCCGCGCCATGATAGCTGGACGTTGAAAAATGCCTCCAAAAACACGTCGTCGTGGCAAACATATTTTGGATGCTCTAAAAACGAGAGGAGTGACCTCCTAGTGATTATTAAATCATACCTGTTACACAGAAAAATAATCGCCGAAGCGGAAGGGACGTTCGAGCCTTACAGACGTATGGAAATCTCTCTTTCATGATTACGCACTGGATGGAAATCAAAAATTGGTTTGGATCCGGAGAAATCAGAATCCCTTCTGCTTATTCAGGATTACGAGCTATGGAAATTAAGAGACTTGAACAGAAGCAAAATTGGAAGAGTCGAGTTCAATCTACTGGGGTACATCTTGACACCTAAACCAGCTATGAAATATCTCTGAATTTGGATCGACACAAAGTTAGAGAGCATAGCTAACGCGGAGAGAACGATCACCGTGCCTTGCAGACCTAGCCTTATTCAGGATTACGAGCTGGATGGAAATTAAGAGACTTGAACTGACACTGGTGAAGACAGAGGTCGCTTTACTGACTAGAAGAAGAAAATTTGGAAGAGTCGAGTTCAATCTATTGGGGTACATCTTGATACCTAAACCAACTATCAAATATCTCTGAATTTGGATCGACACAAAGTTAGAGAGCATAGCTAAGGCGGAGGGAACGATCACCGTGCCTTGCAGACCTAGCCTTATTCAGGATTACGAGCTGGATGGAAACTAAGAGACTTCAACATTTTTATTTTACCTATGGACCAATATCCGTCATCCAAAAATAAGACTTGACCCAGTTGTCGTCAAGCACTTGTACCAGTGTTTGTCATGTGATAAAAATTTAAACACATATTGAAGCAATTAATTGTTAGAGTAGAACTAATTTTGACAAGTAAATTGAAAAGTTCTTCTTGAAACTTTCACACATCTCTCATGCATCCACTGAAGACACTTCTGACATTGAATCATATTTTCTTAACACTCTTCTTCATATATTAGACAAAACCAAGAATCTCTTTGTGTTCATTGTTCAACAAAGTTAGCATTATCTTGACTTTCCGTTTCTTCTTGTTTCTTATTCCTCTTACATTTTTTTTTTTCTTGAATTTGTTTCTTTTAATTTTCTAATCGATCTTCTTCTGAACCTTTGTATTTTATTTGTTTAGTAGCAACAGAAGGAATTTTTCTTTTTTTTTTTGGTTTAGTGTTATATCCTCTGGAAAATCTTTTTTGAAAGGAGATTTTACTTCTTCAGTTCTTTCTATCTGTATCGTGGTCAAATCCATTTTACCAAATTTTGGTCTTTATTTTTTGAAAGAATTGGAGTAGGTCCCATTTTTCTTACTAAAGGAAATTTTCCATTGCGTTTGTTTGAAAGCGTCGTTCTAGGAACTTTAAAACATTGGACTGCTGTGGCAATTGGCGAGCATGTATCTTACATTCTTAATTTTTCAAGAAATCTTGGTACGCTGACGATAACTGGGACTATGACGATTATTGGGACGTTTACCTTATGGGGAGGGGGAATGGAGAGGGGGTAAATAACAAATAAATAAAGACTATCCATCTACCTATCTATCTATCATAGCTAAGGCGGTGAGAACGATCACTACGCTCTCGTGCTTAATTCTAAATATGGGAGGCCTGCATTCGTCCAACAATGGGAGTCAACAACAGCAAAGCTCCTTCTAATCGAATTTACCACCTGGGAGAGATTTCCTCGCTATATGGGGACACCTAAACAACAAGCCTTCTTAGGAGAACTTCTTAGAAGATTGACAGATGGTATGAGATGAAGGGACTTATGGCTGTTGGAAGGCCTTTAAAATGAACACGAAGACTACTGTACACAAGCATTATTCCAACGAGGAAAACTGGCATGAACTGGTCGATGGCCGCAGTGGTTAGGCGGCTGACTATCGTTGTGGGAGGACGATAGGTGCCGGGGTTCAATTCTCTGGAGGGATGGTGACATTTTTTCAGAGAGTTTAATCCCCGATTCGTTGCTGTTGGGAGCAAAGTGATTAACAGCGCGGCATCATAAAAGGCGATATGATGCTGTCACAAAGCCAAAAAGTGAGTGACCTTGACACACACAAGAAATTACATGATCTCGTTGCTGGACAGTGACATGATCCTCAAGTGTTTCGCTAACATTGTAAGAATGAAAGAAATGAAAGATAATCGTTTCACTCAGTTGAGGTCCATATTCTTGTCTTTCTCTTTGTCGTTATTCCAGCATTGTGGAGCACTGTTTTAACTTCCTGAGTCTGATTCATGTAATATCTTCCTGTGATTCTTGACGGTTTGATGTGCTTGTTTTGTCTATCCGCGTCTTCTTCTTTTCATTTTAAAGCGTCACACGTTGGGCGCCAAAAATATCTAGATCTAGTACAACATAATCTTCCTTTCTCTTCTTTTAATAAACTAATTCTCTTCCTTATTATGTTCTTAAGTTCTAAAATGTAAATATCTCGAAATAATTGTCCACGCCTCTTTAGTGTGCCATTTACTACATACTAGGCCGGAAAGAAACAAAATGCACGCAACAATATCTCGAATAAGACGGAAACTGTCGCTTTTTCTTCCGTTTCCTGTCATCGTACCATTTTCTACATTTCTCCACACCAACTTTTACTGAAAAGAGAAAAGAGTGATAATACAGCCGATGCACGAAACCCGAGAAATTCTTAATGGATTTCGGAGTTCATAATATGTTCCAGTTTCCAGTCGGCACTCGGAGAGAAAGTTGTTGATGTTGTCTCTTGTTCTTCTTTCCTATCTTCGTTCTATCGTTTTCCCCCAAATATATATATATATATATATATATATAGAAACGCGAAATTTATAATTAATTTCTTCTGCTTGTCAGTCCTCCGATACGCGGGAGCGATTATTTAACTAGTTTCGTTTTCGTTCGCCTTCTTCATGGTAGAAAACAAGAAAGGAATCGTAATGAAGGCCTTCCCCCTCATCTAAATTGAAAAGTATCGGATATGCTACGTCGTTCACCCGATACTCAGGGATCTTAAGATTATTAAAGGTGAAGTTAAAATTACCACCCTGTAGATTTATTTAAACCTATATATGTATAATATAAAAAAAGACATTTAGAAACTACAAACATTGACTCAACATGCTCGAATCTAATTTAAACTACAAGCATAATAAGCGTGAGCGTGTGGTAATTAAATACGGCAAGAGCGAACTCGAGATAGTGTCACCTCATCATCCCTTCTTTACCCGGAATATAATTCGTAACTTTAATGAAACTTGTTTTCGAGCTTTTCAATTGGTTGGTTAAAATGTAGTTCTCCCGCCTTATAAATGTAATGCTGACATCTGGCGGAGATAGCGGTTATGTAGTAATAAAAAAGATTAATTTATATTGTTGCATTTTTTTCTAAATTAAATAATAGTACATTCGTCACTAAACTAACTTTAGGCGATGCCACCACAACTTCGCAAACACATCACGACTATTAGATAGCATTAACGCGTACAAGAATGTCAGCAATGTCCGTACAGATGAGCCCTGTAGAAATTATAACGTTGCTAATGGCCGCCGGTGTTAACCTTAATCATGTTTGTTGTTACGAACATCTACTGTACATTTATATATACATATATACAGAGGAGAAACCATGAAAATGGCGGCTTATACGCTATCATCGTTGGTTGTATAGCTCTGTGTGTTTCCGCTAGAATTCTAGCGTAATGCAATTGGAGCTGAATTGAAAATAGATGACCACGTAAACTGTGACGCTGGTTGTACATACTATAGTTGTTGTCTACTAAAACGTTCACAGTCTGCGTTGAATTATGCAGAGATAAGCGTCGATGTTATTACACGAGTATTTTATTTAAACGGGGATGTACATGTATACAGTACAACCGAGTTTTAGAGGTATTAATCACGTGACAATGTGCTTCGCCAGTTTGCATCTCTTCTTTTGTCTGTTTATTATATATATGCCTGTGCAATATGAGCCAATTCTGTTGTGGTGTAATAGTTATCATTGCGGATTTTCCATCTTTGTGGTCCAGGATTCGAATCCTATTACATTAAAAAAATTGAGAAATCTTGCGCTTATACGAGGGAGCGTTTTTATATTCGCGGAATTTCATTGTTATTAGACAGTCGCGAATCCTGAAGACCATCAGATCGTACCTCAAGGACCGAAGATTCCACACCGTTGTTAACGGAACGGAATCATCAGAGAGGCAAATGCTGCCTGGAGTTCCACAAGGCTCGGCACTGGGTCCGGCACTGTTCAGCATCTACGTTGCGGACATTCCCAAACCGACCGACCGACGAGTGTTTAACGCCATCTATGCGGATGACACCGCTATAGTGGCTACCTCGAAGAGTCCCGAGATCGCAGCTCAGCTCGCCCAACCGCAGCTGGATCGAATCGAGAGATTCTTTAGAGAATTCGGTTTGACCATCGATCCGAGGAAAACGCAAGCTATTGCGTTTAGCCGGAGACGACAACCCTCGCCCCGAAAGATCACCGTTCTTCGGACGGAGATCGACTGGAACGAGAAGAATCGAATACCTGGGAATGATTCTCGACAGGAAGCTAACTTTCGCTGAGCATCTAGGTAGAGCTAGGAACAGGGGCCATCGGTCGACTGCACTCGCTATATCCCATCCGATTCTAACCTATGCCAACCCAGCTTGGGCCACGGCGGTTCCATTCCACATCCTACCATTAGTCCGGGTGCAAAATCGCGTTCTGAGACTTGTATTTCGACTTCCTAGACGTACCTCGCGAACTTACAGCGGCAGACGTCCAGGACCTGAACGAGTTCTTGAAGAAACTCAACCGAGGATTCTTCGCGAGCAGCAACCCAGCGATGAGTAGCGCTATCGCGCAAAAATCAGTGGGGCCCACCAAGCACCACACCACAACGGAGATACTCCGACAAATGTGACGCGGTGATGATTTATTCATAAAATAATACCTCTGTTTCGTTAGTTTCAGATACCAACAGCGAGGGAGATCCATCCAGAAGACTCCGAGAAGCCACAACAACCCAGGAACCCGAGAACCACCAGAAAGACATCCATGAAGGAAGTGGAACTGGAAGAAGAGGACCTTTCAAGAAGAGGCAGACAACCAACGCAGCAGTATTAGACAGTTAGTCTTTGAGCTATCGTCAACCAAGTAACATAATCAGGAGTGAAAAGTGAAATATGGAAAAAATCGAATATCGTGCCATAATGAATGAGATGTCATTGGTTTACGGCGACTCCTGTCCAGGAAAAACCATGGTATACAAGTGGCATAGTTTATTTAAACAAGGAAGGGAATCCCTTGAAGACGACCCGAGGCCGGGCAGGAGCATTGAGGTGACCACGCCAGCACTTATCCAAGTTCCAGTTGAAAAAAATGTACTCGAAGATGCTCGACTAAAGAAGAAACAACTCGCAGAAATGGTTGGAGTATCCGATACAACAATTTTTAAAATCCTACACGATCATCTCGGCATGTCTAAGGTCAGCGCAAGATGGGCGCCGAGAATGCTCACGCCGCCGCAAAAACAACAGCGCGTAGAGTGTTCGCGTGCATTTTTGGACCTCTGTAATGAAGACAAGGATGGTGTATTGAGTCGAATTGTTCATCAGGTTCATCATTATGAACCTGAGTCCAAACAAGACTCCATGCAGTGGCATAAAAAGGGCACAGCACCTCCTAAGAAATTTAAAGTGTCACAATCAGCTGGGAAACTCATGGCAACGGTATTTTGGGACTCGGAAGGAATATTGTTGATTGATTATAAAGATAAAGGTGTTTCTATAACCGGAGAATATTACGCTTCAATATTAGAGCGACTAAAAGAAGCCGTTAAAGAGAAAAGACGGGGAAAATTAACGAAAGGTGTGCTGCTTTTGCACGACAACGCGCCCGTCCACAAGAGCCGCGTTGCGTTAGCTGCCCTGCATAAGGTGGGCTTCGAAATTGTGAATCACCCACCCTACAGACCAGACCTGGCCCCGAGTGATTATTACCTGTTTCCGAAAATGAAAAAAGAGCTGCGGAGTAAAAAATTTACTGCCGATGATGAAGTCAAGGAGGCAGTTGCGGCGTATTTTGCAGATAAAGAGAAATCATTTTTTTATGCGGGTATAAATAAATTAATTGAATGATGTGAAAAATGTATCCGTCTTGCAGGTGAATATATTGAAAAAAAATAATTTGGTTTTTCTATTTCCACCCCTTATCCCCCATTCCGCCAATATAAAAACGCTCCCTCGTATCAAGTGCGGGAAGACGATGTCGAAAACGGTCTTCACGCACGTGGTTTGTACAAGATTCCTTGTCGGTACAATTTTATTTTTTAGAGTACATAATGAAAATAGGTGTTTGTTAGGCGTTCTGTCAAATGTATTAAACAATTTACAAACGCATATAATTTTTACTTCCCTCACTTATGATTAAGACTAAACAACTAGTTTATGAAAATGGGTTCAGATATTTCAGGATTTTCTCGGCAGTTTTCGGTCTGCCAGACTTACATGGGCGTATTTTCATATTATCTACATACCTAGCTATGAAACAAAAGAGTGACGATGTCAAACAAATTACTGAAAAATTGCTATCACTGTTAGAAATACATGTGTGCTAAGTTGTGTTTAGAGATTTGAAACGGTCTACTTCTCGATAAAATGAGGTTGAAACTAAGGTTGAACATCGCAACGTAATAAAGTTCATGACAAAAGAAGGCAATGGTCCAAAAGCAATTCATGAAAGAATGGTTGCACCATTTTATTTTCAAGTAAAATATTGGTCTAAATTCTTTCGATGAGGCCGAGAGTCAATCAGTCCGGACGACCTGAAGACATTGTGCGAAAAGTCGAAAATTTAGAACTGAAAGATCTTTATCATTGCCAAGAAGATGTCTGCACGGTGGATTCCAAGATTGCTTACACCTGAACAAAAACTGTACAGAAAAAACGTTTTGCAAGGAAATTTGGCTGAGTTGGATAAAACATTTTAATCTCAAATTATCACCGAGGATGAGACTTGAGTACATCATTGGGACCCTCTCACTAAAGAAGAATCCATGCAGTGGGTTCATTAGGGCTCTCCACCACCAAAAAAGGCCAAAATACAATTTTCTGGAAAAAAAAAACTGATGATAACTGTTTTCTGGGATGTTGAAGGAGTCTTGCTTCTTGAATATACGCCAAGAGAGTCTACCATAAATGGAGAGGCTTTCGGAAACACAATAAAAAATTTAAGAAGTGCTCTAGAGGAAAAGCCCCCGCATTCTTATCCACAAAGAAAAAAACTTGTTGCTGCACGACAATTGCCGACTTCAAAAGGTAACAGTTCAATGACAAGGTAAGGTCTATATTATTTCTTAACCTCAAATTTGCGGTTTATTATGTGATGGTTGTGTGTTAGGTCAGTGTTTACTTCAAGTTTATATATGTATGAAACATGGCTAAGCGTGAACGAAGTTGGTTGCCTTTATTGAAACGGACAATACACATTTAATAAATCCGAGGAAATATTCCGAATGGGAAGAAATCAAAGATATATTAACTGAGGTTATAGACATACCTATTATTGCTCGACAATGTCCATCGCACACCATTCTGAGACAATCCTTGTCACACAACATGGAAAATACACTTGCATGATTTGGCTAAAAAATACAACCTCCCTTATTCAGCCCATAGACCAGGGAATAATTCTTCTACAGGAAGTTATGGTTGACATTACAGAATCTGAAAAACTATTCTATCAAATCGAAAATTTTTAATTTTGCAGCTGCATGGAACGAGGTAAAAGCTAGCACCCTTGAAAATGGCTGGGACAAGCTTTTTAGATCAGAGAGCCTTGATACTGTTTTAACAGAAAACCTGGACGTAGTGGATTTCCAGAACACACTGATAAGTGCAGGAGAAGACAATGTTTTCGAAAACGACATTATAAACTGGCTGGAATAAGATGAAGGAGATCCAGGCTATCAAATCTTGTCAGAAACTGAGATTGCCGAAGAAGTAATGCAAAATAACAATGAAACAGATAAAGAAGATGAAGAAGAAACATAATATGATACGCTAGTTGTTTCCAAGACAAAGCTTTCTGTTCTGAAGTCGTATCATATATCGATTTTTTAATTTAACGGACTTTTAACTTTAGGCATAATGGGATGTTGCGGACTTTTTGATTCAACGGACAATCGGAAATAGCGGACAGCACCCTCCCCCAAATTAGTCCGTTAAATCGAGGTTTTACTGTATTTAGATAATAATAATTTTTAATTTTTTTTTAAGTTTTAGTTGGGGGTTGCATATGGAAGAACGTCTGTTCATCTAACGATGAACTCGAATGCAGCCTCTTTTTCTCTCCCCAAATGATTTTTTAATATTTATTTGTAAAAATTGTATATTTAGAGAGAAAATAAAGTGCTATTATTATTATTATTATAGACATTAGCACAGGTTTTAGCCCGGTTCTTTTTTTCAGGTGCAGCTCATCGCCCCCCTCCCCCATCCCCCTTTACCTTATGGTCTTATCGGTTATAATTTTCCTATTCCAATAGATGCGCGAATTATCATCCTCGCAGACCAGGGGCGGATCATATTCGTAGTAGGGTACCGTTTCGTTTAGGTGTTGGTAACGTTTTCTCAGTTCTTGGTGGACAATTTTGGCTACCCGATTATGTCTCTCTAAATATTGCTTGGGCGCCATTACCGAACAGCTAGCTAGAAGATGGTCTAGCGTTTCCTCTTTTTGTCCACACATTCGACATTTGATATCTGCTATTAGATCTTGCAGTATTGTCTTTCGATATACCTCTCAGTTTCTGGGAACAGATTGCCGCTCCTAAGCCACGCCTGCGATGCCTAGGTGTCAATGTGATCTTCTTCAATATACGTTATGTATCTCCCGTGTAGTGCTTTAGATTTCCATTTCGTTTTTAATTCTTAGCTGGTGGGTGCCTTCAAATCAAGGTCTCGATTGGTCTTGGCCAGTCGAAGTGGCGTCGCGTTTTTATCCGCACCCGCAATAGCGCTATGCAGTTGGCTGGTTTTCTGCCTTTCATGGAAGTGTTGCCTTAGGTTTTCGACTTGTTTCTGGCACGATGTTAACGCACTGGGGATACCTCTTCCTCCAAGTTTGCGAGGCAGATGGAACCTCTCAACCGAACTGCGCGGATGGTGCGCTCCTGTTCTTCCATACCCATTATTTTATCTCCCTGGGTCACCACCTCATACCCCTCATGCCGTTCCCATTTACCTCCCCTCATAGAGCTTGTCCGGCACTTCTCCATCCCATTATTATTATTATTATTATTTCTGTTCACAGCTTTAGCTGGGTCTGTCCATGAGGTACGGCTTAGAGCAAGTATACTCGTAGGTTGGGCTCGGTGGCGCTTGATGAAGTTATAAAAGAGGAAGTCTCACTTAATCATGTTCTCCGAGTGCATGCCTGACTATGTTGCAGGTGTTTAGGAGGACTGCCTTCTGCATCTGGATGTAGGTGTCGGGTCTGATTCCCAAATTCTGTAAGCTTTCAGCAAGCATGCGGGGGATCTCTCCCGTAGCCCCCACTATGACAGGTACGATGTTAACCCTTTTCTGATGCCACCTACTTTCAATTTCCTTCGCCAGAGGTAGGTATTTAGTTGATTTTTCCTGTTCCTTCCTTTCCAGGTTGTGGGGCAGAGGTACTGCTACATCAATAAGGTACGTAGTTTTTTCTGGTATATCCATTACGATGATGTCAGGGGTGTTGGCCTGGATATACACGTCTGTCGGTACTTCCCAATTCCAGAGAATCTTGCAGCGGGTTGTGTCTAGGACTCTCTCAGGTGAGTACTTGTAGTAGCGAGGTTCCTCAACCGGGATGTCATACCTTTCGCAGAGCTTAAGGTGCAAGGTCATTGTGCCTGTCGGTGTATTGTTTGGGAGCCAGTACAGTACATCCTCCAATCAGGTGGTCGATTGTTTCTTCTTTCTGCCCACACATACGGCACTTATCGTTGCGAATATCCGGATCCTTCATTATATGCTTACTATCCTGGATGGCAAAAATGAAGCCCTCAGTCTCCGCATAGAGGTCACCACGAGTCAGCCACGTGAACGTGGCACGTTTATCTAGATGGTCGCCTTCCAGGATTGTTGGATACCGTCCATGCAGGGGTTTTCGCTTCCACTGCGTTATTAATTCGTCGGCATTGTTGGTGCTTGCCGGGTCTTTGAAAGTTCCATCTCTCTCCCTCAGTCGTAGCGGCGTTAGGTTGTTATCGCATTTTGACACCGTCGCATGCAGGTCACTGGTCTCACTTTTTGTGTGTTATTATTATTATTATTATTATTATTATTATTATTATTATTGGGAGATTTTTTCTCAGGTATGCGGCCATAATAAGTTGGGTGATTATTATTATTATTATGTGCTTCTTTATGGCCCCCGTATTAACCTAGAAACTGTAGATCTACTTAGAGGGGGTGTCGAAAATATCAACCAATAAATAGTATAGATCAAAAAGCATACTTAACATGATATGTATGACATTGTTGTACATCCATCTTTTTAGATCTTTTAGATATAGGGAGCCATTTTTAAAAACCACTACATATTGATGTATGTATATAATATGTATATAATATGTACCATATATGCATACAGACCATCCACAACACAGTTCACCGCTCTTCTTTTTTTTTGTATTGTATATAATGGCGGCCTAGCATAAAAGAGAGGGGGACTCAAGTACAAGAACCCACGGTAATATCCGGTGCTTTGATAGGTTCCTCAGCTACCCCCATTCATTAAAAGAAACAAAAAAAAAGAAGACAATAAAAATGGGAGGTGTCCACATCGGCGATTCTACAAACTAGACGCAGCTTTCCCGCCTTTAACTGATATCAAAAGATTAATTAGAAAGCGTATTGGGTTCGGGGTATGACCGCGCAGCCTTGCGGTGTTATAAAATAAATAAGGAAAAAGGTTCTCCTGTTTAATTAAATTTTTTTAACAAAACTGCGTTTGTCCGCTCTTTTCTCTTTTACGTCAAAGAGTGATGGAATTGTTTGTGAGAGATTTCGTTCTTCACGTGTAGGATAGGTTTAATGTAATTAAAACAAAAATTTAAGATCTAGAAAACGTGTTTTTTTTTTAATTTATTTAGATATTTGCTTACGATCTGTTTTAATGTACGAGGGAGCGTTTTTATATTGGAATGGGGGATAAGGGGTGGAAATAAAAAAACCAAATTATTTTTCTTTTTCAATATATTCACCTGCAAGACGGATACATTTTTCACATCTTTCAATTAATTTATTTATACACTCATAAAAAAATGATTTCTCTTTATCTGCAAAATACGCCGAAACTGCCTCCTTGACTTCATCATCGGAGGTCTGCGAAGTTGGCACCACAAAGTGGTCAAAAATCGACAAAAATGCTAGAAAGGATTGACCATTTATTGACCATCAGCGATTTCGATTGACCACCTTTTGTTTAGGCTACAGCCGCTATACCCATATTTTGGGGTCTAATGGTGAAAGTGCTAAAATTAACCAATATAGACGTTTTGTTTATCGGATACGATTGACCATCGTTTGACCATGTTTGACCACCCTTCACATTTTCAAAATTTTCAAAAAAATTTCTTTTTTTACTGCAAACTCTAAAATTTTGTTGCAGTATAGGATTGACCAACGTTTGACCATGATTGACCACCAAATAATTATTTTGAAAACTTAAAAATATTCGAAAAAAAAACGAAAAAAACAAGTTCATAGCTCCAATGAAATAACATCAAACCCAGATAATGTCGTAACCTCTTGCGTCGCATTTTTCACAAATTTCGAGAGGTGCTCAAACGTTACTGTAACATGTAAATTGTTAAACATTTGCCACCAAAATTTGATTTACGGAGAATTTGAGCTATGGGAGTCGAACTAAAGATGTTTGACTGTATCTTGGGTGGGGAGGGTGGTCAAACGATAATTTTCAGTTTTATGTGGTCTAGAGGCACGAGACAATAAGTTCTATTAATTTCAGCGTTTGACCACCTCTCGAAACTTGTGAAAAATGCGACGCAAGAGGTTATGACATTATCTGGATTTGATGTCATTTCATTGGAGATATGAACTTGTTTTTTCGTTTTTTTTCGAATATTTTTAAGTTTTCAAAAAAATTATTTGGTGGTCAATCATGGTCAAACGTTGGTCAATCCTATACTGCAACAAAATTTCATAGTTTGCAGTAAAAAAAAAAATCGAAAAAAATTTTTTTTTGAAAATTTTGAAAATGTGAAGGGTGGTCAAACATGGTCAAACGATGGTCAATCGTATCCGATGAACAAAATGTCTATATTGGCTAATTTTAGCATTTTCACCATTAGACCCCAAAATATGGGTATAGCGGCTGTAGCCTAAACAAAAGGTGGTCAATCGAAATCGCTGATGGTCAATAGTGGTCAATCCT
Source organism: Holotrichia oblita (assembly GCA_023690525.1). NCBI lineage: Eukaryota > Metazoa > Arthropoda > Insecta > Coleoptera > Scarabaeidae > Holotrichia > Holotrichia oblita. The sequence continues at coordinate 100,029,877 of CM043021.1, read as the reverse complement.
TTCTAGCATTTTTGCCGATTTTTGACCACTTTGTGGTGCCAACTTCACGGACCTCATCATCGGCAGTAAATTTTTTACCCCGCAGCTCTTTTTTCATTTCCGGAAACAGGTAATAATCACTCGGGGCCAGGTCTGGGATGTACGGTGGGTGATTCACAATTTCGAAGCCCACCTTATGCAGGGCAGCTAACGCAACGCGGCTCTTGTGGACGGGCGCGTTGTCGTCCAAAAGCAGCACACCTTTCGTCAATTTTCCCCGTCGTTTCTCTTTAATGGTTTCTTTTAGTCGCTCTAATATTGAAGCGTAATATTCTCCGGTTATAGAAACACCTTTATCTTTATAATCAATCAACAATATTCCTTCCGAGTCCCAAAATACCGTTGCCATGAGTTTCCCAGCTGATTGTGACACTTTAAATTTCTTGGGAGGTGCTGTGCCCTTTTTATGCCACTGCATGGAGTCTTGTTTGGACTCAGATTCATAATGATGAACCCAAGTTTCGTCGACTCAATACACCATCCTTGTCTTCATTACAGAGGTCCAAAAATGCACGCGAACACTACGCGCTGTTGTTTTTGCGGCGGCGTGAGCATTCTCGGCACCCATCTTGCGCTGACCTTAGACATGCCGAGATGATCGTGTAGGATTTTAAAAATTGTTGTATCGGATACTCCAACCATTTCTGCGAGTTGTTTCTTCTTTAGTCGAGCATCTTCGAGTACAATTTTTTCAACTTTTTGGATAAGTGCTGGCGTGGTCACCTCAATGCTCCTGCCCGGCCTCGGGTCTTCTTCAAGAGCTTCCCTTCCTTGTTTAAATAAACTATGCCACTTGTAGTACACCATGGTTTTGCCTTGACAAGAGTCGCCGTAAACCAATGACATCTCATTCATTATGGTCGCGACTGATTTTCCTTGCCTGGTAAGGAACTTTATAACGGCATTCGATTTTTTCCATATTTCACTTTTCACTCCTGATTATGTTACTTGGTTGACGATAGCTCAAAGACTAACTGTCTAATAACAATGAAACTTCATGTTTATATTAATTATGAGTCGCTGCACAGGCCACCCCCCTACAACCCGCTCATTCCGTGAATATAAAAACGCTCCCTCGTAGGTATAGAGCTAGACTTGCAAACAACCGACTGTAAAAACGATCTTCATAAAGAAAGATTTAAACGGCAGTGATTCTGTTTACCCTTATCGTAACTTAACGCTTACTCTTTTATTGCCTTTAAACATTGCATATTTACTGATGTATGTATGTGTAAGTAACGCAGACGTAGCTAGCGAGTGCGCATATTAAAAGCAACGATCATCATATTTATAAATATACGATCCTGTTTTCCCACACGGTTTGTGTGAGCTCTCCGGAAGGAGCAGGAAAAAAAAAACCGAGAGAGAGAGAGAAAGAGACGAATCCACAAGCGAGTTCCACTTTTGCAAAAATATCTCCATCGTCGATTTTATTAATACCATCCCTACTGCAAGTGAAGCAGTAGTAGCTGTAGTAATAGCTTTCAGTACACAGCCGGTGTGTGTTGCTTCTGCTTGCATCGATATAATTCTTTCCGTGCGCGAGGGTGGGATGCTTCACTTATTTTTTAGCTTCTTTTAGTTTTGAAATATACACGTTAGATAGCGCTGGTATCGCTCGTCTGAGAAAGCCTTCGGTAAAACGCAGGTGTCCGCTTATATCTGTAATGCTTCTTTATTGGAAGACTAAATACGTCGTTAAAGACTTTATTTGGCAGATGTGTCGCTTTCCTACTATGGAAAAGCGGTGTAGGGGGAGCGAGTTAACGTTGGTACCTAAGGGATCATCAAAAATTTTTATAAAGAATATATTATCGACTTGTATCTTGAATTAAAATAACAAAATGCATCAAGTTGTTTAAATTTGAAGAGTTTGAACAAGCACCAACAGAAATAAGAACGTTCCTCAATTACAATTATAAGCACACCACAATACGCCCTTCCTGTCGAAAGCAAAAACAAGAAGATGGCAAAATTGCTGCGTTTCGATTTGGCTACTTCCCGAAGGTATCCGGTATTTCCCCAAAACTGCAGCCCCCATTTCTCTGCTGTTCAATATATCAAAAATGTATTACCGGCTGGGGATGTGGTGCGTTTAAACGTAGTGGATCATCTTATTGCGAGGAGGTTGGTGGTTGGTCAAGGTCCCGACGAAGAAATAGGTGTTTTGGGCTATTGTTACCATGGTACGACGAGGAGGCCTGTCCGGGTGTCCAAAACGAGGCAAATAGTCGCTAGAGAGACTTGACAAGTGACAAAATCTGTTGGACGTACACTCGCGGACTTTAGTCCGCGGACAGTAGAGTTTAGATCGATGCTACAAGAAAGACATGATAGACAGTCGGATTTCCAAGAATTCGTGGCCAAAACCTCAATTTACAAACTTTACAATTTCTGAATTGTCTTATTAGTTACCTGGGCATTGTTACCACCCTATGTCCTATAGCAGGTAGCAGACTCTTGGATGTGCCATCAGTCTAAACTTGGCGTTCTTTGGTAACGGATGTTATCAATTGTATTGTGGTCTAAGTCCCGACGAAGAAACAGGTGTTGGGCTCTTGTTACCATGGTACGAGGAGGAGGCCTGTTCAGGTCCAACCCAGCCGTTGCTGCTACGATGGAGTTGAAGGACTTCCCCATTTGGCTCTTCAGAGATCAACATTCCTCGCGAACGATTATCCTCAAGATTTTATTTTGCTGGGCCTCCAAACGTTTGAGGTGTGTCTTCGCAACGCAAACCCAGGACAGGGCTCCATAGGTAAGTATAGGACGCAGAAGCATTAAGGGTCATATTTATAGTCCGTGCTTGAGGTTGTGTCGATGCTTGAACACACGATTTTGACAGATTTGTAATGACATTTATGTCAAAATCGCGTACTCAAGCATCGACACAACCTCAAGGACAGACCATAAATATGAGCATAAAACGGTTTATAACCTTTGTTTCGTGTTGGCGGAGGGTCAGTCTGCTGTCCAGAATCATCTCAAGATAGGTGACCGAAGAACACCAAGTCAGGCGATAGTCAGGAATAAAAAGGTGGTCATAGGGAGGACATAGGCGCCTGGTAAATTGTATGGCCTGACATTTAGTTTCATTGACCTTCAGGCGCCGTTCTTCACTGGATCTCTTGGTGCAGAAGTAGAACACTAAACACTCTAACCCACTAAACATCAAACAACTTTGCAGTGCAAGCAATGCTGTCATTATCAAAAATAAAAACTTATTATCGCCTTGATAATGACAGCATTGCTGTTGAAACGCGTCGGTGTTTTAGTTAAAACTTATTTGGTGTTTAGTGGGTTAAAGTGTTTAGTGTTCTTCAGTCGCCATCTAGTGGACCAGTGAAGCATATCGTCCAAACCCGCTGAAGGCGACGACACACATGATGTAAAGATGGCAGTGTCGTCAGTCTGAAGTGCCAAATGCACTCTCTGGGTTCTAAGAAGTTCGTAAATGAACAAGAGGAAGAGCGTTGGACTGAGAAGCGATCCCTGCAGAACGTCCGCTGAGGCTACATTCTTGGTGACGATGTAGATTCTTCGATTCTGACAGGTAAGACTACAAGATCTTAACCACCTCGGGGTTGATGCCTACCACAACCATTTTGTAGATAAGTCCGCTGTGCCATACCGTGTCTAAGGCACGTGCGAAGTCCAGAAACATTGAATGGATTGAAGCAGCAATACGTTTGATGCAAGAGAAATTTATTCAAGTGATTCGGTCCTAATTTCAAAGCTGGAGGATGGAGGACTTTACTTCAACACTCTTTTTAGTTTGTATCCACTGCAGTGCCTTAGAAATCATTACTCGGACTCCATAACCATATTTGAGTCTGGAACGATCAGGCGTCCTTAGTACGACGCTTGATAACGGTCTTTAGACTGTGCCAACATTTGGAGAAAATCACTAACAGATTCGCTGCTGCTAAGTCGCTGATTTATCCTTTTGTTAACGCCAAAAATCTCCTGACCTTAAGCACGAAAGACAAAAGGACACCACTTACACTGGACCAACGTTGAGGTCAGATATGCTGGCTCTCAACCGAGTATAGCTTAGAACAGTGATGAGTATGGCCTATCTGTAGACGATGCAATGATGAGGAGAGAGGATTGGAATGACGGAGACTGCCATTGCTGGGAGCAAGAAACCTACAGATAGGACTGCCGGAAAAAGATTTCCTGTGATGTTAAGGGGTTAATGGAAAAAAAAACCTGACTCGTGCCCAGTAATAAAACAAACGAAAAATAAACAAGGACAACTCGTGCTCATGTGTGCTTAGATTCATCGCAAATACTCGATGATGTGTCCAAAATAGTGATCTTCGATGAAATCTGATCAGTTCCTCCGTTGTAGCAATATGCTTGCCAACTCAAATCAGGAACCATGGAGAGGATAGGAAGCTCGGCTAGTCCTAGACAGGCCTCCATCTTGTGTAGCTGTCAATGGAGTCTAAGAAGTGAAGGCTAAGAAGTCGAAAATTAATTTCTAGTTTTGAGATGAATCAAGATGGATCATAGAGAGAGAATTTAAAATAAAATAACAATAGTCAACGTTTATCCGTTAATTTTAATTGCAAATAAGAGAGCAATGCAATAACGTCGACAACACCGCATACTTCGAGGTAATAATTTAAATAAGCTGCGACTAATTGCAAGTCCGTAATCCTATTGTGTATTTGTGTGTGTGTGTGTGTGTTTGTGTGCTTGTGGAAGTTAAAATCGTACGTTGTAGAAAAAATGGTTGAAATCACGCTATCGTTTGTTGTAACTTACGTCTAACGCGATAGTAAAAGACAGCGATATGCGGAGAAAAATGGACAACTTTATAGGTACCACCCTTCGTTCGTAAGGGTATGCAGGCGACAAGGAAAACTGAATATAAGCGGACGCAATTCCACAAACGTATCTTGGCAGTATAAAGCGCTGTAAACACGATAGACACGCTATGCTCACGATAACGTCAACTAGGTTATACGTCTCCATATGTATCGCGAAATAATTGGACTTGCGATAATACCGCGATTACCTTTTTAAAATTGCCTATCCGTATAGTGGTATTATAGCAGTAATAATAATGCGTTTCATACGAATCAGCTCTTAAATTAACTGTACGATTAGCAACGCTGACATCTACTACGTTAGCGGCGCTTTTAAAAACCAGACACAAAGTGAATAATGGCTTCGTAAATTAAGAATCATTCTCGACACTGACTGGTGCGCTGGCGAGTAAGTGCTACTGAATGTTAGATTGGACGAGAGAGAGACTTACAGAGAACATTCACAATGTTCCTATGTCGCAAAACGAGGCAAACAGTCGCTAGAGAGACTTGACAAGTGACAAAATCTGTCGGACGTACAGTCGCGAACTTTAGTCCGAGGACAGTAGAGTTTAGATTTCCGAAGAAGATCGATGCTACAAGACAGACATGATAGCTTTCTAAAAGGTTATAAATTAAGGTTTTGAAAAAGAATCGTGCGATATTTTGCGATGTTGTCAGATATTCTTTTATTTAATATATATACTAATTTGTTTTTCTTTAGCTGCCCACCGAGTAATTTCAAAGAAAAATGTAACTATTTGCACGATGAAATCAAGAGAGGATATAGCGAATTGTCGTCGGAAGTTAAACAAACCTTAACCTCTTCAAGCACATTGGCACATATGTGGACATTTCATAAATAGTGATTTTTACCGCAAAACAATATGGTTCTCAACTGTATGCGTGTCACAGATTTCATGTTTGAAGAAATACCTGCTACTACCTTTTATAATAGGAAGAAAGAAAAAACACGAATTTTAGAATGTTTAAAAAATCCAAATGATTCAGACATGGAGGATATTGCAGTATGCAGTGATGATGATGCCGATGGAGTCTACCGAGTCAACTAGAAGATCAAGATATTCCTGATGAGACTGACAGTAGCGATGGCGAAAGTAATATTCCCCTGAGTGAGTTAGCAAACCGATACCGAAGGCAGCAAAATGATGCTTCACCAACTGTTACAGAATCGAATGTGTGGTATTCTGAAAGAGATAATAAGTATGCAGACAACCCACCAATGTTTCTTGGTTCACATGAAATATTCATTGATGGAGAAACACCCCAGTCTTTTTTCATGCAACTGTTTCCAGAAGAACTCTTTCAGCTCATAACATTGGAAACTATCCGTTTTCCAGTTCAGAGTGGAAAATATTTTTTCGCTATCAGTTGCAGAAATCAAAATATTTTTTGCTACCAACATAATTGCCACGAATATAAAGTACCCAGCTTACCGACTGTATTGGTCATCAATTCCTGGTCTTATTTTCAATGCTATGCCTCTGAGACGATATGATGAAATAAAACGATACCTGCATTTTATCAACAATGATGACATCCCACAAAATAGTACAGATTCCTTCATCAAAGTGCGACCCATGTTGGACATCCTTTCAAGGTCATATGCTGCCGCTGCTACCCCAACACAGTTTATGGCCAATGACGAAATGATAATACCTTTCAAAGGCAGGAATAGAAGTAAACAATATATAAAATCCAAGCCAAAGAAGTGGGGCTTCAAGGCTAGGGTGAGGGCATCAGTTGATGGTTATGTATCCAAATTTGAAATGTACCAGTTTACTCCTGACCAAGAAAAGACTCCATTAGATGTGATTGGTGATACTGTTGTTAGAATGTGTGCAGGACTGGAGAGATTGAACCACAAAATTTTTTTAGATAATCTGTTCACCATTCATGTGGTTGGCACTGTTAGAGCTAATAGAATACAAAAAGTTATTATTATTATTATTATTACAGAAGCAGGGAAGGGGTGGTTGTTCAGTCGCGACGTCTTCTGACAATATAACAATAGTTAGGTGGACAGACAGAGAATAAAATTGTCCACATGATTTCAAGTTTTGCTGGCAAGGATCCACAAGATATCGTGCGTAGATGGGATAGAAAGACAAAAAAATATGTGAGCATTTCAAGACCACAAGCTATAATTCAATATAATAAATTTATGGGTGGTGTTGACCTAACAGACCGTATGATCGCACACTATCCACATGCTCTTAAGAATAAGAAATTTTATATGCAAATAGCATTTCATTTCATGAATGTTTCAATAATACATGCTTGGTTATTATATAGAAAAATTAAAACATCTACAATGCCATTAGTAAAATTCAAAGCCTCAATTGCTACTACTATGATACAACTCTGTGGAAATGGTAAGAAACGAGGAAGACCATCAACCCTGAAACAACCTACTCCAAAAAAGACGAGAGCTTGGAATAAAGTCTTGCCCGAAATCCGTTCTGATGGATTGGGGCACTATCCCAAAAAAATGGATTTCAAGAATGCGTCACGTTGTCATGAAAAAACTGAACACTATCCTCAGTGGCAACATATGTGTACGCCATTTTTTTTCCAAAAATATTTGGAATTTTGTGAATAAAACTACTTTGTTCCTCTTTTCTATCACATATCTGCTTAAATAAACGGTTGAAAAAAATTTTTGAGCGATTTTATTTTCACAAATAAATTTGTGCTTGAAGAGGTTAACAAACTTTACTTCTCAGTATAAAAATAATTGGAACCTGTCATCTAGAAATAATCAGGCATTCCAGAATAAAAACCAATCATGGTTAGCAACAAAAATTGAATTTTCCTGTTGTCTAAAACCTGTCATTACAAAGGAAGGTGGAAGATCTTCGCTTTACTTTTTGGAAAGTAGCGAAAGGTCTAAAAGTCGAAAAACGGAAGCATTACGATCACAGTTCAGTTATCAGGAAATGAGTTAAGCGGGTCAAAATGCAACTAAGAGCAGAAGGTAAAGTAGATTCTTCAGTTGAAATGAAGGACAGTAGTGAAGTATTTTCGACTCCCAAACGTGCAACAAAATACAGAGAGACTTATTCTGCAAGCAGTGCAAGGGCATCATTGGTTGTGGAAGCAAAATTAACCAAATACCAGTATAATATTGTTAGACAATCTGTAAAAGAAAACAATTGTGATATGTACCTATGTCAACTATGAAGCTATTACGGCCGCAAAAAAAAACTGCTATCCTGATAATTTAGCTATTACTGAGTCAACCGCAGAGGTACCACTACAAAATCTGCTGGATCATTCGATTATGTCAATCTATAAAAGAGGTAATAGCAACAATACCACCTAATGAGATAAAGATAATTTAATTACAAAAAGGGGGCTGTGATGGAAGCTCCGGCATGAGTCAGTACAAGCAGCGGTTTTCTGATCTTACCGTTTCTGATGCAAGTATCCTTCTTACTTCACTTGTAACAAATTTATTATATGGCAAAATCCTCCAAAATCGTCTTCAAATGGTTCTTGAGACAACAGATATTACTGTAAAAGAAGTGGAGTACATTGAAGCCCAAATATCGTCATTAGTTAGTAGTTAGGCGGCTGACTATTGTTGTGAGAGGACGATAGATGCCGGGGTTCAATTCTATGGAGGGACGGTGACATTTTTTCAGAGTGTTTAATCCCGGATCGACTTACCATTCGCTGTTGGGAGCAAAGTGATTAACCGGAGAACCGAAGAGCAGCCATCAACAGCGGCCGTGAAAGCCTGAAGACTACATTGATTTTTTGAATGTTTACTTCATTTATCGTATAAGCTAGTTATTAGATAGTGGCAAGCTCGTGGAAACGAGAACAAAAGCAACGTGGCACAAAATAAGAAAAATATGTTTCAAAAGCAGATGGGTTTGCTGGTAGATAAGCCGAAACCAGTGTAGTGAAGTACTAAGGGGCCAGTAATAAAACAAACAAAAAATAAACAAGGACAACTCGTGCTCATGTGTGCTTAGATTCATCGCAAATACTCCATGATGTGTCCAAAATAGTGACCTTCGATGAAACCTGGAAGTTCCTCCGTTGTAACAATATGCTCGCCAATTAAAATCAGGAACCATGGAGAGGATAGGAAGATCGGCCAGTCCCAATCAGGTCTCCATCCTGTGTAGCTCTCAATGGAGTCTAAGAAGTGCTTGCGCAACAGAAACAAGACCAACCTCCTCACAACATCACATGACTAATTTAAGTCGTCAAATCATCTTGTAGCTAGTGCTGTCTCAATGTGGATTAATGTGGATTAAAGGAGTCGAAAATTAAGGCAAGCTCGTGGAAACGAGAACAAAAGTGGCACAAAATAAGAAAAATATACAGGAAATGTTTCAAAAGCAGATAGTTCAATAAGGTACTGAATGAACTAACGATGGAAATACTGCTCGAAGATTTTTTTGATGATGTCACAACATCTGCCCAAATCACCAATGTAGATGAAGATATAATTAAACGTTTTAGAATAATCTTGTTAACGATATCCAGTGGATATGGTAAAAAATCTTACTCAAAGAGATCTAGAAAATGAAGCAATAGCGCTAAGAGGATGAGGACGACCCTTTCTAAAGTAATCGTTCGTCGGACGACGAAAACTACTCTCTCAGAAATTTGACTAACGACAATTCTAACAGCGAAGAATCTTTATCTGATGGTGGAGATGAAGACATCAGTGCTGGATCATCAGATGAAACAATGGAGGATGAAATCCAGAACAATGACTTTTCATTTAAATGTAATAATAATGTAATACTTCCTACAGAGCAAGCAATGACTTCAATTTTTCGTAATGGTACTACCGAAATAGATCTGTTTCTAAAATTGTTTCCTAAAAGTTTGATGATGAATATTGCTACATGCACAAATACAAGATTGAAGATAAATAATTATAAAATTGGGTTCTCCTCACATTAAAATTTATTGATCTCTCTACATGTTTCGGCCTATGGCCATCTTCAGGAGATTAGTCAAATTGGATCAATTTGGCACTCACATGGTTAACTGGAAAGAGAGACGATTTTCACCGATTATCACGAGATTATGATTGTCTTGGGATGTTCTCTAATCATGGCCTTCTTTCAATCTCTATTGGTCCAGAAACGAATCACTTGCTAGTTGAGCTATAAAAAAAAAGCTATTTCAAGAGATCAGTGTGAATTATTACTTGCCAAAATGTATTTTAATGACCTCAACAAACGCGAAAATGCTACTACATTGAAGAAGTTGAAGAATTCTTTTCAAAAGATTCATCTCATTAAAATGGCTAAATTCGAGGGAAGGTCGTCAATAAAACAGTACCTTCCCATGAAGTTGGCACAATCTATCAGAGATCCAAATGTAACTTTATGTTTCGACATCGGTAGGAACGATCATCAAAACTCGAAAAAAAAAAACGTTCCAAAATTCAATAAGAAACTAGAGAGTGGAGAATCAGAATTCGTGGTGAATAAGGAAGGTACCATCGTAGCTAGATGGCAAGATATCAAGGATGTGTTAGCTATAAAAGCAATTGCTTTTCTGATGAAGTGGTTGAATAAGTTGAACGCACCATCAAAGACGGTAATAAATTGACAGCATCATGTCCAAAGACCATTCTTGGTCACAGTTGCTGAGGACCTTATTTCTCAAGGCCGGACAGGAGCTAATATCAAGCGCAGATTAGCTAGCTCTTTAGGAAGACCTCGCAAAAAAAGAGAAAAATGTTGAACTTCGGTGACCATTTGCCTATAGAAGGAGAACAACGTTTTTCTCATTCCATTGAATTGGTTTTTATTTTTTTTTTTTTACTAAATTTTTTCTTTTTCCCAGGCCACAATGTCAAAATTCAATAAAATAAAATTTTGAGCCTACTGGATCTTTAATGTCCCACCTTAAATGTCTAAGTGTTGTTTGTTCGCAAAATCCGGGCAAAGAAATTAAAAATCCGTCTCGAAAGGGTTAATAGAAAAAGTGTCCAAGGATTAAAGTCGGCGACTGTACATAATGCTGGTAATTCTCGCTAGACTTGTGAAATCTTTTAAAAATTTCATGTCGTGTAGTCTCGTTTACAGTAGAACAATTCTAGCGAGGACTATTTTAGCGCTGCTTGTGTTTTTTTTTTTTTGTAGATTTAAAAGATAATAAAATAATAAAATGGCGAAAATCTAGAGAAGAAACAAAAAAGGAATACACCTTGTATATCGATCGTTCCAATTAGATTGAATTGAATAAAAGCGGGGAGAGGGTACCCAGTTGCTGCAGAAGCAAAACACATATTTAACTTGCATAGGTAAGCAGCACTACCCTCTCCCCTCCCCCTCCAGTTACAAAACCCTACGTTACGAACTGTCGGCGTCGGTCGCAGGTCTAAATCCGTGCGCAGGTAATTATCAAACTAGTATAAATATTCAAATTGCAGTACCGGTTGGCGAACCCGCGTCCCCGCTAAAGGCAACCAACTAGATAGGTAGGTAGCAGCAACAGCAGCGCCAGCAAAAGGATACCGCAGAGCTGTCCGTCTCAAAGGAAATTAAGTTATCTAAGTGGCATGACTGCAGCTCGCATACCGCATTTGAAATTATTACTTCCCGTGTTGAATTACACCCGGAATATATAAAATACCGATGCTTTGTTACCGGTTTCCCTAATGTTTCAAGTATTTCGCATCGATGAATGTACAAAGGGAATAGATGTTTGTAATAGTTTTGATGTGTTTGTTTTAAGAACAGGTCCTTTTGCTGTGGAATGCTCTCGCTAGAATTAAGTGTTGTTTCTATTCTGGTCTGTTGGTAATTTATTCGGTTGGAAATTGGTTCCAAATTTTTTGCCATTTAGAAAAGAATTCTTTTGACATCCTTCAATTGCTTCCCCAAAATCTGGGGAATCAATGAGTGTTAGATTTCTGTGAAGTACTGTATGACGATCGAATTTTCAAACTCGATTCGAACATTATGTTGCTTAGAACCTTGTAATATTGGACGAGCGACTTGTTTGATCAACACCCTCGCATCTTACCGGATGGATGACCTTCTTCTCAATGGTCTCATTACAAGAATCTTAAACTACATTCTTGTTCTTTAAACGTGAAAGGAGAGCACACTTTGATTAATATTATAAATTATTATTACTAATACTAGATCTCCTAGAGAAGCTTGCTTGTGTGAAGTCAAATCTCTCCTCTCGCCTCCTCTAGCCTGTTCTAGGTTTATTCCACATTGTTTCAGAGATTTACAAAACAAACATATTAACGAGCTATCGGGAAAAAAAACTTCTTTTCAATCAAACATCTTCCTCTCTCCCAACCCCTCCCCCAAAGTTGTACCAGATTTTGGTCCAAGTTTGTTCCACACAGTTTTGAAGATTTGTTAGGAGGTTTAATATTAAGAAACTGTTGGAAAAAAAACAAACGGAAAACCGATCTTTTCGGTCAACCACCCACCTACTCCACCCCGTCCCCTCGAAAAAAAATTGTTCCAGGATGTTTTGAGCATCGTTCTAAAATTTCAACCTTCTATCGTGTGTAATTTATGCTTAATGATCAGGAAGAATGAAATTTCGCTCTAAAATTCAACATTTCGCAAGTTATCTTGGTTTTTTTTTGGATGTTGTTCTAAAGTTTTAGCCCTCTACCATCTTCACGAAATAATTGGTTCCTTCCGTTTTCCCGAACTCACCATTTAATTTTTTTTAGGGTTATTCTGTGTGTTGTTCTAAAGTTTCAACTTTGTATTATGTGCACTACAGGAAATAATTGAGGAAAACGAACTCCTTTACTCTCCCCACCCTCACAACCTTTTTCAGTTAGAAAATTTTGACAATTCTAGATTTGTTCTATATTGACCCAAAAAAAAAGGTTTTTTCCAGTTTTTTTAATTATATAAATAATTGAGAAAAACAAACCCTTCCACCCTTCCTCCTCTCCCACTCCTTTCAGTTTCTAACTCTACAATTCTAGATTTGTTCTATATTGACTCAAAAAAGTTTTTTTTCCTATTTATTAAATTATATAAATAATTAAGGAAAACGAATGCTTCCACCCCCTCACACTCCACTCCTTTCAGTTTCGAAATTTTGACAATTCTAGATTTGTTCTATATTGATCTAAAAAAAGGTTTTTTTCCTATTTATTAGATAAGTCTATAAATAATTGAGGAAAACAAATCCTTTCCACTCCCCCTCCTACCACTCCTTTTCAGTTTCCAAATTTTAACAATTTTAGATTTGTTCTATATTAACCTAAATAAAGGTTTTTTTCCTGTTTATTAAATTATATAAATAATTTAGAAGAACAAATCCTTCCACTCCCCCCCTCCTACCTCCCTTTTCAGTTTCGAAATTTTGACAATTCTAGATTTGTTTTATATTGACAAAAAAAAAAAGATTTTTTTCCTATTTATTAAATTTTATAATTAATTGGGGAGGAAAAGGAACTGAAGGAGGGAGGGGAGGAGGAGGGTTCAGTTTCGAAATTTTGACAATTCTAGATTTGTTCTATATTGATCTAAAAAAAGGTTTTTTTTTCCTATTTATTAGATTAAGTATATAAATAATTGAGGAAAACAAATCCTTTCCACTCCCCCTCCTACCACTCCCTTTTCAGTTTCCAAATTTTAACAATTTTAGATTTGTTTTATATCGACCAAAAAAAAAAGATTTTTTTCCTATTTATTAAATTTTATAATTAATTGGGGAGGAAAAGGAACTGAAGGGGGAGAGGGGGAGGAGGGTTCAGTTTCGAAATTTTGACAATTCTAGATTTGTTTTATATTGACAAAAAAAAGATTTTTTTCCTATTTATTAAATTTTATAATTAATTGGGGTGGAAAAGGAACTGAGGAGGGAGGGGAGGGAGGAGGGTTCAGTTTCGAAATTTTGACAATTCTAGATTTGTTCTATATTGATCTAAAAAAAGGTTTTTTTTCCTATTTATTAGATTAAGTATATAAATAATTGAGGAAAACAAATCCTTTCCACTCCCCCTCCTACCACGCCCTTTTCAGTTTCCAAATTTTAACAATTTTAGATTTGTTTTATATCGACCAAAAAAAAAAGATTTTTTTCCTATTTATTAAATTTTATAATTAATTGGGGAGGAAAAGGAACTGAAGGGGGGAGAGGGGGAGGAGGGTTCAGTTTCGAAATTTTGACAATTCTAGATTTGTTTTATATTGACCAAAAAAAATGATTTTTTTCCTATTTATTAAATTTTATAATTAATTGGGGAGGAAAAGGAACTGAAGGGGGAGAGGGAGGGAAGTTTCGAAATTTTGACAATTCTAGATTTGTTCTATATTGACCCAAAAAAAAGGTTTTTTCCAGTTTTTTTAATTATATAAATAATTGAGGAAAACAAACCCTTCCACCCTCCTCCCTCCCCACTCCTTTCAGTTTCTAAACTCTACAATTCTAGATTTGTTTTATATTGACTCAAAAAAAAGTTTTTTTCCTATTTATTAAATTATATAAATAATTAAGGAAAAAGGAATGCTTCCACCCCCTCACACTCCACTCCTTTCAGTTTCGAAATTTTGACAATTCTAGATTTGTTCTATATTGATCTAAAAAAAGGTTTTTTTTCCTAATTATTAGATTAAGTATATAAATAATTGAGGAAAACAAATCCTTTCCACTCCCCCTCCTACCTCTCCCTTTTCAGTTTCCAAATTTTAACAATTTTAGATTTGTTCTATATTAACCTAAATAAAGGTTTTTTTCCTGTTTATTAAGTTATATAAATAATTTAGAAGAACAAATCCTTCCACTCCCCCCCTCCTACCTCCCTTTTCAGTTTCGAAATTTTGACAATTCTAGATTTGTTTTATATTGACCAAAAAAAAAAGATTTTTTTCCTATTTATTAAATTTTATAATTAATTGGGGTGGAAAAGGAACTGAGGAGGGAGGGGAGGAGGAGGAGGGTTCAGTTTCGAAATTTTGACAATTCTAGATTTGTTCTATATTGATCTAAAAAAAGGTTTTTTTCCTATTTATTAGATTAAGTATATAAATAATTTAGGAAAACAAATCCTTCCTCCCCCCTCCTACCGCGCCCTTTTCAGTTTCGAAATTTTGACAATTCTAAATTTGTTCTATATTGACCCAAATAAAGATTTTTTTCCTATTTATTAAGTTTTATAAATAATTGAGGAAAACGAATTGAAAGGGAGGGGCGGGGAAGGGGGTTCAGTTTCGAAATTTTGACAATTCTAGATTTGTTTTATATTGACCAAAAAAAAGATTTTTTTCCTATTTATTAAATTTTATAATTAATTGGGGAGGAAAAGGAACTGAAGGGAGGAGAGGGGGAGGAGGGTTCAGTTTCGAAATTTTGACAATTCTAGATTTGTTTTATATTGACCAAAAAAAAACGATTTTTTTCCTATTTATTAAATTTTATAATTAATTGGAATGGAAAAGGAACTGAAGGGGGGAGAGGGGGAGGAGGGTTCAGTTTCGAAATTTTGACAATTCTAGATTTGTTCTATATTGACCCAAAAAAAAGTTTTTTTTCCTATTTATTAAATTTTATAATTAATTGGGGAGGAAAAGGAACTGGAGGGGGGAGAGGGGGGGAGGGTTCAGTTTCGAAATTTTGACAATTCTAGATTTGTTCTATATTGACCCAAAAAAAGGTTTTTTTTTCCTATTTATTAATTAAGTATTTATAAATAATTGAGGAAAAAGGAATCCTTTCCAAGGGGGAGAGGGGGAGGAGGCCCTTTTTAGTTTCCAAATTTTAACAATTCTAGATTTGTTCTATATTAACCTAAATAAAGGTTTTTTTTCTATTTATTAAATTATATAAATAATTTAGGAAAACAAATCCTTCTCCCCCCCCCCTACCGCGCCCCTTTCAGTTTCGAAATTTTGACAATTCTAAATTTGTTCTATATTGACCCAAAAAAAGATTTTTTTTTCCTATTTATTAAGTTTTATAAATAATTGAGGAAAACGAATTGAAAGGGGAGGGGCGGGGAAGGGGTTTCAGTTTCGAAATTTTGACAATTCTAGATTTGTTCTATATTGACCCAAAAAAAGATTTTTTTTCCTATTTATTAAGTTTTATAAATAATTGAGGAAAACGAATTGAAAGGGGAGGGGCGGGGAAGGGGGGTTCAGTTTCGAAATTTTGACAATTCTAGATTTGTTCTATATTGTCCCAAAAAAGGTTTTTTTTTTCCGATTTATTAATGGTCATGGTCATATTTATAGTCCGTGCTTGAGGTAGTATGGATGCTTGAGCATGCGATTTTGACAGATTTCTAATGACATTTACGTCAAAATCGCCTTAACTGACTACAAATGACCCTAAATTATATAAATAACAGAGGAAAACGAACCACCCTCCCCACCCCCCTTTCTGTTTCGAAATTTTGATAATTCTAGATTTGTTCTATATTGACCGAAAAAAAAATTTTTTCCCTATTTTTTAATATTATTTTGCAAAATTCAGCAACAATATGAAACGGAGAGAGGAAGGGAGGAGGGAAGGGGAGGGAGGGCGGTTGTCTTGTCACTCACTAACTTACTACTTTTAGATTTTCCGAAGACCTTTCATACTGTTTGTCTAGTTGCTTTCTGTTCTTTCTTTCAGTTGGTTGTTGGAGTTCCCCAAGGGTCTACTTTTGGGCCAATATTTTTTTATCAGTATATAAGTCTCAATTTACTAAATCTAGAGTTATATTTATCGTTCCCACCATAAAATTGGGCAGTCTGCTATGACCTCAGTTTAAAGCTGAATTCGTTGAAGACACAGTTGTTGATTTTTTGGTAAATTAAAAGTTTGTAATGATTAGAGCAGCATAATAATCTTGGTGATATAAATCTATTATTTTCACGAATAAAGTTTTGAGTGGAGTCGAAACAGCGATAGGCGAATAACCACCCTTCTCAGAACTAACATAACAACAAAAGAAAACAACCCTTACGATTTGAACTTTCAAAAATTAATCTAAATTGCGGATGGGCGGAAAAAAAAACACAGTTTGTGTGTTTCCGTTTTCAGTTCCCCAAATATACTTATGTATATAAATATGTATGTATAGAGGTACTCTGATCTAATTGCGTCAAATTGTTACATATGCTCAAAGGGCCGCGTAGTCATGATGCTTTTTCCATGAATAAATAATCAGAAAATTGCCGACGAACACGAGATGTTGCATGGCGTGGAAATCTTGAAAACGCGATCATGTGGGTTCGGGAATAAACAACTACGCATGGTATACGGGTTCGGAAATAATTACTCTCAATTTAGGTTTCGGAAAATGTCACGAAACTAAACGAAAATAATGATAGGTACCTCAATATAAAGCTCGAGTAATTAAAAAAATGTTGAGTTTAGTCTAAAATTCTTTTTTGGACAATATTTATATCCTACAGCGTTTTCGCGTTTTCCCAATATACAGAGAGAGAGAGAGAATGAGAGAGAGAGGCACCCCAGAAGTGTTTACCCATTAATGATTGAAGCTGTTGTTCGAACGTCAAAAAAATATTTGTTTGGAAAACATCGTCTTTCTTCAATAGATGATGGAGAATCGGTTAAAAATAAGAGCGCTTTTTAGGGGGTGTAAATAATTAATAAAGATGTTTTAATCTTTCATTATACCAGTTTCTTAACCCTTTCCTGTTCCTCCTCCTCCAGGTAATATTGTGCTTTTCTTTAGTGTTTGTTCGAGGAGTTCGGGTGATTAATGAAGTGGAGGTGTTTAAATAATTTTGGAAATTTTTGTTCGGGAATGAACTAATCCCCGATTAAATCTGTTAAAATATAGTCTAAAATTATTATTTAAACCGTATTGGACCCGAAGGACTATTTAGAGTCATGTACATAGCGGAAGCGTCGGCGAAAATTTCTGATTTATGGGTGATTAAGTGAATTACGCTAAGCTTTAATGTTTAACTAACTTTATCCTGGAGCTTGCTGTCCCGGGACGTAGCGGAGACAAAGCCGAAGCATTTAACTGGAAATTTATTAAGTGTACGAGTCGGGCCTGCGATACCGTGCAATACACATATGTACATATACCGGGTGCTCCACAAAAATTTCCAAACGCTGTAATGCCATTATTTATCATCTGATTTTAATGATCTATATATGAAACTGTTTTCCTACGGTTTTTGTTTCAGTTGGATTGTCATGTCTCTATCGTTTGTTTAAGAAAATGGTGAGACACTACCAGAGAACAACCGGGGCAAAGCCCTACCAAGACTATAAAGAAGAGAACATGCAAAAAGCCGTACAAGCTATTGAGGAGGGGATGTCGAAGAAATTAGCTGCGCAAACCTATCAGGTACTTCGGACAACTTTGGGTCGTAAGATTCTTGGCAAGTAGTAGGCCGCCCAAGAGTGCTTTCATCCGAGGAAGAACGCAGTATATCTGAGACCCTTGGAGTGGTGGTTAATTGGGGTTTCCTCTTAACCAGGCCGGATGTGAGGACGGTCATCGCAAAATACCTAAACAAACAAGGGAAAACAGTTAAGATTGTCAAAAACAACACTTCAGGCGAAAATTTTCTGGATGCATTTATCCAGAGAAACAGACTGTCCATTCGCCTGGCATCGAACATAAAAAGGTCCAGAGCATCCGTCGACCGCGAAGATATTTTAAATTTGTTCACCAATATGAATGAAGCTCTAAACGATGCAGATGATTTCAATATTTACAATTATGACGAGACAAATGATACTGGGGCATAGAAGGTGGTGGTCCCCAGAAACACTTGATGTGGCTGTATTTGGATCCATGAAAAAGTGTTGGAGAAAGATTTTAGACGACTGGAGAAAAGAAAGCCGATATCTAGGAAATCTTTCCAAAGAGCGGTTTTTCAATTTGCTCTCTAAGTTATTATGGAAAGCCATATCTGAGAGTGTCAGCCAAAATTTGATATCTGGACTTCGAGCCACTGGGTTTTATCCACCTAATGCAAACGAGGTTCTGAAAAGGATTCCAGATGGATCAACACCAGACGATCGAGACACCATAAAAAAAAGGGCCAAGAAAATTTAGCCAGAGATGATGATAGTAACGTGACTCGCACAGATGCACCTAGTGCACTAGCTGGCCCAGGATCGTTTGGTGTAGTCGAAAGGAAAAAAATTAAGAAGAAATCTCCTCGAATTCAGCCTAGGCAAAAAAGTGAAAGACAAAAGAGAAGTGAAACAGATGCAAAGTGTGGCGTTTGTTTTTGTAATTGAAATGACTTCCTTGGCAGACAACAGTGAATCAAATGTATTCAGTGATTTAAATGGATATGTGGTCTATGCAACAACGGAAGTGAAGACCCTTATTTTAAATGCGATTACTGTGACGATTCAGAGGCAGAGCCGTTGGAATATCAAGAAGATTCTGAAGCCGACAGAGATTTTATGCTCGGCGAATGACTTAAGAGTTCCTTCTATATTTTAAGTTGTTTCTGCATCTATAAATTTAATATTTTTATAAATAAAGCATTTTTTGAACGTTTTTGGTCGTTATTTTTTTATTAAAAATCTAATACATACGAGGGAGCGTTTTTATATTCGCGGAAATCCCCCATTCCAGGGGTGGAAATAAAAAAACCAAATTATTTTTCTTTTTCAATATATTCACCTGCAAGACGGATACATTTTTCACATCTTTCAATTAATTTATTTATACCCTCACAAAAAAATGATTTCTCTTTATCTGCAAGATACGCCAAAACTGCCTCTCCTTGACTTCATCATCGGCAGTAAATTTTTTACCCCGCAGCTCTTTTTTCATTTTCGGAAACAGGTAATAATCACCCGTGGCCAGGTCTGGGCTGTAGAGTGGGTGATTCACAATTTCGAAGCCCACCTTATGCAGGGCAGCTAACGCAACGCGGCTCTTGTGGACGGGCGCGTTGTCGTGCAAAAGCAGCACACCTTTCGTCAATTTTCCCCGTCTTTTCTCTTTAATGGCTTCTTTTAGTCGCTCTAATATTAAAGCGTAATATTCTCCGGTTATAGAAACACCTTTACCTTTATAATCAATCAACAATATTCCTTCCGACTCCCAAAATACCGTTGCCATGAGTTTCCCAGCTGATTGTGACACTTTAAATCTCTTGGGAGGTGCTATCCCCTTTTTATGCCACTGCATAGAGTCTTGTTTGGACTCAGGTTCATAATGATGAACCCAAGTTTCGTCGACTCAATACACCATCCTTGTCTTTATTACAGACGTCCAAAAATGCACGCGAACACTCTACGCGCTGTTGTTTTTGCGGCGGCGTGAGCATTCTCGGCACCCACCTTGCGCTGACCTTAGACATGCCGAGATGATCGTGTAGGATTTTAAAAATTGTTGTATCTGATACTCCGACCATTTCTGCGAGTTGTTTCTTCTTTAGTCGAGCATCTTCGAGACCATCCACAAGCTTCTCAACAATTGCTTCCCTTAAGTTATTTAGCTCAATCTCTTTGTCCTTATTTAACTGCTTATCAGAATCAGTTTCTCTCTTATTTTTGACAAAACACTATACAACAGGCTTTTTTTTGCAACTTGTTTTTACAGTTTAGATTACATTCTGGTCCTTTGGTTGGAGTAACGGTGGTACATTTGGGGGCAGATTTGACCATCCTCAGACTTCAGATCCTCTTTATCGATTTGTCCAGGACAATTATCAAGAACCAATAGAGCTTTTTGAGGCAAACATTGTTTTAATCATCCATCCCTTAGTGTGGTTTGTGTATTAAACAGGTAAATTGACATTCTTAAAAGCCATAGGAGATTTTAATTTCTCAATGACAAGCATTTGCAGCCTGTGAGTGCTACTAGTATTAGTGCACGATCTTTAGCCAATATTCGGCCAGGAGCACTAGCTTTGGCCCTATGACTGAATGTCTTGTTTTGGTAAAAGACGCTAAAACAAACCACTCTCGTCTGCATTATAGACCTGATCCGAGCCTAGTTCCATTTCGTCAACAATTTTTTTTTTTATTTGTCAATAAAGGCTCAACACATTCTACATCGCATGAAAGTTTCTCACCAATTACAGTTAACAGTCTAATTCCAAAGCGTCTTTTGAATTTGTCAAGCCAACCCACACTTGCACGAAAGTCATCTTTTCCCATAATTATATAAAAAATCTTAGCCTTTTCCATAAGAATTTCACCTGAAATAGGCGTGTGCCTGTTCCTTTCTTCCATTAATCAAGGTAAAAATGCTTCTTCTACTAGTGGAAACTCACCTGATTTCAAAGTTTCAAAAACGATTCAATTTGGTCCTTTTTCTGCTTTATGTCGTGTATTGTTGCACGGCCAATATTGTATTCCTTAAACAAATTTGTCACCTTTTTCCAAACGTTTTAAAGAAACACGAAAACAGCTGACATGCAGGCGCGTTAGTCTCAAACTGCCGGATTACTGAACGTGCCGGAGTGATGCATGCCCGGATTATAGAGACTGTACTGTATTTTAATTTATTGGCTACGTGCTGGTCCTTCACCAGTAAACACGGCCTTATTATTTTACTATTAAATAACTATAATAATCACAAGATCACTAACTGGGCCCTAATTTAACAAACTTCTAACACTAATTGCCACGCGGACTAGACTCTTTAGCGTTCTAACGGGAAGTGTTGTATATATTCGGAGTCGAGCCGATCACCTTATGCTTCGCAACGTTTCCATATAAGGAAATGTTCTCATATTGGCTCGAAGAATACAGTACAGTTTTAATAAAAGTCACCTGTTCATTCGTTGTCGGTTAACTCACGTGCTCGTCGCGCCAAAGCTTGACTACTACAGGATTGAAAACTCTTCAGCATCCTCATTATAATCCAGATCTTGTTCCCTGCGAGTTTGCGCTGGTTCTCTAAATATTAAAATGAAGCTACATAGCTGGTTTTGGAAACAGGTGTCTCACAAAGACGCTGTTTTATGACTGCAGTCCTACCATCTCCACAACTAACTATCATGATTAAATCGTGAATCACGATTTGTCACATAAGTACCACTCTAATCTATGTGTGTATTGAGGAGATAACGAGTCAGCACATCATTTACATCGAAGCATACAGAGCAGTATTTTAAAATCCTACTTTCATTGCTGAAAAGGCAAAAAAAGAGCAGTCGATGCAACAATAAAAAAAGCATGTTGTATGCCAACAATTTTTACAACCAACTCGACAACAATGTAGTAGGGGACTACATTATAAACGGATTCAATGTAGACTCTACACGACGCTGGCTGCAAGATGGAATTTATTATATTAAATTGTCTCTCCCCGCAACAATATAATGCTATACAATGTAAATACGTAACAAGTAACGTGCCCGTATTACTTTTTACGATTATAGACGTTCCTAATGGAATGCAAATGCTGCAGCACCGACTACTAACCCGAACAGCTGTAAGACCTGCAAACGTCGTGAAGTCTAAAACTAGGGTAAGTGTATGTACATTTCCCTTATCTACAAGGAAGATATTATTACTGTGAAACGCGCACCGGCAAAGGAGAACGTGCCTATTTTCTTGTTTGAGCTGTATCAGGGTTACCAACACACACACACACACACATATATACATATATTTCTTGTACTATACATACAGCCGGGAGAGAGAGCATAGTTCAGAAATTTCATGGCGATGCGTATCTGAAAACGAAATCTCGAACTTTAGAAGCAAGAGCTCGATTTCAATAGAAGGGCCGCCCTACTGTTTTTGTTTTGTCGTATTTATTTAAGATAATTCAAGTAAACTATGTAAGGACGGCCTTCCTTATCAAGTATTCATGCGGATTGTGTACCTTTATAGGAAGAAAGAAAAAATCGAAAAGTCTCGAAAACAACTGGGTCGGAAAATGATGAAAATACACCTATGTAACATAAATGGAGGGAAAATAAAAAGGAAAAACACAGTTTTGTGGGTATGGTGGGTTTGTCTCTATTCATCTGGAAAGTTTAGGTAGGTTTTGAGGAAACCTTAAAAGTTTTTATTCCTTCGCTATCTTGATTTGTCGTAAAATCGTTGATTTTCAAAAACCTTCTGTTGTAACGAAAAAAGAAATTTATTATACTTACCTAACAAAAATTTAGTAAAATAGCAAAATTAAATTTGCATATTTATATATGGGTGTTCCACAAAAATTTCCAAAGGCTGTAATGTCTTTGTTTATCATCTGATTTTAATGATGTAATGAAGTTTGCAGAATCGTACCACGGGTGTGTTCTTGGTTCTGTCGAAAGCTTTTGATAGTGTTGACCATTCGATCTTGTTAAAGAAATGAGAACGAATGGGTTTCCGAGGAATTATGCTCAGCTTACTACAATCATATTTGACAGGACGCAAACAATGTGTACAAGTTAATATAAACGGTGAAATCATACAATCCGATTGGCTAGATTGGTTCTATACTGCTTGCTTTCCTATTCATATTGTACACAAACGACTTACCGCAAACAACTAATCACTTTGTGAATATGTATGCTGATGATACACAGGAGCGTTGCGTGCGGACGTGCAAGGCGTGCCCCGCACAAGGGCGGCATTTTCAAGGGGGCGGCATTAGCGTCAAAATCATATCGAAAGGAAAACAAAACATTGTCATAATTTGCATGTCTACAATTGTACAAGGGGCGGCCTAATCGGTTTTGCACGCGGGCGTTCAAACAATCTAGCGGCGGGCCTGATGATACATCGGTGATTACTACTCTGGAAGATGAAATTATCAAGGTTATTACTACCATGAATAACTGATTCGAAGAAAATAATTTATCGTTAAACGTCAATAAAACCAATATAATAAAATTCTCCTTAAAGAAAAGCGAAACCTTAAAACTTAACTACAAGAAACAAGAGTTAACAAGGATAACAAGGATACTCTTACTTCTATCGTTGCTGATTTACGAAATAGGCTGGCTGAAGTAAACTACGAAATGAATGAACTTGTTGAAGAGAAGGATCGGTTAGAGACAGAGCTAGCTAAGGCTATTGCTAAATGCGAAGAACAGAATGATATTATAGAGTGCCTACGTAATAGAACAAATAAACCAGATAAAAACTCAAATAATTTAAAAACATCAATACACGCAAGTAAATCCATTATGACTCAAACTAATCTCGCTTCATTGAAGGTAGCAGCTCAAGTAACGAATACAAACGACAATGAGGAACTTTATTATATGAGCCAACAGCAACTATTTGATGAACAACAGGATAAACAACAATCAAAAGTAGACCAACTGAGTTCAGTTCGCAGAAAGCCTTACCACAAAAACAAAATCACGTTACTAGCGGACAGTCATGGAAGACATATGGCTGAAATCTTATGTGATATGGTGAATGGGTACGCCGTGGAAGCTGTGGTTAAGCCTAACGCTAAATTGGCCACACTCTCAATGACTTTGTAGAAATAATGGCCGGGACTAATGATATTTTAAATAATAGGTTTCCTAATAAAAAATGTGTAACGGATTTGTTCTATTCGATGTCGCATACGAATGTTATTTTCCTTTCTGTGCCTTATTGGACAGGTAAGCACACCTATAATGAACAAGTCATGTTGATTATATACGAGGGAGCGTTTTTATATTCGCGGAATGAGCGGGTTGTAGGGGGGTGATTAGGCGCATTGGGGCCGTGGCCTGTGCAGCGACTCATAATTAATATACATACGAAGTTTTATTGTTATTAGACAGTTAGTCTTTGAGCTATCGTCAACCAAGTAACATAATCAGGAGTGAAAAGTGAAATATGGAAAAAATCGAATATCGTGCCGTTATAAAGTTCCTTACCAGGCAAGGAAAATCAGTCGCGACCATAATGAATGAGATGTCATTGGTTTACGGCGACTCTTGTCCAGGAAAAACCAGCATGGTGTACAAGTGGCATAGTTTATTTAAACAAGGAAGGGAATCCCTTGAAGACGACCCAAGGCCGGACAGGAGCATTGAGGTGACCACGCCAGCACTTACCCAAGTTCCAGTTGAAAAAATTGTACTCGAAGATGCTCGACTAAAGAAGAAACAACTCGCAGAAATGGTTGGAGTATCCGCTACAACAATTTTTAAAATCCTACACGATCATCTCGGCATGTCTAATGTCAGCGCAAGATGGGTGCCGAGAATGCTCACGCCGGCAGCCGCAAAAACAACAGCGCGTAGAGTGTTCGCGTGCATTTTTGGATCTCTGTAATGAAGACAAGGATGGTGTATTGAGTCGAATTGTTACTGGAGACGTAACTTAGGTTTATCATTATGAATCTGAGTCCAAACAAGACTCCATGCAGTGGCATAAAAAGGGCACAGCACCTTCCAAGAAATTTAAAGTGTCACAATCAGTTGGGAAACTCATGGCAACGGTATTTTGGGACTCGGAAGGAATATTGTTGATTGATTATAAAGATAAAGGTGTTTCTATAACCGGAGAATATTACGCTTCAATATTAGAGCGACTAAAAGAAGCCATTAAAGAGAAATGACGGGGAAAATTGACGAAAGGTGTGCTGCTTTTGCACGACAACGCGCCTCCGTCCACAAGAGCCGCGTTGCGTTAGCTGCCCTGCATAAGGTGGGCTTCGAAATTGTGAATCACCCACCCTACAGCCCAGACCTGGCCCCGAGTGATTATTACCTGTTTCCGAAAATGAAAAAAGAGCTACCGATGATGAAGTCAAGGAGGCAGTTTCGGCGTATTTTGCAGATAAAGAGAAATAATTTTTTTATGAGGGTATAAATAAATTAATTGAAAGATGTGAAAAATGTATCCGTCTTGCAGGTGAATATATTGAAAAAGAAAAATAATTTCCCTCGTATATGCAATGTAAGAAAATTTATTTTAAATTAATTAATTCTGCCAACTTTTTTTTTTGCATGATGGTGGTGGACCGCTAGTAAGTTACGATTACGATGATGACATCGAAGGATCCTACAATGTCACAGCGACTTTACAAGGTGTTGTTAGTTTTATATCGGGTGCTGGATGTGAAGCTGGTCATCCATCTGGTTTCCTTCGAATTACAGAAGTACGCGATTGGATTAGAGAAAATACCGGTATTTAGATCTATCGTTATAAAATATATAAAATTTAAATTAATAAAATCTGTTTTGTTCTAACTTAGTTTGAAATTCAAAGTTTTGACAGTCGAAATTAATAAATGCTACAATTGATGTATTGTCAGGAAAGGTTTGTGCAATTATTTCCGAGTAGACTCGCCAGCGTTTAACAACAGCCTGACATAATCTGATATTTAAATTTAATAGAGGTGAACCTCTATAGAGGTGCTTTTTATTTTAATTTGCGTAACACGCCAGCGTGCAATTGAAACGTGGAATACTAATGAAGTATTTATTCTGAAATAAATGTCCCCTTTTCTCCTTTTCTAACATAAGTATGTAAAAGCCAAAGTAGTTGATCATTAACGCGCGGTTATTAAAAGAAAAAAAATATATTAATAATGTAGAACGCCTTACGGTTCATCCTAACAGTACCGCATACAGAAATATACGTCAAACGTGAAACTTTAACAATGTCAGCTCGTTGCCGTAAATCACGCGTAATCCTTTTAAAAATTGAAACAAGACACCCGGAAAAGCGTCCTAGCGGCAAAAGAGAAACGTCGGCATATTTCACGAAGGTATGATTCCCTAGGATGTTTTAGCCGGGGCACAAAAGCAAGGGCACACACACACAGTAAAAAAAAAGAAGAGAAAATAGCCACCGCTGCATACAGGATAAGGAGATACCTGGAAAATAAACCGTCCTCTATTCTAGCGTGGATTTTTTTCTTCCTCTCTTCTCTTCCGCGTTGCTTTTCCTCTCCGTTTCGGGAGAGTGGAGGGGGGGGGTGGCAGATATCAACGACATCGCGGCTGAAATCACGTATAACCATCGTAAATTTATAATGTTCCGGCCCTTAGTTTTCTATTCAGCAGTCCCGGCAAATAAATAGGGGTAGTTTGGTCGTATCTCCTTGACTTTCCGATCTCCTTTTTTTCTCCTTATTGTATTTCATGTATTTTATTCAAGAAAAAAAATTAAATTTAATTCAGGGATACCGCAAGGCTTCGTTTTTAATTAGGACCATTGCAGTTTATAATTTTGTCTATCTTTTGGTAATAAAGACCTTCGAAATCGGTTTATATTTTATACTAAAAGCAGAGCTGTCAATCTTCCCTTTCTATTGGGGTACCTCAAGGTTCAATTCTCCTCAACCTCAAGGTTTAATACTTGCGACAAATCTCTTCTTTTTATTGTTTCTACTAAAGATATCGTTGAAGCTTCGAATTGTCACGAATTGGTTTGTGCAACAGTCAACTAATAAGTAGAGGACTTCGAGGTACCTCGAGAAGCAGCACAACACTTTGGTGTTAGTCGATCTGTAATATACCAACCACTTCACGGAAGACATGCCTCCATGGAAGTAATCGGTGGTGGCAGGCCACGAGCCCTCTCAGATGAAGTCGAAGACCAATTGGAGCAGTGTATTTTAGCCCGTGCAGAGTGGGGATATCCTGTAGTGAGGAAGGAGCTTCTTGACATTCTTGGCATTAAAACACCTTTTAAAGATAATCGGCCAAGCGAAGACTGGTGCCTGTTTTTTTTATAAAACTCCAACAAAAAAGAGCAGAAGCAGCAGACCCATTTGTAGTATGTGAATTTTATGATAAATTAAAGTCAATTATTCAACGGGAAGGACTGCAAAATCGACCTGAAATTATATTTTTGTACAGACCCTAGTAAAGTAAGGGCCATTGGACTCAAAGGTAAAAAATCATTTTATCGAAGAGTTGGAGGAACGAGCTGATGGTGTAGTTTTACCACCCTCCCTCCCCCTTTAAAGCTAAAAGCGCAGTACAAGATGGACGAACCCAGAAACAGAGTTTCCAGGTACTACCGATGCCACAACAGAAAATGGAGGAATATGGAGGAGCCAGTATTTTTCTCGTGCCTTACTAGCAGTCTAATACAAAGTGCGCCAAATAACAAATTCTGAAAAGCAAGCAGAACTCATTATGGATGGACAGAAGATTCACATTAGCCTTAGGGTGGTAGATGTGGCTGTTAGCGCAAGAATACTACTGTTGAAACTGCCGAGTCATCTGACGCATCATATTCAACCCTTAGATAAATGCGTTTTTGGGTCTCTGAAGACTGGATGGATACAACCGCAGAAATCTACTGGTTAGTTTTAATATTCTAAACAGGAAAATCTTCGTTGAACTTCTTGCAGAAGCATGGCGGTCAGGCTTACCTAAAAAAAATTTCATTTCAGGATTTCGCGAAACAGGGTGCTTCCCGGTAGATTTTTCGAAGTTTCCTGAAAACGAGTATGATCAAAACAAATTACAACGCTATAAATCCCGCAAATCAACGAAACGGAAATAAGCGACAGGGAAGAAGTCGAAGGAGAAGAGGAAGAACCTCAAGAAACAACATCAGCGAACGAAGAAGCTACTCCATATTCACAAGCAGTGGAAAAATCACTTGTACTCCCAGATGTTCTTGCAGTTTCAGAAACAGCTTCTCTTTCCCAAAATACGGCGCCTCACTATCACCTTCTGTTTCTCTAAGTATGTACTGCTTCACAAACACCATCTGCTCCCCAAAGTTCGATACCAATTTCTTCTAATGAAAAAAAAAAAACAGCTAAAACTGTCCAAACTGTAATTAGTGGACCAACAATATCTGATGGTCGGAGATCCGTTATGGACGTTTTCTTAAATAAAATGAAAAACGAATTTGTCCCTCAAAATGTTATAATGTGTAGAAGAAAATCAAATAAGATTAAAAAAAGAAATATTAAATAGTAACGAAGTGCGAAAACGGTTGAAAGAAGAAGAAGAAGATGGAAGAAACGCCAAGAAATCCACGAAAGCAAACAATCAAAACCTACTGTAAAGAAATAAAAACTTAAATAGCGAATCCGACCAAGCAGATGATGATCTTCTGATGGAATTGGAGAATCTTTCTTCATGAGACAGCATCATTGAAGATCCTTACGATGACATCACTGAAGACCACGATTCTGACAAAGAAATCCAAATTCTGCCAGATTTCGAAACCGTGGGACCCACCCAGATCCAAGGAACACATTCCTTTACAGTTCTTCCAAAACCAAAAGACATCGAAAGAAAAATGGATTGCTTTGGCTGGAAGGCTTCTTAGAGAGAATTCGAATATCAGTAGCAAAGCCAGAAGCCACCAGCATAAATAGGATAATCGCGTTTAACAAGATAGAAGTTTCTCTTTTCTACCAGAACTTGAAGAAAATTATAGAAACCCATACGTTTCTTCCCAAAAATATTTACAATTGTGATGAGAGAGGGATCTCAATAGTACAAGATTGGAGAAAAATACTAGCTACAAAAGGGTAGGTTCCATTACTAGTTGGGAGAAAGGCAAAAATATCACTCCTGGAAAAAGATGGCTCTGCTGCTCAGAGAGTGGTTGGATTTAAGGAATTCGCTAAGCCTGTCCTTACCACCACACACGTCCCACAGAATGCAGCCGTTGAGAAAAAATAACCTCTTATGATGTCGCATCGTTGTATAACAAGAAGTATTCGAGTGTTGTTTCAATAAGTAAGGGAGAGTCTGGATTTAGAACCATTGGAATCTTCCCAATAAACTGGAATGTGTTCAGTGATAAAGACTTTTTACTTAATGAAATATTCCAAAGCGAACCAATTTTTTCGGGCAGCATCTGCAAACATTCCCCTTGAAATAGCTTCAACTCCAAGCACATCCAAAGAACCGCAGATGGGTGCATCAACATCTGGGTAAGGAGCAAAATTTATTAATTTGCTTATCAAAACATCAACTGTCACCGCAAAACAAGGTCGAAAAAAGCAACATTCTACGATTTTACGTCTTATAGGAAAGAAAAAGAAGTTGAAAGAAAAAGGAAAACAGGAAGGCAAAGGGAAGGGCAAGAAAAGCAAAGAGGAAAGTCTTAAAAAAAGGCTAAACGGAAAGTTCTTCAGGAGGACGGTGACTCTTCATTGACTGAAGGACCCAGAGAACCATTGTCTCACACTCTGCACTTCTTGTGAGCTTTATCTATTATTTTATAACTCCAAAGATGATCGTTGCTGATCTCAATTAACAGTTATTTAATGCAAAATTGCTCTTTTAGTTTCTAATAAAGCTGTGATTTATAATTTGAGTTTTATTCCAAAAAAAAATGCTTAATTTTTTTTTAATGTGTGGTGGGTGCTTAGTTGCAGTGACTCCGTAAGCTGTATTACTTGTCTGGCTATCACTGCAACTCTTGCGGTGTAGTTTTGGTGTGCGTAAGTTGTGTTCAAATGGCTTTGTGACAGCATAATATCGCCTTTTATGATGCCGCGCTGTTAATCACCTTGCTCCCAACAGCGAATGGCAAGTCGATCCGGGATTAAACTCTCTGAAAAAATGTCACCGTCCCTCCAGAGAATTGAATCCCGGCACCGATCGTTCTCTCACAACGATAGTCAGCCGCCTAACCACTGCGGCCATCGACCCGTTAAATGACCACCATTACTCCATTCTACCCTACTGGAATGATGTTTGCAACGCGCCATCTCGTTTGTTAATCTGACATCTGGATATTCAGTTATTCAAGTTTAAAATCGGTTACCACTAGATGGAGCACCCTGTAAATTAGGAGGAATCACCACCGCCTCTTCGAAGATGAGTTTACCAAACGCATTCTCAGCTTGAAGAGCTGAACACCTGTAGTCCAGCTTTATTAAAGCAAAGATCGATGACAGTAGTATGGGGATAGAGATAACATTACTCTTAGATGTTCTGTATGTACAGGGTGTTCATCTAACTAAAATAATTGATGTACAAAAAATAGGGAAGACATTTTTGGGTCAAATTTACTGCCAGTCACAATTGGTGTACCACAAGGAGCGATTTTATCGCCAACTCTATTTGCAATCTTTATAAATGCCTATATGTTGATATACAGGGTGTTTTTCTTCTTATATTATTATTATAATTCATAAAAATTATTTATCATTAAAGAGATTTATCCTCCCAGTTCCCTCTACTCCATTCATCAATCATAGTTTGCTAGTAGCGCATATCGCTGCTGGTATAAATATTTTATTGCTTATAGTTGGCTAATAAATTAGTACATTTTCGGTAGATGAAGTTGGGGTCCCAAGTGGGTAAAGGGCGATGCAATAAAGGAGTTCATAAATCTTTACTATTATGACAGACGAAAACTGCTCGTAATGATAGTTTCCCTTCACTACATAGTGGCGAAGGGAACCCCAACCTCAGATATAAGTCATAATCTATTAATTTGTAATGATGGCACGATTTTTTTTTAACGTTGAAAATCTTGAGGGTGTACAACGAGGCAGATGTCGAAATCGCGTCTTCGGTAATGTTTTAGTGAAGAGGATCTCTCTACCATCTTAATACGTAATCAGGGGTATTTGATTACAACGGAAGATACTGCATTATTCGAGGGGGAGACGAAGGTACAAATACCACAACCCCCATTGATTTTCTTGAGTGTAAATATTTTATTGAACAATAAATCGTGAACTGTATCAAGGTGGAAGCTAAGGGTGATATAGTCGTCTTGTATTTCCCTTGAGAGGGACGGGATTGAAGTAAATTACGATACTATGTAGGTTGTAAGAGTAAAACTGCAATTGTTTTTCCCCCTCTCCCATTTTAAAATCGTAATGTGATTACCCGGAATAAAATTGGTAATACGGAAAAAGACAACACGTACTAATCCGTCATCCGTTTTAATATTGCCCTAGTTAGCGTTTCGGAACAATTTGACGGATAACAAGCGGGAATGGGAACGCGTAGGTACTCTAAACGGCGGATTTCCGGGGTAACCATTCGATGGGACAATGCGCGAAAATAAAGCGAAGGGAAATAATCGAATAATCGTCACCCGATGAAGCGGTATATAGATGGAAAATTTCACGTTCCTCGTCGGGGTAGCAAAAAAAAAGGATGAAAAAAAAAAAAAAGAAAAACGGGGAAAATTTCATCCCTCAACACGTTCGGGAAGAATCGAAATCGACAATATGTAGGTTTGCGCCGAAATGAAATTCCGGATGTGCAACTGAAAATTCGCAACGGCGACACGGACGGTGGAGGCGTACTACGACTCCGAGTAAGAGGGACGATATTATTTTTGAAAAGTGAATAATATAAAACGTCAACGCTTATATTGAATTCGAACATGTACGAATATTGGGCGAGTTTCGAATATATTTCGTGGGAAATCTTCAGGAAATATATTTTGATGATTAGTTTTTATGTTATAGGTGTCCATGCTAACCACGCTGACGATAAACTAGCCAACTTTCTTTTTTCTCAACCCGCAGGGAATCAGACTTCCTTGCTCAGCTGTCGCGTCATGGCCTTGAAATTCCACATGGGATAAATGGTGTCGGTGGTCCCTTAGCTTAATTGTCTGGATCGAGAGGAGTTAACCTCACAAAAAAACCTAAATCCTAAGATTGTGGTCGAACTAATGACATGCGTGGCTAAATAGAGGATCAGTCACTATCAACCAACCCTAAGGGCACTGGAGACCACCTATTGTATCGGGGCACTGCGTTGGATCGACCGACTCTTACCCCCTTACTCGTGGCACTCACATGATCAAACCATAAAAAGAAAAATCAAAACCAAACTTTAAATTTGGAAACTCTCAAAAAAGGAGAGAGAGACGTGAGGGCCGGAGGCTCGGGAAGCTAGAATCTGAAACCGTGGTCTAAACTCTTCGCCGCCGAAAAACTGATAAGGAAGCTAGGGAAGCAACTAGCTCTAAACCTAGCACCAGCCACGCTGTGACTGGAAGAGTGAAGCAAAGCCTCATTGAGGGTGGCTCACCGAAAGCAGTCACAGAACGAAAAAAGATCCTTTAAGGACGCAAGAGCAAGCGGATCTAATCCGAAATTTCCTACTACTCGAACTGGATAATAGAAAGATGACATTGTTGTGGAAAAAAGTCATGTCAAAGAAAGAGAAAAAAGATAAGCAAGGGCAGTATAGAGTTACTCAATAAAAATGGAAAGAGATTTAAACGCACACACAGGAAAGAGCAGAATTAGGTAATCGGAACCAAGACCAACAACGGGCATGCATAATCGAATGTAGGCTTCCACGGCAACTGTTCCATAAAGATGTATCTTTCGTGTGTTGCACTGGTCGTCGTAACAAACTTGACGTTTCACTGAGCATTTTTTTTTAAGTTTAAAGGGATACTATTATCAAGCGTGTAGACGAATGATCTTGGCCGATCCAAATGAAAGAATTCATAGGCTGCAATTAGGTAAACTCTTTCGCTTTTCGATTCGATTCACGACAATGCTGAAAATGAAACTCTAGAACAATATACACTACTGGAACTTTCTCCTCAACCATCTCCTCACATTCCACACCTGAAAAGCAAGCAGAGCAGGAAATCACGCCTGCAAAAGCTCTCGACCAGATTTTTCCCGTGCCCAAAATAATGCCAGGTATGAGAAAATTTAGAGCCAATTTGGGGAGGAGGAAGGGGGGAGCTCTTATCTTCACTAGCCTACATCGAAAAAAGGAAAAACGGGCATGCATGTCAAGAATCTGAAGTGAAGACGCGAAGAGGTCGATATCACAGTGACAGTCGATCGTTTCCCAAAACTCCATTCGATAATTGAGATCGAACATCTAATTGCACCAGATCGGCACCCCTAAACAGTTTCCACCTTCTTGTACATTTTTTGAAATCATCAGACGATAATAAACACTTAGAATGTTTTGCGGGCGTTGGTCACTCATTGATATATAATAAGAAATGTAGTGGTCCCAGATTGCTACCTTGAGGAATGGCCGTCTTCATGGAGTAGATTTCAGAGAGTTAGCTGTATTAAATTTATCAGTTTCTGCGATAGATAGAAGAAGATAGATGCATCTTACTCATCAGCGACCTGTGATGTTAAAGGCAGTTTAGCTGATTGAGAGTTGGCTTTGAGCAAATTTTGAAAGCAGTTTAGCGGTTTGGGGGTTGATTTTGATAGCAGATTAGAGTTGATTTTGAGCTGTGTTTAAAAGCAACTTCGCTCGTTTAAAACTGGTTTTAAAAACAGCTCAATTTGGTTGAAAGATGCTTTCGAAAGCAGCTTAGATAGTTGAGAATTAATTTTTTACCTTTTAAAAACAGGTTAGTTCGTTGCAAGGGAGGAAAATGCTCCAGAAATCGTGTTTGTAGTGAAGTAATGAAGCAGTCATCCGTTCATAATAATTATTGCAAGGATTGACGCAGTTAAGCAGTAACCTTTTGAGGACCGCAGTACAGGGATAAATTAAGATGTACTTATTAGATTTCCCTTTCTCTTATGGGCGTATTTCGTTTTGAAACAAACGCGTAACGCGTAGGAGAGGGGGCGGCGAAACCCGGGCGACTTAACCGCCTGCGATGCCTTGATCCTGCGGATTTAAAATCCATCGAAGTTCAAAAACGACCACCGCTACATCAGACAAAACTCGTTATATTCATTTTACACTGCCGTTAGCAAGTTCTTCGATTTAAATCCCCGAAATGATTTCCCAGTAGGCCATACGACCGATTATATGAATTCCACAAGCATTCTATATATATCTATATACAGGGTTAGTCAAAAGTATGAAATAGGCTTTTTTTTACTAATTATTCTCCATGTTTTATACTATTCGTGTGATTTTTTGCCGATTTTTATTCCTCTTTTTTTTTCTTGAAATGACTCATAATACTTTATTCACTCAAATAATATTTAACTCAAATTAAATGTTCAAACTGAAGACCCTTTGCAGCTTGACAATAATCTTAATCTATAATAAAAATTTCGCATCGAATTTTGCAGCTAGTTAGGTGGTATTTCTTCAGATCTTGTAAAATTTTGTGGTTCCTCTTCTCTGTAAATTTAATTTTTTAAATGACCCCAGAGGAAAAAAATTTAAGGGACTCACATCGAGCGACCTAGCAGGCCATTTAATACATCCTCGACGTCCAATCCAACGACCTGGAAAGACGTTATTCAAAAACAGGCAAACATCTGCTCCATAATGTTGTGGAGCACCGTCTTGCTGAAACCAAACATTGTGGTGTGGTATTCCTTGTTGACTTTTGTCCAGGAAAAACCATGGTGTACAAGTGGCATAGTTTATTTAAACAAGGAAGGGAATCTCTTGAAGACGACCCGAGGCCGGGCAGGAGCATTGAGGTGACCACGCCAGCACTTATCCAAAAAGTTGAAAAAATTGTACTCGAAGATGCTCGACTAAAGAAGAAACAACTCGCAGAAATGGTTGGAGTATCCGATACAACAATTTTTAAAATCCTACACGATCATCTCGGCATGTCTAAGGTCAGCGCAAGATGGGTGCCGAGAATGCTCACGCCGCCGCAAAAACAACAGCGCGTAGAGTGTTCGCGTGCATTTTTGGACTTCTGTAATGAAAAGGATGGTGTATTGAGTCGAATTGTTACTGGAGACGAAATTTGGGTTCATCATTATGAACCTGAGTCCAAACAAGACTCCATGCAGTGGCATAAAAAGGGCACAGCACCTCCTAAGAAATTTAAAGTGTCACAATCAGCTGGGAAACTCATGGCAACGGTATTTTGGGACTCGGAAGGAATATTGTTGATTGATTATAAAGATAAAGGTGTTTCTATAACCGGAGAATATTACGCTTCAATATTAGAGCGACTAAAAGAAGCCATTAAAGAGAAAAGACAGGGAAAATTGACGGAAGGTGTGCTGCTTTTGCACGACAACGCGCCCGTCCACAAGAGCCGCGTTGCGTTAGCTGCCCTGCATAAGGTGGGCTTCGAAATTGTGAATCACCCACCCTACAGCTCAGACCTGGCCCCGAGTGATTATTACCTGTTTCCGAAAATGAAAAAAGAGCTGCGGGGTAAAAAATTTACTGCCGATGATGAAGTCAAGGAGGCAGTTTCGGCGTATTTTGCAGATAATGAGGGTATACATAAATTAATTGAAAGATGTGAAAAATGTATCCGTCTTGCAGGTGAATATATTGAAAAAGAAAAATAATTTGGTTTTTTTATTTCCACCGCTTATCCCCCATTCCGCGAATATAAAAACGCTCGTTCGTACCATGTACAACCGGTACAAGAACTAAGCCAACAAGATTTTATAAGCAGATGCAACTTCTGTAATTGGGCATTAGACAAGAATTATCAGGAGCCAAATTTCTTCAATAACGTTGTATTCACAGACGAAGCCATATTTCATAGAAATGGGTTTGTTAATCGCCACAATTTTCACTACTTTATAATAATGAAAATCCTAGAATGATAATTCCACTGGATAATCAGCTTAGGTGGTCTCTTAATGTATGGGGTGGAGTTCTTGAACGTTTTGTTATAGGACCATACTTTTTCGATAACACGGTGGATGGAGAATCATTTTTGAATTTCTTACGAAATCAATTTTGAGGATATGGTTGACAGCTTACCATTAGAAATTACCAGACAAATGTGGTTACAATTACATGGAACTCCTCCACATTTTAACAGATGTGCGAGGCATTATTTGAACACACATTTTGAGAATAAATGGATCGGTAGAGGAGGACCAGTGATATGGCCCGCAAGATCTCCGGATCTGACGAAACCAGACTTTTTTTTATGGGGTTATGTCAAAACGCAGGTATACAAAACTGCCCCAACAACAGTGGAAGATATGAAATTTAGAATACAACGAGCTTTTGAATCGATTGATGAAAATATGCTTCAAAGGGTGCATCAAAATTTTATTCACAGAATTATTGTCTGCCAAGAACAAAATGGTGGACATATTGAACACCTTGTCTAGGGAGTGTCATTGAGGTATAGTTTTGTATTGTATTGGGGAGTAATTTGTATCTTGGAAGTAGGCTGCAGTCTTTGTACAGTTCGCTATCTCCAGTTGATATGGCAATTGAGCAGTAATATTTTTGTTTAATTTTCTTATTATTTCTTGCTTTAAATAAAAATTTGTTGTTTTTTTTTCCTTTCCGTTTTATTAGTTTTACAGCAGTATACATATAACTTAATATTATAGGTATTTCACTGAATAAGATAAAATATTATGCGCAAACAATTCAAATTAGAATAGTGTCTTCGTACTGGTAAGTTCTTTTAGAGCAACATTCATCCTTAAAACATAGAAAAACACACATTTTAATCGGAGCAAATACTGTAGTAAGCTATTTGACAGTTTAGAGTTATGATGAGTGTTATTTGTTTTCCATGGCCATCTTAGTTTTAACATATTGCTGTCTTGAAATGCAGTCTTTTATAAAGCGAATTTAAAAACGAAAATATCTCGAAATCTATTGCAGATAGGTATATGACATGCTTAAGGAAAAATATAGCGCTTTCCTTTAGGAGTAAAATAGCACGAAAAAACACTAGGTATTCCATTTAAGGAAATGGAGATTTTTTAATCTGAAATTTGTTATGTTGCTTTCCCTTTTTTGAACACTCTGTATTAAATAAAATAGTTTTAGCAATTTGTAAAAATTATTGCAAGTATAGACTTCCTCGCATACCAAAAATTTTGTTTCTGGGGTCAAACATAAGTAAGATATGACTTAGAAAAATAGTATCTGCATATGACATTTATTAGAGAAAATATCAAATATTTCAAAAACTATTAGGATTAGGTATAGACAATGGTATATGAAAAGTATGTTGATTTTATAGTAGATTCTAAAAATGTAATAAAATATAGGGTGTTCCATTTGAAAAAATAAACTTCGATTCAGTACTGCTTTTCTGAGACACTCTGTATAAACGAAAGCATTTTTAAGTTATGCCCCTTTAAAAATTAAACATCTTCTGTTTCAAAATTTTTTTTGTATCTCAAACTGGTATTGAGATATCGCCCGACACCGCACTATTGGGACACCCTGTATATGACCTATTTATTTCGCATTAATATAAATTTATGGTAGTTTCGTATTGCAGGGAATGGAATTTCTTTAGTGGATAGAAGCTGCTGTGGAAGCCCCCCATCTGTACAGTTTTCAAAGGGAATTATAATCCGCCGGCGCCGTTGCCTCGCGGCACCTATCTCCGCTCAATTCGGAATTAGAAAATGGTTAAATATTCTCTTGCTGTAATATAAGAGACGCGCAAAATAAAATATTCAGACCGCATCATCAACCGGTTTCACAGATTGCTCCGCTCGGAAGAGGCCGTACGAACTGTTTTGCAATCATATCCGCCCGAAGTAGTCCATTGTGGTCTTTATCACGGGACGAGTTAGTTGAAGATATTTCATAAATTCCACAGATTTTAGCTTTAGGTTCTCAAGAGTATAGAAAGGAATAAATAAGAGAGAGAGAATCTACTGGAATATATTAAATATAATTAAATGCGGAGATATTGGACAAATTCATTTTACATACCTGGAACATTTCAATTGGAGCATAAATATACAGGATTAGGATAGTCTTCGAAAAGTGTGGAAACGACCAGGTGTTATATATAGACTAACATCTTTCTTTGAATGTCACACGTATGTATATACATGTTAGGAAAAAGTTATTCCAAAGGAAGGATCCTCCGGAGGATAAGCGTGGTTTTTGATCCACCTTTCGCGATCCGTACAGTTCACTCTCGGTTTCTTAAAGATGCGATGGCGCGGAAATTTCACGCCCGATTCGGTTTGAATAATGGTCCCTCTCAGTGAGCTTCAGGTTTGAAGTTTCTCCGAGTAACGGTAACTAAGTCAAGGGAAAGGGAATGGAGTTGAAGATCGTATGTATAAATACTGGCGAAAAAAAAAGAGGAGGGAATGGGAGAATTCTACGTAAATGGAATTTCGAATGTGGTCGGTGTCTAGCTCTATGTACCATTGCTTATTATAGGTTAGACCCTCATTAAACTGGAAGTCAATTAATGAATAGTTTTAAACAAAAGACAAAGTTTTTGTGGAGGTTTTGTTGTTTTTGGAGAGGTCTACAATTCTATAAAAAAAAAAACAATCTCTATTAAGCTTCCAGACTCGTATACAAAGACTTTGATGATGACGTTTTTTAGATTGGACAAGAAACGTCACCGTTTCTACAGAATTTAATTATTAAGTCTGTTCGAGCGTTTGTTACAATTTTCCCATTTGTTGTGTCTTATTTTTTGCGAGATCTGAGTCGCGCCATCTCTTCTCGACCAGGCGAACTTTTACTTCGACTTTTTTCTCTATCTATCTTTAAACATAGCCCTGTCTCTATTTTTGCTGTCAATTTCTATTATTTTATTTTTATTTATTTTTTGTTCTTAGGGCGCCCCGCCCCTTCCCCCCGAAATAGGGCGATTTAGCATCTATGGAAGTTACCGTTGTTCTTACACTGGATCAGTCTAGAAACACACCAAATTTCATTTAAATCGGTCACCACCACTTGCCTGTGTTTCCTTTGTGAGTCACGCCATCTCTTGTCTATCGGCCGAATTTTTATTTCGATTTCTTGCAATCGATTCTCTCTTGTTTACATCCTTACTTACATAGCCCTCCCCCCTCCCCCTCCGTCTCTATTTTTGATGTCACTTTCTCGTGTTTTATTTTTGATTTTTGTTCTGTTAGATTTTCAATTTATTTATTTTGAGATGAGATTTCATATATCCTTCGCGAAATCTTTGCCGCGCCATCTCTTGTCAATTGGGCGAACTTTCATTTCAATTTCTTCCTCTGTTTTCAATCGATTTTGTCTGGTTGATATCCTCGTTTTTCATTTCTGGATTATGGACCATTTTACCACCAAGTTACGTCACAATTTTTGTCCATCTTTAAAATTGCCTCTTTTGTGTCTTTTTTTAATTTTAGTCTAGGATCGATCGAACTTTTACTTCTATTTCTTCCAATTGTAGTCATAATATAGACCATTTAAGCTATGTCATAGTTTTTGTCCATCCTTAAACTTTTTATTGTTTTTTTTTCTGTTATATTTTGAATATTTCAGATTTCAATTATTTTCGGGATTTAAATTTTGGGCCAGATTTGAGTCGCGTCATCTCCTGTCGATCAGTCGAACTTTTACTTCGATTTCTTCCGATTGATTTTGTTTTATTTAAGTTGTCACAGTTTTTGTCCATCTTTAAACTTGCCTCATTTGTTTTTTGTTGTTGTCAATTTCTGGTATTTCATTTTTTTTCCTGTTATATTTTCAAAATTTCGGATTTCAATTATTTTCGGGATTTCATAAATTTTGGGCCAGATTTGAGTGGCGTCATCTCCTGTCGATCGGTCGAACTTTTACTTCGATTTCTTCCAATTGATTTTGTTTTATTTAAGTTATGTCACAGTTTTTGTCCATCTTTAAACTTGCCTCATTTGTTTTCTGTTGTTGTCAATTTCTGGTATTTCATTTTTTTTCCTGTTATATTTTCAAAATTTCGGATTTCAATTATTTTCGGGATTTCATAAATTTTGGGCCAGATTTGAGTCGCGTCATCTCCTGTCGATCGGTCGAACTTTTACTTCGATTTCTTCCAATTGATTTTGTTTTATTTAAGTTATGTCACAGTTTTTGTCCATCTTTAAACTTGCCTCATTTGTTTTTTGTTGTTGTCAATTTCTGATATATTTTTTTTTTCTGTTATATTTTCAAAATTTCAGATTTCAATTATTTTCGGGATTTCATAAATTTTGCGCGAGATTTAAGTCGTGTCGTCTCCTGTCGATCGGTCGAACTTTTACTTCGATTTCTTCCAATTGATTTTGTTTTATTTAAGTTATGTCACAGTTTTTCTCCATCTTTAAACTTGCCTCATTTGTTTTTTTTGTTGTCAATTTCTGGTATTTTTTTTTGTTATATTTTCAAAATTTCAGATTTCAATTATTTTCGGGATTTCATAAATTTTGGGCCAGATTTGAGTCGCGTCATCTCCTGTCGATCGGTCGAATTTTTACTTCGATTTCTTCCAATTGATTTTGTTTTATTTAAGTTATGTCACAGTTTTTGTCCATCTTTAAACTTGCCTCATTTGTTTTTTGTTGTTGTCAATTTCTGATATATTTTTTTTTTCTGTTATATTTTCAAAATTTCAGATTTCAATTATTTTCGGGATTTCATAAATTTTGCGCGAGATTTAAGTCGTGTCGTCTCCTGTCGATCGGTCGAACTTTTACTTCGATTTCTTCCAATTGATTTTGTTTTATTTAAGTTGTCACAGTTTTTCTCCATCTTTAAACTTGCCTCATTTGTTTTTTTTGTTGTCAATTTCTGGTATTTTTTTTTGTTATATTTTCAAAATTTCAGATTTCAATTATTTTCGGGATTTCATAAATTTTGGGCCAGATTTGAGTCGCGTCATCTCCTGTCGATCGATCGAACTTTTACTTCGATTTCTTCCGATTGATTTTGTTTTATTTAAGTTGTCACAGTTTTTGTCCATCTTTAAACTTGCCTCATTTGTTTTTTGTTGTTGTCAATTTCTGGTATTTTATTTTTTTTTCTGTTACATTTTCAAAATTTCAGATTTCAATTATTTTCGGGATTTTGTTTAGTTTATATTCGCGTTTATCATTACCAGAGATCGTAGACCATTTAAGTTTTGCCACTGTTTTTGATCCATCTTCAAACTCAGCTCTGTCTCTGTCCAGATTTTTTATGTCAATTTCTCACGAGATCAGAGTCGCGCCATCTCTTCTCGATTGGGCGAACTTTTATTTCGATTTATCGTTCTCCCTCTAATCGGTTCTGTCTTGTTTATATCCGCGTTTTCCATTTTCAGATTGCGATCGTGATAAATTTACGAGTTCTTCTAGGTCAGTTAGGGGTAGTGAGAGTTGATTGGTTTGGCATCATTTGATAAAACTGAGTAGTATCTTAGTTGTGGATTAATTTGGTAATCAACTCCCAACATTTTGACATATGTAGGTTTTTTCGTTTTTAGGAGAACTTGGTGGAATTATTTAGCAACCAAAACACATTTATATGAAAATGACTCACATAGATAAGGTGTAGAAACAAAGCACGACGAAATAAGTTGTTTCAGATCAAAAAAAAAAACTGTGTGTCTATTAGGGACTTTTCTTTAAACGACTTTATGGATCTTTTTTGTTTGATTTGAATGATTGCTTCTGCGATTGTAATTTATTTTTAGAGCTCTAAGAATATTTAAGATTTACGTTGAAACTGTTGAAGATGTTAAGTACATTATCAAGCTCTGCTTCAGGAAGAGACAGAAGTAGGTCGTCAACGTACTGATATATGAATTGAAACTGAAAATCAACATCATAACTATTTCCGCCAAGGAAGGGGTGATAGGACCTCCCATAGGACAACCCTTGATTTGTCGTAGGACAAAAGAGAAAAGTGATTATGTGGGTAAACAGATCTTGGCGAAATGGAATTGTAATTTTGGGATAGGATATCAATCACAAGGCCTAGAGTTCTACAAAGACAGTTGGCAATTCAAAGTTGTTGATCTTTTTTTGCAAATTCAACACTATCTCTGACCCTAAAACAATTATGGACAGCAAAAGCCCTGTCAATTATTTTGGCGATGTATTTCCCAAGACTTTGAGTGGGGCCATTAGTATATGGACTTTGACTTTCTTCTCAGTTTGATTACGTATTAAATTGAATATTGTTCTTTTCATCTTGTAAATGTTTAATTGACGAATGAAAGATGCAGGGTGCTCCTGTACTAACTCTATTAATTTTCACTTTCGTCGGTGCTAAAGTTTGTCATTCTGCTGGGTATGTCGGAAGAGACCTGCAACACCACTAGTCCTACGAATGCACTCACTATACGACCCTGCATAGTGATAGGTGACCTAATATTGAGCAAAATTTACACTCGAAAAGAGTTATAATCATTTCAAGATTGAAAGCTCCAACCAAACATGTAATATATCCACATTACATAAATATGTGCAGCTCGTAAATCCAAACAGATCTTTATTCGGGATAATATCTATACACACAACGACTATAACGTTATTTACGAGCTTTCCTCTCATGTCGTCTGCATAGCTTTAACTACACAATAGATAGATCCGAATTATACGTCGATTCCAGCGTTAGTACCTGTGCGGGTTGGCCGGATTCATCCGCATGGATATATGTGTGTGTGTGTACGAGGTATGTAGGTTCTCTCAGAGATTACACATCAATTTAATATCAGATAACGCGTTCGCGACATGAACGTAGGCGCTGCTATTGAATACTAATAAACTAAACAAGGCACACGTCTCTTTAATAAAGTACTTGAACGTTGGCAGCCTTGTTTATCTCCATGTTGTACAACCAGAGGATGAATCGGGGACACCCACTTGTTTATTCGTGTCTTT
This sequence comes from Holotrichia oblita, assembly GCA_023690525.1. Classification (NCBI taxonomy): domain Eukaryota; kingdom Metazoa; phylum Arthropoda; class Insecta; order Coleoptera; family Scarabaeidae; genus Holotrichia; species Holotrichia oblita. The sequence continues at coordinate 99,986,773 of CM043021.1, read as the reverse complement.
TTTTTTTAAATGCATTGTATGTATGTATAGATATAGATATAAATACACAACATTATTTAAATAAAATCCTCCCTTAACCTCACTCTATTACTACTTCACCTTTTCAATCTGGCGGCTTGAAGCAGCAACCTTATAGCAGCGGCGTTTTCCCAGCTACGCTTCTGAAGTTGGTGCAGGTATATAAAGGGCTGGAGTATTTCCCGGCGAAAAAGTTAGAGCGTATTCTAAAACCGGTTCCCAGATATTATTTTTCGCGGAAAATAAGTTTTCGTAATCGCAAAATGCGAAATTGAAACATACTGGAAAGGTATTGGAGCGTTAAAATGGAAGTCGTTCTCTCTCTGTCTTTATTTTTCCTTCTTTCATAAATATTCCTCACCCGGTCGGCTAGTCCCCTAGTTGCTGAAAAAGATGAAAATTGTGGACACATTTTTCTCGTTAAGTAACGCGGATTGGTTTTACCGGTATTAATTTAGCGATGACCAACGTTAGTTTCTTAACTTAAAGACGTGTTCTCTTCATTAAGCTAAGATTTCAATTTAGTTTCGGTTTTTGGACGAAAACTTCTGTGTCACGTTGAATATGACGTGGAAAGTTTTAAGTTCGCTTTAGGTGCAGCAGCGAAGTAATTAGTGAGGTACATTGAGGAGATGAATGGATCTGATATCTTGGTAATGCTTCTGGTAAATTGAGATTTTCTTCTTGCGGACTTGTCGGTGTATAATTAGAAAAAGAGATTTGTTTGATAAATTGTTGTAGTTGTGGAATAGATTGAGATGGAATAGTTTGAGGCAGCAGAATCTAAACGCGGCCCCGTACAAGCTTAGGGGACGATGAGAGGATTTAGGACGTCCCAAAACTGTTCACTAAACGACCACCGAATTAAAATGAGAGAGATAAGTCCATGGACCTTTGCTTATGGACATGTTTGTCACATATTGGATCAAGATTCAAGGATGAGAGAGCTGTCCGGGCGTTGGGCTCAGCTCTTGCTCACGTTAGACCAAAAAACGTGTTCGAATGAACCAGTTCCAATGCTCTGTTGGCACAATTTAGGTGAGGGACTTGTCGGTGTATAATTAGAAAAAGAGATTTGTTTGATAAATTGTTGTAGTTGTGGAATAGATTGAGATGGAATAGTTTGAGGCAGCAGAATCTAAACGCTGCCTCGTACAAGCTTAGGGGACGATGAGAGGATTTAGGACGTCCCAAAACTGTTCACTAAACGACCACCGAATTAAAATGAGAGAGATAAGTCCATGGACCTTTGCTTATGGACATGTTTGTCACATATTGGATCAAGATTTAAGGATGAGAGAGCTGTCCGGGCGTTGGGTTCAGCTCTTGCTCACGTTAGACCAAAAACGTGTTCGAATGAACCAGTTCCAATGCTCTGTTGGCACAATTTAGATGAGGGACTTGTCGGTGTATAATTAGAAAAAGAGATTTGTTTGATAAATTGTTGTAGTCGTGGAATAGATTGAGATGGAATAGTTTGAGGCAGCAGAATCTAAACGCTGCCTCGTACAAGCTTAGGGGACGATGAGAGGATTTAGGACGTCCCAAAACTGTTCACTAAACGACCACCGAATTAAAATAAGAGAGATAAGTCCATGGACCTTTGCTTATGGACATGTTTGTCACATATTGGATCAAGATTCAAGGATGAGAGAGCTGTCCGGGCGTTGGGTTCAGCTCTTGCTCACGTTAGACCAAAAACGTGTTCGAATGAACCAGTTCAATTGCTCTGTTGGCACAATTTAGGTGAGGGACTTGTGCTTAAATTAGCAGGCAAATAAACTTATTGAGATTTTGACCGGTTGTAATGGATCTCTATTCCTCTTAGTTCTGCAATAAATTCTCTGATGCTATGTTTCTTATGTATAGGTGATTTCCTTTAATGAATAGTTTGGTCGTCAACGTTGTTGTCAACTTGCCATGTTGAAGACAAAGTTGAACGTCTGTAGACAGGTTGGCGGTTGATATTTCATGTTGAAATAATGGTTGGTGCAAGATCAAACACTTTGAATATTCAGTGGGCGGAGTCAGATGTTGACGACGAAGTTGATTGTCTGTTCTTCCATTTTTTGCTCAAATAGTGGAGTCATCGAGATCAAATCTAAGAATTAAACGGATAAACAGTCGCTAAAGAAACTCTAAACAACTTGGCAGGTCAAAACGCGTCGATGCAACTAACAGAAAGAGCTGATTAACGTACTCAGAGCCATCTACACATGTAATATTTTACATCGAATTTAACTAGATTTAACCTAAAATTTAAGTATATTTCAACGGATTTAATCTGCTTTTCATTGATTGTCTACTTTTTAAGTCTGTTTTTCAGTAGGATGCAATCCATTTAGCTTGATTCTGACTTCACCAATGGATTTATCTGACCCCCATTATGAATGGGTTATAGTCATCTCATTCTTTCGTCTTACAATGTCCCTTCAGAGATTCAAATTCCATCTCCTCGTAATCAGATTTGACGACCAACAAACTCTGCGCAAGTTATAGTTGTGCCTGTAATACCAGAAGATGGCCGATGGTCTTATTTCACCTTATGCTTAGTGTGGTCGGAATTAATTCAAACTTTAATCCAACTTGCTGAGAAGAAATTGCTTAAGAAAATTGGCCTATGACTTAGTTTCTTCATTGATGCGACGTTTTACCATGACCAACCTCCCTAAAATGTTGCCAAATTGAAAATGAGCTGCTGCAGAGAATAGAAATTGAAGATGTCCATATTGTGATTGGAAGAAAAATTGAAAAACCAGATATTTCTGTTTTCGATGCCAAAAGATCATGTAGATGTCATGCAGACATTGCCCAAACAGACTAAGCAGTTATTTTGTCTTTATATTTAGTTGCCAAACACACATGACATGTGTGTGCTGTGGCACCGTCCTGCTGAAACCACACATTTTCCAAATCCATCTCGTTGAGTGTTTGCAGGAAGAACTCCTCCAACATGTGGACATGTTTGAAGAGGACAATTATTCCAATTTGCAATATTGCACATCAAGCAGTCACACGTTCCGAATGCAGGGGACGCTGACGAAATTATCCGGGGCTATGAGGGCTCCGATAGGGCATGTTTTGTTTGTTTATAGTTTCTGAAAGATGAAAGTGAGCCTCATCACTGAAGAAAATTAAAACGTCGTCAGGTATTGCATTTTCTCGAGCAACAAAATCACGTGGATTAAGTTTCTGTACTATAGCTAATTTGTACGGATGGAATTTCAATTCATCATGGAGAATCCACCTCACAGAACGAGCAGAAAACCTAACAGATGCTGCTGCTGTTAGGTTTTCGAGTAGAGCGTCTAGGGGATCGCAAAACAGACCTTGTCTTACGAAGTCAATGTCCTTACAGTTTTTGGAAGTCCAGATTTCTTCTTTTTCACATCATCAGTTTCCAAGAAGTTTCCCATGAAACAATCGACTGCCGACCAGGAAGACCTCTGGCCTCGACTCCATGATCCCACTCTTCCGACTGCGCCTATTCCTACCTGTTCTACCCCACCCTGTATAAGCCCAAATTAAAAATGCAGTTCCTATATATACAATGTGTCCTTGAAAAAAATCGCTTGAAGAGTTTTTCATACAAAACGGAACAATACATTTTTGCACTTAATCCAATAATTTTTATCAAATAAACCAGGAGGCATGAAAATATTAAATAAATCCTAACGTGACTTAATCCAGAAAATGTCTCGATCGATTCGAATAATGGAAAACCTGAAGGTATGCATTCGAGGAAGCAAAAGATCTATCCGAAATGTGATGAGGAATATATTTGTATTTTAACCCGTGGGATCGTGTGATTTCCATTCGCTCAACGTGGACGTTTATTGAAGGCAAATTGTACGCGAAGTTCATTGGAAATTCGCACCGGAAATATTCGCATTCATTCCGAATATCGGTCGTCAGTCAGAGAAAATGGGATTTTCCTAAGGGTTTAAGGTATGAATTTTCCGATGGAAATGTCGGTCTTTCGCCCACACCCCCGACCGTAATAAGTTTTACGAAATAAGAAAGAAAACGGTAATGGAATTTGAAGAATTGCTAACGTAATAAGAGGAACTGATTCCTAGCAATAATAATTCTTTATTAGTCCCTGCGATTCTCTAGCTAGAGGAGGGATTGGGGGAGGACGTAGTTTCCGCAACCTAATTCGCAATAAAAATTAAATTGATCTTTCCGGTCGCGTCAAGCTTGTAAATCTAAACACCAACATACTACTTACTTACTTAATGGGACGATATGTCACCCGGAAATAAACGACTACTACCTACGGGCACAATATAGCGTAAGGATTCCGGTTGTCCTGCATTGCGCCAGCTATAGTAGTAAAACCGTGCGTGTTTACTGTCCAACAGCTCATAAACTTAAAGCTAACATATCGTCGTTATATCGCGAAACCGGAGCATAAACCATAACAACGCTGCTATACAAACTGCGGCAACTTCTCTAAAATTCCATTTTTAAAGATCTGCCCCTGAATGACCGCGCAACAGTTCATAAATCAATTCGATGGCCAGTAATGTGTAGGTAGTTAATTTACGATGGTTTGATATTATTTTAGTGAGGGAAAATTTAAACTTATAGGTTGTCTACTCAATTAAAAATTGTTTAAATTGTGGAGACTAAACATTTCCTCAAAAACAACACCTTTTTCTGATTCCTAACCGCTATACAAAGAGCCGATCTAGTTGGTCTTCTAGTGAAGGAACCGAGATAGTTGGCCATCACGTTCTTTCCAATGGGAGAGCCTCTATAGCTAGGTTTTGACGTATGTTGTAGCAAAGGAGTCGATATAGTTGGCTTCTACGTATTATCTAGAAAAGGAGCCGATATAGTTGGCCCTTACACAAACTAGTTTGACTTAGATATAGAATCCGAACACATTTTCTGTAAAAAAAGCGATTATCCTTGGTTTATCAAATCTGTGTCGATATTTTATCAATTTATCTGTTCTTTGCGGGAGAGCCGATATGGCCTCTACAAATATCTGGTGAAGAAGCAGTTGTTTCACCCCTCTTATTATCCCCCATAAATGGCAGCCATCGTTGATTTAAATGGCAAAGAAGCCTATCACGTTTTTGTCCAATGGGAGAGCCGATATATTCAGCCTTTTCTGTAAAACTATTATTCTTGGTATTTTATCAAATCTGCATATTCAGTGTCATCCCCCCCTCTGTTGATTTAAATGACAGCCATCACGTTCTTTCAATAGCAGAGCCGATATAGTCAGTTGGAAGGAGCTTTCACGTGTATTGTAGTGAAGGGGTCCATATAGTTGGCTTCTACGTATTATCTAGTAAAGGAGCCGATATAGTTGGCCCTTACAAAAACTACTTTGACTTAGATATAGAAGCCGAACACATTTTCTGTAAAAAAAGCGATTATCCTTGGTATTTTATCAAATCTGTGTCGATATGCATATTCAGTGTCATGCTCTTTTCTCCCTCGTTGATTTAAATGGCAGCCATCACGTTCTTTCCAATAGGAGAGCCGATATATTCAGCCTCTATATATTATCTAGTGAAGGAGCCTATATAGTTGGTTTTCACGTGTATTGTAGTGAAGGGGTCCATATAGTTGGCTTCTACGTATTATCTAGTAAAGGAGCCGATATAGTTGGCCCTTACAAAAACTAATTTGACTTAGATATAGAATCCGAACACACTTTCTGTAAAAAAAGCGTTTATCCTTGCATTTTATCAAATCTGTGTCGATATGCATATTCAGTGTCATCCCCTTTTCTCCGTCGTTGATTTAAATGGCAGCCATCACGTTTTCTCCAATGGGAGAGCCGATATATTCAGCCTATATATATTATCTGGTGAAGGAGCCTATATAGTTGGCTTTCACGTGTATTGTAGTGAAGGGGTCGATATAGTTGGCTTCTACGTATTATCTAGGAAAGGAGTTGGCCCTTACAAAAACTAGTTTGACTTAGATATAGAATCCGAACACATTTTCTGTAAAACTAGCCATTATCTTTGGTATTTTATCAAATCTGTGTCGAATGCATCTTCAATTTAAATGGCAGCCATCACGTTCTTTCCAATAGGAGAGCCGATATAGTCGGCCTCTAAAATTATCTGGCGAAGAAGCCTATATAGTTGGATTTCAAAGTGAAGGAGTCGATATGGTTGGGCTCTACGTATTATCTAGAAAAGGAGCCGATATAGTTGGCCCTTACAAAAACTAGTTTGACTTAGATATAGAATCCGAAAACATTTTCTGTAAAACTAGGGATTATTCTTGGTATTTTATCAAATCTGTGTCGATATGCATCTTCAGTGTCACCCTCTTTTCCCCCTCGTTGATTTAAATGGCGGTCACCACCCTTGATCTGATAACTGTTGTATACTTGCTACTTTAGCTAGCAGATGAATAGAATCATCTAGTTTCTTCATCTTAAGTATCAATAGATGTGAAGATGGCAGCTTCAATCTAAAATAATAACAAGTTTTGATCTGGTTTCTTCTGACGTCATAGCATGATTTCATCGTCGATGTTCAAATTTTTGAGGTGGTATCCTGCAACCTGATCTTTTAATTTGAAAGTTTCGATCTGTAAATCATAATCATGTTTGGCATCTACTGTCTTCACAGCATGTGATCAATATTTATGAATCTGGGTCCTCACTATGCTTCGATTTCTTAATTCAATCAGAAGATCAAAGTTTGACAAAATTGTCGCCTAACAAATTAGTTGACCTCATGTGGAACAGGATTTAATTTGATCGATCAACGAATTGGTGTACGATCAGACTTCTAGGGTTTCATCATCATAGTATTTTTCTGGATTAGTAGCCGTCGTGGTAAAAGAAGAAATAAATTGGCTGACAGATTAGCAAACTGTTTCTAAGGAAGCACTTTTTCAAGAGTAGCCAGGATGCTGAGACTCACCTCTGAGATTGGAGCTAGAGTCGTTAATTCATTCTGTGACACCTGTCAAATTGATGAAATGAGGGGGTGTCGACCAATTTTTTTCTGGGATGTAGTAGATTGGAAGGGGACAACTTGATTCTAAGACTCACTTCTATTGACTATCAGTTCCTTATAAATACACAGCCACACAATAAAAAGAATCTTAAGTTTGGGTGGGAAGGCAGGGCGAGCATGTTTATTAAACGTTTTTGAGGTCTGTGTATCCAAATTCGAGGTTCAAAAAATCCCATCACGTCAGGATTTCGTTATAACCTCATGAGTTCATGAAAAACATCAACCGGATCGTCGTTTTCTATGTGACTGGTTTGAGTGAAATTCTATGAGCTCTCAATTTTGACAAAACTCCCATTACCAACGCCCAAAAAGCCCACAAACCGAAAGCTATTAATCTGGTACATCTTTCAAGTTGAAAACATCAAAACTGGAACAGATGCCATTCCATCCACAGATTTAAAATGAAATGTAAATTGATTTAGACACGTTACCATGTACTCGTCTGAGTAGATTTGGTAGTTTGCGTCCCTTGGAATCTGCTTTAATTAAGGACACCTTCAGACTAAATAATGACATTATGTTGGGTACATTTTTGTGTCATTCTCACAACGATCTATAGATTGTAGTCCAATGGATTCAAATCTTGGCTGTTTGGAGGTCAGAATTCTGTGGATCAAAAAAAGGGCTTAGATTGGAAAGGTTTGAATTCTTAAAAATCTGCTTCTAGACTGTCAGGGCGTTAGAGATGTGTGTACTATCGATGATGACGTAATATATTTTAGTTCATGTTTAGCACTCTTCTGCCTACTATATTGACTTTATAGATTTCTTCGTTCTAACTTCTTGTGGCACAGAGAGTAGTTGCTAGAGTATACAGGGCTGTGTTTTGGCCTTATAGAAACTTTCTGCTTCCTATACTTTTTCCTTATAAAGGCTTGATGTTGGTCGATAAACGTTGACAACGCAGTTATCTGATTTTGTAGGTGATGGTGGGAGTTATTGCTAATCAATTTATTAATGATATCGAAGGCTTTTACGCCCCGAATTATTATTCTATCTCGACGACAAAAAAACACAAACATAAAATATCGCCGATATCCCCCATTTCCTTTCGTAAATAAATAATAAAGAGACATATCCCATAACTACAAAGCTTCCACTCTAATCTTTAATGCGCGTCAGACACATACATTTCCAGTATTTATTCCTTTTATACTTCTATACGCGAGCAATTGGAATACACACGAAAAACAACCGCAGAAGACGCAGCTCAAGCAGTAAAGTAGCATCAGCCAAGGAGGAGCACTTTATACCAACTGAAATATTAAAACGAGAGAAACACCTAGAGTATTACTCTCCAGCTTAAGCGTGAGAGCACACAACCTAACCCGTAGAACTTAATAGTTTATTTTATTTTTAATTGGTTGCGTATATTTAGATGGTGCGATGGTTTCGTGTGAGGGAGATAGGATAAGAAAAAAGAGAGGGTCTTCCCCGTGGGAAACCATCCGTCATATAACAGAGAGTACTACTTTCTCCCATTTAGGGCTCCATTAGCGCCCGGCGGTACTACCGCGTATAGTAGAGCCATTCTAAAAAATATTAGGGATTTCGTGATGTTAGCGTCGCCTACAGGGAGATGAGGGATGATATTTGACGCGGAAGCAAATGGATTCCTAATAGAACGGATGAAGACTTCGAGGTCGATGTTTCGGAGACACTTTTATTATTTTTTTTTTTTTTCTTTCGGGGGAACGAGACGAAATTGAAAGTTGAAGATAGAAAAAAGGAAAGGAAAACATTCCTCTCTTTATTCGTGGATGATTGTAGTGACTCGTGACGTTCGGTGAAGGGCACGGATTGTTACCCCCAACCAGAAGCTGCATAAAACGGTAACTTAAGATCCTATCAACATCTTTAGCTCTACTAGAGCCACCCCTTCCCCCGCCCCCTAAAACGAGTCGTTTTCGACGTGCCTATACATTATTTTAACGAATTCCGGAGGGTTATTCGCGTGCTGGCGGGGTGAGGAGGGAGGGGGAGAATAAAATAGTAGGAGATAACAGTAAATTTCTGAAGCTTCTTCAGAATTGTTTGGGTAAATAAGAGAGTTTTTAGCGGAGGAATTTCTTTCTTATCAAGATATTAGAGGGGATATATTGAAAATAAAAGAAACAAAAAATTTACAAAAAAAACAATAGAAGATTATCGACCCCTATATGTAAATACACAAACTACCCTAACATTAGGTACTAATTAAAGACAACAGGATAGAATTAATGGAAAACCGATTCTTGTGCCATTTTAATTAAGGTGCAGTCACGACCATTGGGTCGTACTAATTACCGGCTCTATAAATAATTGTTTCGTTTCAACATTAATTATTTAGAACTCTACTTTCACATTAATCGTCGCGTTTTAATTAATTTAGACGTGTTTCAAGGCGATGTACGGGGGTGATGGCAAAATTTCATTTGGAAGGGGCAAAACTAGAGATGCCCAAGCTATGATGTCAATCTGATAGATGGCGCAGTATGTCAAAATCTATCACTTCTCCCAGCGATGCTCCAAATAGTACTCGACGTCTTTCTCTCCAAAATAACTGTTTGTCCTCCTCATTTGACCGAAATCTCTATCCTCCGAGAACAAGTTTTAGATTAAGGAACAAAAAGAAATCTAATTCGTGGAATTTCGCCATGGAAACAGCTGAGGTGTTAGTCGGACCATTGTCGATAGATAATTAAACGGGATGGCTATGTGGTCTCTTGCTAGGTCTATTCTAGCTCACTGTTATCTAGACCAGCTGGTCTAGCCTAGCCTTCTTTATGAGGCTTTCTAGGCTTGCAGGGTTAGTCTTCATATAGCTCGCCATAGGGTTCGCCAATACACTCTAGCCTCAATCCGACTTGTGCTGCGAGGTCTCTTCTTCTGTTTGACAGATTCTGCACATCGCGTTTTCTACAAAACACAAGATGTATTCTGCCGTTTCTAGATCTTCTTGGCATAGACAGCAGATTTGATCTTCAGCTTTTCCGAGTTTATTTCAGGGCCACATGACCTGTCAAAAACCCTGCCAGCAGTCCATGATCCATTTTGCTGAAAGATAGCAACGACTGTGCTGTCGTAGGCGATCCTGATAACAGTGCCTTCGCCTGCTTTCCTCACATTTGGCTGCTTCTTTGGCAAGCTTATCTGTCTTTTCGTTCCCTTCGATCATTTGATGGCTTGGTTAGGCCCACTGACCCCAATGTGTGTCCCCACTCCTTCTATTCCAGAGCCGTCCGTGTACCATGCCAGGGTGCCTCTTTTGAATTGAGGTCCACCGGAAGCCCACTTAGTACGGCTTTCGATAACCACTTTATAGGGTTGGTCGAAGCTGTATTGGATAGGGATCTTGTTCTTTGCAATGTGAATGAGGTAGGTGATGTTAGGATCTTCAAGGATGTTAAGGTGTCTTCTGATGTCACCAGGTTTTAATCTCTTAAGGATGTCCAGAGATAGGGCACTTGATATAGCCTTGATATGCAGCGGTCAAATCCAAACAAATCCAAAGTTAGTCTTTGGATTTGTTGAAGCTGTTGTCTTCTATGTTGTTTTTGACCATTATACCAAAGCATCATAGGTGATCATGGACTCACCGAGCAGCTTTCAGCATATCTTGTTCAATAGAAACATAACCACACCGAAATGTGTCCTTTCTTTTGATGTTTTCGATGATTCGGCGTCCTTTTTTTAATTTTAAGCCTGAGCTAAAGACTTCCAACCCTTCTATTTCTCAATTTGGTTGTGGCTGCTTGCGAGTTGTTTTTTGGGAATATGAAGCTGGTCGTCGTCGAGATAGGCAAGACTATTTTCCCACCATCACAACGAATCGGATACTTTTTTTTTAATAGGAAAATTGCGAACGTAACACTCTAACTGAGCTAATTCGAAATTTTCTCCGATCCTAGGCGTCACCTAACAGGATTTCATCGAATTACAGCTTCGATTTTTCCCTTGGTTGCAAGCCTACCTTACCTCATTATTATTGAACGTTACATTTTATGTGAGTGACGGATTCTAGGGAGACCTTCCAGCGAGGACCTAAATAAGGGTTCCCTTCACCCTGGCAACTCCAGTCAAGCGGAATAATTGATTATATTACCGGTTACCGTGTCATTAATGATGTTTTTTTTTCTCCTTTTGCGCTTTGTCTCTCTCTCTCTCTCGCTTTCCCTCCTACTTTATCTCTATTGGAACAACACAATCCTGTTTATCGATTGCATTTTGATTAAATTTGTACTTTCCCTCGATGACGTTAGTCAAGGTAAGTATAAAGAAAACAGATACTCTGAATTAAATCTAGGTTCATCCATCGGATAGACTCGTTTATCCTGAAAAACAATCTACAACAGACAAAGCCATCTTTTTTTTAAAACCCGGATAAAGATTTACAAACACATTCCCTATTACGGTAGCTGGGGAAGAGGTCTTGAACGATGGACAACGGTCGGGAGGACGGCCGTTTCTACTACATATATTTTCGCTTCACGAAATGCGTGAAAGAAATTGAATACTCGAGTGTGAGCCGAGCTTGTATACACCTCAACCTGTGGACCGTAAATCGAACACTTCACGCCCGACTTTGTTACACGGGGATGGCAATACAAAACGAAACGAAAAAAAAAAGAAGATACGACAGAAAGGAAAACGTAAACATGTCCGAGCCCGTACTATTGTATTGTTGTATCTCCTTGTAACGAAGTTACTACATGCAGTGTATTTTTCTCGGGGCTTGAATCGTCATTGTCTTGTTTTATTCAGGAGATCGAGGTCGGAGGAGGAATATAAAGATGAAGAAAAAATGTGTTTCGACTGTGAACTAGGTTTTAGTTTAAAATTGAAACAGCTTAATAGATTAGAATAGAGACTGTGATTAAATAGAAATGTGTGAGTGTGTTTTGGCTACAAAGATCACATCAAAGCTGATATGGGACTGCGCATGCGCACTAAATGAACTAGGAGTGCACAGCAAAATGACCCTAGCTTGCTGATGCCCTGGCCAAAGAAGGAACGTCGCCCACACATGGACCTACACCATCATGTGGAACCACGAAAAGGGAAATAGTCAAAATCATGGAAAAATGGTCGGTGAATAAATCCCTCGAATGGTGGAAAAGCTCCCCAGGACAGTGGTTTGCCTATCTAAGTGCCCACTTCGGAAATTTCTAATGACGAAAATCCAGGACGAAAATCCGTAAGGTTCATTAAAAGCCCCCAACTAGTCTAACAACTAGAAAGGCAATGTTGCAATAGTCCCGTGCAGGTTGCGGTGACAAAAGGCAGCAGTGCCATCTCCAATATCTAATCTAATCTATCGCGAGAGCCAAGAAAGCTATTCAATCGATAGGTCGTGGTTCAGATTTTCCTGTCCCTAAACTACTAGAAGTTTGTTGTTATCCTGGATATGTCTACATAGTTATGACTTAACATCTCAATCGTTTATTCAAACTCAACGACTATTGATTTGATCCTGATAACAGTGCTTTTGTCGAAATTTGGACCTCCCATTTGTTAATTGCTTGTTTTACAGAAAAAACGAAAGGCATTTTTCGCTGCTTCTTTGAAAGCTTATCCGTCTTTTCGTTCCCTTCGATCCCTTGATGGTTTGGAACCCACTGAAAAAAGAAGTCCCAATTATCTTAAATTGCGTTTTCATGCAACAGATCTTCAGCTTTTCCAGCAGTTTATATAGGTGGTATTTCAGACATGACCTGTCAAAACCCTGAGCACTTCCAGTTTGTGAAGCACGACTGTGTTGTCCTAGGCGATTTTTTTTGTCTCGTATTCTGTGTGGGAGAGCCTTTCTGTTGACCTCCCATTTGCTTGTTTTACATAACAAAATTTTTGCTTCTTTGACAAGTTAAATTTCAACATTATTTTTGCGTATCTTCAGACCAGCTGGTTTATATAGGTGGTATTTCTACCTGTCAAAAACCCTAGCCCATGATCTTTGCTGAAAGATAGCAACGACTGTTTTCTAGGCTTGCAGGGTTAGTATTCATATAGCACGCCGTGTCTGGATATGGTTCGCCAGATTCTGCAGATCTCTTCGTCTCTAGATCTTCTTGGCATAGACGGCAGATTTGATCTTCAGCTTTTCCGAATTTATGTAGGTGGTATTTCAGGACCACATGACCTGTCAAAAACCCTGCCAGCAGTCCATGATCCATTTTGCTGAAAGATAGCAACGACTGTGTTGTCCTAGGCGATCCTGATAACAGTGCTTTTGTCCTGGCGTATTCTGCCCAGTGGGAGGCCTTTCTATTGACCTCCCATTTGTTAATTGCTTGTTTTACAGGGATAAGATCCAATGAAAGGCATTTTCGCTGCTTCTTTGACAAGCTTATTTGTCTTTTCGTTCCCTTCGATCCTTGATGGTTTGGAACCCACTGAAGAGTTACTAGAGAGTCCCAATTATCTTAAATTGCGTATACATTCATGCAACAGAGCGGACTCGTATGTGTAGGCATTCCCAGCCTTCAACACCGCTTGGCTGTCCGCTGATATACAAATTGTTGCATCACGTATCCTTAACTCGAGGTTCGTCCGTGTACCATGCCAGGGTCCCCCCCTGATGCCTGAGATGATAGCCACCTCAACTCTACATATTTCAGAATCTTCAGATTAGAAATCTTGAGGCATGCCTCAAGATCAGCCAACTTAATATGGAGCAAATAAACTGGGCTAAGGCTCAGGTTCTGTTGTTAACCTTATTGTAATCGAGTTATCTTTTCTAGCGCTTCATAGTCTCGTTTCAATTTAAAAAGCATAGTTCAGAAATTATCTACGTTTAATACTGAGGAGGGAGGGGAAAAGGGGGTGGGGGTGGTAGTAACCTATATGAAAGACAACGATTTTTTTTTGACGTTTCATCATTTAAGATCGAGACTTCCTACGGGACTGACAATTCACAAATTGTCCGAGCCAGATCAGTATTTGATGCATCGATCTCTATTGTGTAGTGTCCTACAGTGAGCTACGTCCGACCTTATCCACTAGAGGGCACTAAAATTGGAATTAGTACATTGTCCAGAGAGTTCAGATGATTAGTTCTTGCATTTAGAGGGTCGCTGACGAGATCTGTTAGATTGAAACTACGCGGTCTCGATCGATTTTCATTTTATGTTTTTTTTTTTTAATATTGTGGCATTTCTCGACGTTAAACATGTTAATTGTGTCAACTCGCGTGCATAATTTTTTTTTATAATAGAACTGTCAATGACAATATTAACTGGAGATATATAAAAGCATTTTCATAATATTAAAATTCAAACCGCCACACGTCTTTAATAGCAGTGTCCAGTCTCAGGTCATATATTAAGCAAATAATTTATGGTACTGTGAGGCCGATAACAGGCTTTCAGGGCCGTCCCAGAAAACAACACAAAAAAGGTACACCATTCCACTGACTGTTAATTATCTTTAGATAGCAGTAGAAAAGTCGTTGCCTTAAGGATGTTACGCCCATCTTGATATATTGTTTCTATCCTTTTCTTTATTTTCGCCGCGAGGAATGTTCAATAATAATTAATCCAGGGGCGTAGTATGATAGGTTAATGTTTAAACAATCTTTTTGCATCGTATAAACTTAAAAATAGGATTTCTAAAAATAAGGACCACCCATTACGAGTCCTATCACGTTATCTCGAAACGTTATCTCCATTTTATACGAGTAGATAGATTGGACCTGGTAGAGAGGTTAAGATTCAAACTCTCTTAAGCGTCATAAATATAAAGGCGGCGTTGAGTTGTTAAAAGAAACTTGAAAAAGTGGAAGGAGAGGAAAAGATACATCAATAGATTTAAATACATATATCAAGATAACATCCTCTTCTTCTTGTTGTTGTTGTTGTCGCTATCGTTCGTCTTTTCTCCGCTTCACTATCCTTCTCCATCGCGTACCTTTCTCGCTGTCGTCGGGATTGAATTATATGGGTGACATTCAACGGGGTGACGTTTACGAAAATCTTTATCAATAAATTACACCGGCGGCGTAGCGTGAGGAGATGTGAGAGGGGAGGGAGGGAAAAGGAGAAACTTTTTCATGTTGACACGTCACAATTTTCTGGTGTTGGTGGTACCTTCGGAATGAAGCTATCTTTCCTTTTACTTTCCGATATAGTTGGAAAGTCGGAACGATGTTGTGCGTTCAAGATTCGGATGGGAGGTGAAATGAAGCACGATCCTATCAGGAAATGCTTTAAAAATTTTATGATACTATTTACGTCAATTTTACTCCCCTCCTCACCCTCCAGCTTTCTGGGGGGAAAAAAGTTTCTTTTTCTTTGTTTTGTCATTTATGAGTTTTCCTGGTTATAAATCTAGTTTTATTTTATTTTGAAATCTTCGAAAAACTACATGTGTTACATCTGTCATCATCTTTTTGTCCTGAGAAGTAAATACAAGGACACTCGACGAGAAAGATTAGTCTGTGGTACTTGTACGAGTGTGTATTATTGATTGGAGTTCGTAAAATAATTTACTACAAACTTAACGTTGGATGATAGGTGCTTTTAGAGATAATTTATTGCCGAGGTAATTTTTAACGAAAATATAATAAATTTTATTTTATACTTGTGTTTTAGGACCTCTCAGTAGGTTCCTTTCTCGTCTTGGTTACCTCAGCCATTGAGTTGATTTATTGTCCAATTACCGTGGTCAGATTTGGACTTTTACGGTCGACTAGGAAGACTAATAAATTAATTCAGCGTTAAAGTCTATTTTATGGATTTTTTAAATTGATTTTTAAATGAAATTGAATATGAGTATAAAATCAGAAGAAGTACTGCAATAATTATGTAATTTAATATAATAAACTAATTAATTTTTTTTTCTCTACTTGTGTTGCTCGAGCAAGAGCTTTTAATCAATCAGTGGTGATGATGCAGTGCCTACTTTAAAATATAATATAATAATATAATATAAGGTGGGGTGGGGCAAATGGGACATAGTTTTTGAACAAGTGAACTTTATAGTGCTCAAAATTATAAACTTATTAACAAAAATTATTAAATTATTATTGTAAATTATTAGCAGATTATTATTATTTTTTTAGATTTGTTTTTAAACGTGCTCGATATATCATATTGACCCCGTTATTTGGGGCAAATGTGAGAATGGGAGTATATATTGGTATACGTAATTGCTGCATAAAATAAACAAAAACTGTGCATTTATTTTTTTATTTAAACAAATAGCTGGGAATGTAAAAAAAGTAAAGTCAAATGATTCTGGCTGCTCTTCGGTTCCCGGGTTCTCTGCCGTGTAGAAAGTTGTGGTACTTGATGTTTCGATCATCTTGAACTCACTTCTCAAAGTGAAGAACTTCTGAAGATCAATGACAAAGATGATCGAAACGTCAAGTACCACACCTTTTCTACACGGCATAGCGGCCGTGAAAGCCTGAAGACCACAAATGATTCTCTTCGATCCAGTGGTTGGTTCAGGCAAAACTGTGACAATGTCTGTTTCGTCTATTGTGTCAGTGTCTTCAATTTTTTGGCCGTACAATTTTTTTTTGTGGTTGTGACTTTGGTGTTTGCTTAACCGAAGATAAGAGAAGGTTGAGGATGGTTTGAGGTTCTGGCAATGGTTCATCAGCTACTTATTCCTGCTCTTGAACTTGTGTGGACATCCCTTAAAGTTTCTTTCCACTTTTAATCAGTTTCTGGTGAAAAACTTCCTTCAGGAATAACATTTCGATTGAGAAAATATTCCTCCCGTTTTAAAACCGTTTGAGATGACTTTAG